>OY288267.1:85564585-86158941 GCA_958450335.1 Hibiscus tridactylites
AAACCTGAGAACTAGGTTTTTTTCCGATTAAAGTAAACTATAATCACTGAATTTTTAATTTACTTTCAAAATCGCCACTACTATTAAAAAATGTTAGCTTGACTGTTAACGTTTTCCATTCAACATTGTTACCCTCTTCCTCTCTCTCTCTCTCTCTCTCTTTAAAAATGCTTTAAAAATTGATTAACTCTTACATTTTTTTTGAATCAAACACCAGATTTTATTAAAATAATTAGAGGTGTTCAAACTTCAGTTATTACCGAGTTAACCGACCGCACCGAAGTCTTTTTGGTTAATTGGTCGGTTAACGGTTAATGATTTTTTAAAACTTCGATTATCGATTAATTCGGTTAATTACCCGAATTAACCAAAATTTTTATATATTATATTATATTATATATATTTATCTTTGGTCACTGGACTTTTAAATATTATAAAATGGTCACTAAACTTTACCAAATTAGCACAACATGATCATTAAATTTATTGAATTATTTAAAAATATCATTACACTTTTTAATATTTATCAATAATTTATAACATGCAATGAATCAATGACGATTTTGTAATGGTTTGATAAGTTTAATGACTGTTTTATAACTTTTCAAAGTTTAGTGACTAAAAGAATCATTTTAACATACTTTAGTGACATTTTTTGTAATTTGCCCAAAGTTTTATAACAAATTTTGGTTAATTCGAAAACCGACCGAATTAACCGAACTTTTTTGGTTCGGTTAAAAATTTTCGAAATAACTTCGTTTCAGTTAACGCTTAATAAGAAAAAATTTCAGTTAATGGTTTTTTGGTAATTCGGTTCGATCGGTTAACTGAACCGACCGTTTGAACACCCCTAAAAATAATGAGAAGAAATACACAAATAAGCATACCCCAAATACAAAAATAAACGTAAAAAACAAAGAGTATGCAAACATGAACATCAAACTCAAATATTCTCATAAAATCTTCATTGGAGTTCTTCAAATCTAACACCATAGCTAAATCTTAAAGTGCTAATTAGAAGAGAGCATATCATTGAATTACTCGAACCAATAAAAAAAAGTGAAAATTGTATATTTATGAAAGAAAAACGGTGCTGGCTGCCATTTTTGCTCCTCACATAGTGTAGGGCTGCAACATGCTTAATAATTTTTCCTAGTTTAGGCTATGTTTGACAATTTTATAATTTAATCAGACATTATAAATCAATTGTGTTTCTTCTGAGCACAAACCCTTGCCATATTTTTCGCATTTAACATGGATTTTCTTACATTTTGATTCATTAAATACATGTTTAACCCTGCTCGAAATTTAATCAATCTAAACTATTGGTTTTAAAATTCAACTTTAAAGAAGATTTTTATTTTTATGAAATTTTACTTTTATTATGAACTGAAATTTATATATAATATAAAAAAGGTTTTCCTTATTTAACTTGAAATTGATTTTTAGATATAATTCAACTTAAAGACTATCTCTTTCTCTAAAAGGACAGCACCGTGTGTGTTTGCTATATAAATAAGACGCTAATTAACATGTCCCTTCAATGCATTCAAAACCAAAATCAAAATCCATGGCCACCTCCTCCTCTATTCTGCTCCTCTTCCTTTTCTCTTCCGTCGTCACGTCCCTCTCCCTGTCGACCAATTCACGCTGGATCGTCGACGATACAGGACGACGCGTGAAGCTGGCCTGCGTAAACTGGGCGTCCCACATGGAACCCGTGCTTGCCGAAGGCCTCAGCAAGCAGCCTATGGATACCATTGCCAAACAGATTGTGTCAATGGGGTTCAACTGCGTTAGGTTCACTTGGCCACTCTATCTCATCACCAATGACACATTGGCAGCGCTCACCGTTAGACAATCATTTCAACGACTCGGCCTCCTCGAATCAATCGCCGGAATCCAAGCCAACAACCCTTCCATCATCGATCTTCCCCTCATCAAAGCTTATCAGGTATGACTATACCAACATATATCATTGAATCAACTTTATGGCGTTGAATAAAAATGTTGGTTTTTTATATTTCAGACAGTGGTGTCAAGCTTAGGGGAAAACAATGTGATGGTCATACTTGACAATCACATAAGCAAGCCCGGTTGGTGCTGCAGTAATCTTGATGACAATGGTTTCTTCGGTGACAAGTACTTCAACCCGGATGAATGGATCGCCGGGCTCACACGGATGGCCACCTTATTCAACGGCGTCACCAACGTGGTCGGCATGAGCTTGAGGAACGAGCCCAGAGGTCGGAAACAAAATGTAAACGATTGGTACAAGTACATGCCGAAAGGAGCCGAAGCAGTGCACTCGGCAAACCCGAATGTTCTCGTTATACTTTCTGGATTGAGTTTCGACAGGGACTTGTCATTCATCCAGAATCAACCACTAAAACTCACGTTTAGTAGGAAACTAGTATTTGAATCGCATTGGTATGGATTCTCTGATGGGCAGACCACATGGGTGGACGACAACCCGAACGAAGTTTGTGGCAGAGTGGCGACATACATGATGAGGACATCAGGGTATTTGGTTGATCAAGGATACCCGTTGTTCATCGGTGAGTTCGGGATCGATCAAAGTGGAGCCAATGTCAATGGCAACAGGTACATCAGCTGCTTCTTGGGTGTGGCAGCTGAGCTTGACCTGGATTGGGCCTTGTGGACACTGGCTGGGAGCTATTACGTGAGAGACGGCGTCGTCGGGTTAAACGAGTACTACGGAGTCTTGGATTATAACTGGTGTGGAGCAAGGAATTCGAGCTTCGTACAAAGAATTTCAGCTCTCCAGTCTCCTTTCCGGGGTAAGCCAACGTATACCACTTTCTTTTTTTACCCAATATTGATGTCAACAGAAAACTTGATGTTGTTCCGCAATGACATATGCAGGTCCAGGTCTATCAGAAGCCAAACCGCACAAAGTGATCTTCCATCCCTTAACGGGGCTTTGCATCACCAGGAAATCATTGCTCCACCCGTTGCGGTTAGGTCCCTGCACCGACGCCTACCCTTGGAGTTATTCGCCCGAGAAGACTTTAGTAGTAAAAGGAACTCGTTTCTGCTTACAAACAGACGCATCCGGGACATCGGTGAAACTCGGTATCTTCTGTAGCAACTCGAACTCGAAATGGGAAACGATATCCAATTCAAAGATGCATCTCTCGGCTAAGCTCAGAGATGGCAAATCAGTTTGCCTCGACGTTGCGTCGGACAACACCATCATCACAAACGGTTGCAAATGCATAAGTGAAGACAAGACATGTGACCCTTCCAGCCAATGGTTCAAACTGGTGGACAGCACGAGGAGCAGCACAAGAGTGGGACGATCTTTGTTGCAAAGCTTACCCGGAAAGGGTTTGGTTGGCTGAGCAAATGGGCAAAGGATACATGCGGTTCAAGGCATTTGTTAGGGCAGCTCCTCCATTTTTATCAACCATTTGGTTTTAGATTTATTTAGTTTGAAATGTATAGGAATTTAAAGAAATTAGGTTGGTGGTGGTCACACCCCAAGATTTTTTTTCTTCTTTAATTTATTAATCTTTTGGGTTTGGTCCCGGTATATGTTTGCGGAAAACAAAAATTCATCTCTATTATTAACCCCAAAAAAAATTAGTCTCGTCATTGTTAAAATGATTTATCAATAATTTATAACGTGCAAGTTAATGACTATTTTGTAATAGTTCGATAAGTTTAATGGTTATTTTATAATTTTTGAAAGTTTAGTGACCAAAAAAGATTATTTTAAAATAGTTTAGTGACCATTTGGGTGATTTACCCAAAATTTTCTAACAAATTTCGGTTAATTCGAAAACCGACCGAATTAACCGAACTTTTTTCGGTTCGGTTAAAAATTTTCGAAAATTTTCGGTTTGGTTAACGGTTAATATGAAAAAAAATTCGGTTAATGAAATTTTGGAAGTTTGGTTCGGTCGGTTAACCGAGCCGACCGATTGAACACCCCTATCCACAAGGCTGTCCAAAGTTCAAATATGCATGCCGCCTAGAAAATAATCTTCGATATTTGGCGTTCAATTGAACAAAGATCAAGCTAAGAGTCGAAGAATGGAACGAAATTGAATTCGACACGGAAACACTACAAGTATCTCCCAGCAAGGTATAGCTCGAGACAACTGAAAAACATCGTTCGTGAACCCCTATCACAGGCTCTTTCACCACCAATATAAGCTTTGAAGAGCATTGTAAGCTACACGAAATGCCACTCGACTGTTAAATATAAAACGTCGTCGTTTTGGTATAGCTGCTTCGATGCCTAAGATATGTCAAAACGGCGCCATTTTGTTAGAACAAATTACATAAACATTGTATTTGGGGAGGCTCAAACCAAGAGCCTCTAGGATGAAAAGTTTATACCAAACCATTAGACTAACTTTAAGACTTGATATAATGCTAACGAAAATAGTATATAAATAATATTGCAGTTAAACTCAATTTCATTTAACTCATGATATAATTTTATAATATAATTTTATAAATATATTAACTTTATAAATAAATATTATTTATAATTTATATTACAAAACTAAGATATTGTTTATAATATATACAACTAAACCCTAAACCATACATGTAACTAACTAAACTACAAACCCTAAACCCTAAATATATATAATTAAATTTGAAACCCAAACCCTAAGTATGTATAACTAAATCCTAAATTCCCAAATCATAAACCATACATGTAACCAACTAAACTACAAAACCTAAACCCTAAATATATATAATTAAATCTAAAATCCCAAACCCAAAACCCAAAAATTAAAATATTGTTTATAATATTAGGATTTAGTTATATATTTAGGGTTTGGGTTTGAGTTTTTAGATTAATTGTATATATTTGGGGTTTGTAGTTATGTTAGTTGCAAGTATGATTTAGGGTTTGGAGTTTAGGGTTTAGTTGTATATATTATAAATAATATTTTAGTTTTGTAATATAAATTATAAAGTTAATATATTTATAATGTTAGTAAATTTATAAAATTATATTATAAAAATTATAAAATTATATCATGAGATAAATGAAATTAAGTTCAACTGCAATATTATATATATATATATACTATTTTAGGACTATATTAAGTTTTAAAGTTGGCCTGATAGTTTGGTGTAAACTTTTCATCTTGGACGTTCTTGGTTCGAGCCTCCCCAAATCTAATATTTATTTAATTTTTTTTTCTAACAAAACGATGTCGTTTTGGCATATCTTAAGCATCGAAGCAATTATACTAAAACAAAGTTGTTTTACATTTAACGGGTTCGTTACAATTTAACGGTCGGAGTGAAATTTCGTGTAATTTACGATAGTTCAATGGTATAATAGCAACAAAAAATAAAGTTTAATGGTATAATAGTATCAATTTTTAGTTTAGTAGTATGTTCGATACAAATGTTAAAGTCTAGTGGTATTTTGCGTAGTTTACCATTTTTTAATTGTTATATTTAAAGATTGAAAACGTGAGCACATGCGGCAATTTCTCCTTTTTAATTGAATTATGAGAGGTGCTTGTATACTGGACTTGTAAATATGAGTAGGGGTGGGAATCGGACGGTTTTACATTCTCCACTCCGTCCCCAACACTTGCGGTTACGATTTCAAGAAATTTCCATTAAATATTTTGAGGATTTAAACCCTAACTACATCACACTAAAATTTAAAGCCCAAAAATGAAGGTTTTGGCGAATAGGGTTCGAATTCTACTGTTGTAAATGGGACAAATTGAGTTGAGAGAGTTGCTTGTATACTAGAAGTATGAGTAGAGGTGGAAATCGGGTGGGGCGGGGACGATTTTACATTCCTCACTTCGTCCCCAACACTTGCGTTTACGGTTTCAAGGAATCTTCATTAAATGTTTTGAGGATTTTTTTCGTCGCCATACCCTCCCTGCACGGATCTCCACGATTTAAAATATAAAGTTTGGATACTTCAATTGAAGCAGTTACGAGATGATGAAGATTGAAAGGGTGTTGTGTCGGGGAAGATTTAGATGAGGGTTTTAGCTTATATATAAAAACTAAATCCTCCATGGCCCTACTTGTCATTTCACCTTGTTGGTCCTCTAAGACGCCCTCCTTAGCAATTTGGCATTTTGGGCCAAGCTCTATATTTGAACCTCTGCTAACCAACTCCGACCTTGTTTTTCTCCTCTAAGACTGTTCCATTGCATTGCATTCGGGATATTCTCTGCGTACAGAGAGAACGCCATCGTATGTTCCATTTAAGTTATGTGAGTGCTAAATATTAGCAAGTGAAGTTAGTTTATTAACTTCATTATTAAATCGTGTATTAAATCGTGATGAAAAATATATATATCCGATTTGGCTGCAGGCCCGTCCCTGAGGGTGGGCCATAAGGGAGATGGCCCAGGGCCCACCCATATCAAGGGCCCACGGTTAATATTTCTCTAATATCTATAATAAGGGTTTAATTTTTTTTCAATACTTGTTATTAGAGCTCTATTATTAAATTTTATTTATTTTTCAATAGTTGTTATTATAGGTCTTTTTTTAATACTTATTATTAGAGACCCAAAATTTTCAATATTTGTTATTAGGCATACTCTTAAAATTCAAAAATTTCAATATTTTTTATTATGAGTCCAATTTTTTGTAATACTTATCATTACGGGCCTAAATTTTTATAATACTTGTTATTAGAGATCTACTCTTAAAATGTAATTTTTTCAATTTTTGTTGATAGATTTATTTTTTTAAATAGATGTTATTAGCGGCCTAATTTTTAATTTCGCCCTTAGGCCACCAAAATTTCAAGAACGGAAATGTTTGGTCGTATAGCATGAAGCCTATGCAAGGAGGGAATCGGATAGTCACCCTCATTGTAGGGAATCTGATAGTTCTTACATAATATGCAATGACATCATAATTAATTAAATTTACCGTAAGTAATGAGACAAATATTAAATTTACACGGAAATTTTTAATTCAATGTACAGTATGATACAATGCATTAATACACGTGTTACTAGTTCAAGTAGAAGTGAACTTAATTGAGCATGCGATGACGGCCTGATGGTCAGAGCACGCTCACCTGCTCCATTCCCTTCCCCTTAAGTCCCGGGTTCAAGATCCCTCAGGAGTATAGCCTTCACCTAGATTTCTCCCCTCCCCCTCTAGGTAGAAGTAGAATAGGATTTTCAAAAAAAAAAAAAAAAAAAAGAAGTGAACTTAATTAATGATCAAATCACACTATTTTAAACACATATAAAACTAAATTTTATTAAAACCGTTCAGATTAATATTACTACTTTAATATATAAAACTCTAAAGTAGTACTGAATAATAATACGAAAAAACACTTATTTATAATTAAGATTAATTATTTAATTAATAATTTTAACCACCAAGTTAAATGTAACTAAAAGTCTAAAATTCAACTCTCAAGAGTCATGCTGTTAAATCCAAAATCTTGGACAATGTCCTAATTTAATACATGTTAGTAATAAACTAGATACCTCTTGGTTTAGCATTCGATACGAATATAATCACTAACATTATAAATACAATACTGCACTTTAACAAGTTTTCACCCTACTATCATTCTTTAGGTTTTACAAATCGATATGAAGATCTTCAATTTCTTATTTTCCGTTTTTATCTTTTCTTCGGTTATATTTCATGCTAATGCTCACAATGTCACTCATGATTCGAGATCAATCATAATCGATGGAAATCATCGAATTATTCTTTCGGGTTCAATTCATTATCCGAGAAGTACAGCTCAGGTAATAATATAATTCAACCGAATTATTTAATTTTTTATTTTTATTTTACTGATTTTGTTGAATTTTGACAGATGTGGCCAGATCTTATAAGGAAAGCCAAAGAAGGTGGATTGGATGCTGTCGAAACGTATGTGTTTTGGAATGCGCATGAACCGGTTCGTCGTCAATATGATTTTAGTGAAAATCTCGATCTTGTTCGATTTCTTAAAACGATTCGAGACGAAGGTTTATATGCAATTCTTCGAATCGGTCCTTATGCATGCGCGGAGTGGAATTATGGGTACTTTACTTCATTTGTTTTTTTATTAATTATGTAATTTTTATTTTATATTTTCAGTGTAAATAATTTTATTAATATTCAATAGGGGTTTTCCGATGTGGTTACATAATATGCCTGGAGTTTCTTTCCGAACCAAAAACGACGTGTTCATGGTAATTAAATTTTTCAATGACCTTTATTTCATTTATTTATTTATTTATTTTCATATAGAATACGTTTATATATCATTCTTTATTTTTATTTCAGAATGAAATGAAAAATTTTACAAGCTTGATAGTTGATATGGTGAAAAGAGAGAGGCTCTTTGCATCTCAAGGTGGTCATATTATTCTTGCTCAGGTATATGTATGCATATGATAAATTTAAGTTTTAATTAATATTATTTTTATAAATGTTAAATAATATTATATTTGTTTTATATAGATTGAGAATGAATATGGAAATGTTATGAAACCATATGGAGAAGACGGAAAATCATATATCAATTGGTGTGCTCAAATGGCCGATTCTCTTGATATAGGAGTCCCATGGATTATGTGTCAGCAAGCTGGGGCTCCGAAACCAATGGTATTTTTTATAATAATTTAATTCTAAATAAAAATTACATACATTGTATATTCAAAGTTTTAACTTAGAATCCCCTTTTTTATGCTAACGTGGTTTAAATTTTTTTATGTATATAATTGTAATCAGTTGGAGACATGCAATGGTTGGTATTGTGATCAATACAGACCAAAAGACCCTAATACCCCTAAAATGTGGACCGAGAATTGGACTGGATGGTAAGTTTCTTGTTTTTAAATTTAAATTTATATGTTAATATTGAATTTAAATAATAAACTTTATATTAAAATTTATTTTAATGAATCCTAGGTTTAAGAGTTGGGGTAGTGCAGACCCACTTAGAACAGCAGAAGATCTCGCTTATTCTGTTGCTCGATTTTTCCAGAAGGGAGGTACATTGCAAAATTATTACATGGTTAGTATTTTTTTTAATTTAATTAAATTTAAAAATAAATAAAAAATAATTTATTTCTATTAATATTATCTTTTATTCTTCATAATTCTTAGTATCATGGGGGTACCAATTTTGGTAGAACTTCGGGCGGCCCATATATGACCACTACATACGACTACAACGCACCTCTTGATGAATATGGTAATTTAATTTTCATGCTTCTGGTAATAATTCTTATTTCTATATTTATATATTTTTTAAATAAATTATTGATTTTATTTCATGCAGGGAATCTGAATCAACCAAAATGGGGACATTTGAAGCAACTTCACGACGTTTTACATTCGATCGAGTATACTCTTACTCATGGAGATGTTGAAACTCAAAAAATTGACAACTCCGTCACGGTAATAAACAGAAATTAATTAGTCTGTTAATTTATTTTAAAAAATATGACAGTAATTATTATTTATTTTGATTATTTTCCTTGATTCAGGCTACTATTTATCAAACAAACGATAAATCAAGCTGTTTCTTGAGTAATACAAACACAACAACAGATGCTACTGTCAACTTTGGAGGAATTAACTACTTTATTCCAGCGTGGTCTATTAGTATTCTTCCAGATTGTAGGGAAGAAGCATACAACACTGCAAAGGTACGCAACTTAGGGTTTTAGCTTATCGAAATTGTGAAATATATATGTGTTAACACGATTGAAAACGGTTAGGTTTACGCTCAAACTTGGATGATGGTCAAGAAATCAAATAAAGCCGAGGATGAACCGAGTTGTTTGAAATGGGCATGGAGACCTGAATTAATCGAATCGGCTTCGGTTCAAGGAAAGGGAGATGTTTCCGTTAATAAGATTGTTGATCAAAAAGATATGGCAAATGATGCCAGTGATTATCTGTGGTATATGACGAGGTAAAGTAGTTATTTACATTTATATAATCCATTTAATATTTATATATACATATGTTTATTTATTTATTTTGACAGTGTTGAGCTTACAAAAGATGATCTCATGTTGAATGGAACTGTGACTCTTCGTGTAGCTGATACCGGCCATGTTCTTCATGCTTTTGTCAATGGAAAATATATTGGTACATGAACGGTGTTTTCTTATTTCATTAATATGTTATATATAATCCAGGTAATGATATAATATTTGTTTCTTAGGTTCTCAATGGGCGAAATATGGCAACCATGTGGCATATGTTTTCGAGAAGAGTATCAAGCTATTACCGGGGAAAAACTTGATATCGTTACTCAGCGTCACAGTTGGATTCAAGGTATACATACATACATACATACATACATAAAACTCATGAAAATCCATAGATTTCAGCATCATGTTTAATGAGTTTACATCTGCAGAACTATGAAGCCATGTTTGATTTGGTTGGAGCTGGAATTGCATCGCCTGTTGAACTGGTTTTGAAGAATGCCGGAAACGAGACAATTGTCAAAGATTTGTCTTCAAATAAATGGGCATATAAAACAGGTTTAGATGGAATTTCAAACAAATATTTCGATCCTTCAAAATCATCTCCGAAATGGGTTTCGGATCAAGTTCCAATTAACAGGAACTTCACGTGGTACAAGGTAAATCAGTTCCTTTGCTTTATCTAATATATACTCCATATGATATTTGGTTATTGATTTTTAATTGTGTTTTGAAACTTCAGACAACATTCAAAGCTCCTTTGGGGAATAAACCGGTTGTCGTGGATTTACTCGGTTTAGGAAAAGGAATGGCTTGGGTGAATGGTCACAGTCTCGGTAGATATTGGCCAAGTTATATAGCTGATAAGCAGCTTTGCAAGACCAAGGCTTGTGATTATCGCGGCAGATATAGTGATAAAAAGTGTCTTTCCAAGTGTGGTGAACCTACCCAAAGATGGTAACCCAAGTATTTTTTGTATATTTATTTTTGAGGAGATTTGCATTTTTGTTTTTCACTATTTTCATTTTGTTGTGGTTTTAAAGGTATCATGTTCCTCGATCATTTCTTAACGACGGCGAGAACACGCTGGTTTTGTTTGAAGAATTCGGTGGTAATCCTTCGAGTGTACAATTTCAGACCGTTGAAGTTGGATCCGTCTGTGTAAATGCTTACCAAGGGAAAGTGGTGCATTTGTCATGTCATGATCGACCGATTTCAAAGATTGAATTTGCAAGTTTCGGTCATCCACAAGGTGTGTGTGGTTCATTTGAGAAAGGTGAATGTGAATCGGACGTCGATGCGATTTCGATACTTGAAAAGGTGGGTTCAAAATTTACTTCTATGAAAAAAGGGGGGTAAATTTTTACATATATTGTTTTTAATTAATATCTTTTTTCGAAATATAACAGGAATGTGTAGGAAAAGAGTCGTGTTCCTTCAAGATTTCTGAAGATAAATTCGGAAAAGCTTATTGCGACGCTAGAAGATTAGCCGTGGAAGCCGTTTGTGACGATTTTACATTATAAATTTCTGTAGTTTTTTTTGTATTTTTAGTGAAGTTTTAAGTTGTTCTTTTATAGTTGTTTTAGGAAATTATACTAGGCTATTATGTTTCCGAATGACATTAACTAATTTAATAGAAAGTTTTAATTCTTGTTATCAAGGCAACTTCAATTTGCAGTAGTTTGATATGTAATCGATGCTTACATCTGTTTTGACTACGTTAGCCACCTATGTACTGCTTTGCCATGCATTGGCTGCTTTGATTGTTGCTCGGAATTATCTTGTCCGAGACAAGACGATGGATTAACACATTTGGAGAATGACTTAGTTATTGTATGTTGTTCAATTCGATTTGATTCGACTCGACTAGATATTTATCTGAACCAATTTTTGACAGTATCTATACTTCATACAACATGTGAACATCGTTTCGCGGCCTGTTCATACACAATGCAGTCTCCATTGATGTTTGAAGCACTGAAATGTTAGAGTTTAACACACAATCTTGGTGTGGAGACTGGAGATAGACTTACACAAGCAAATTATCTTACTAATAAAACCCCTATCAGATCAAGCAAACTTAACCCAAGCGAGGCATGCAATATACATGTAACATTCTAGAGATGCGAATTTGTCGTATTTAAAAGAGGTCTTTGTCGAAATAGAACCATGGTCGGAACAAAAGGAGAGTCAATTACAGAGGTTGAGATTGGGAGGTTATGGTATGATGACGAATTTGATTTCAGAGTTTCGGATGCATCCGGGAGTCTGATCACGATATGGGACAGAAGTAAATTCTGCTTGGAGGGATGCATTATCAATGGCAGTTTTATGGTGGCAGGGATATGGATTCTGGATGGAACGACAAGTATTTTGATATGAATGTCAGAATGCGTATGCCCTTGCGATTTATCAGAACAGAAAACCGACGACATTCGAAGGAACTTTCTGTGGGGATCATATGAGGATAGCAAAAAGCTAGTTCGAGTCAATTGGGGTAGAGTTTTTTTTTGCTCAGCAAAATAAGTTTTATTGATAATAACTTAAAAGCATGCGCTCACGTTACGTGCCTTGTTAAAAACCTCTCTAAAACAAATTAGAGGAAAAGAGTACACACAACGCAAGGAAAACACTGCATCAAAAATCAAAAATCATCACCATGCAACACTAAAATCAAAATCCACATAACCCGGACAACATTCTAATACAGAAAACACCACCACATTACTCAACTACTTAACACAAATAAAAACTACGAATTTATAATTTTGTCATGTGTACTCTCTAAGAAACTCTAAATCTAAATACATACCCTCTAAGTTAGGGTGAGTATTCGATCAAATTGAATAAAAAAATTCGACTTATGAATTAATTATATTGTCCTTGTTTCATTTTAATTATTCTAGTCGAATTTTGTTATTAGTAACCGTAACATGTGTAAGTTATGTATTTAGTTCTAATTCTTATCATTTTATTTCTTTGTTATTTATTCAAAATGTCCTTATTACATTTTAAATCCGTAATTTTTGCATAATATAAAAACTAAAATGAAAAAAAAAATATTCATTAGGGGCGAACCGTTTAAGGGGTTACTGGAGGCCACGACCCCCAAAATTTTAGAAAATTTGAATATTTCTCCTAGTTTTTTTGAAAATTCATATTAAACTTCAAAAGTTTGAATATTTTTAATTAAATTCCCTCTCAAATTTTAATTTTTTTTTGTTAAATCTCTCAAAATTATTAAAAATTTTAGTTCAACCCTCAAGTTTTTTTTTTGAGAATTTTTGTTTAAGCCTCCATTTTTTTATAAAATTTTAAATTGCCCCCTCAAATTTTTACACCAAATTCCGCCACTGAATCTAATAATAATAATAAGCATAGTAAATATATAATAACAATAATAATTGTATTTAAGTATATAATAATAATAATAATAATAATAATAATAATAATAATAATAATAATAATAATAAACCCTAAACCCTAACCACTAAACCCTAAAACCTAAACGCTAAAACCAAAAACCATTAATCCATCAATATATATATTACATGTACGTATGTATGTATCATTTTATGAACAGTAAACCCTAAACCCTAAACCCTAAACCCTAAAAACCATAATCCATCAATATATATATATGTAGGTATGTTTGTATTAATTTAAGATCAATAAACCCTAAACCCTAAACCCTAAAAACCATAATCCATCAATATATATATATAATTAATGTAGGCATGTTTGTATTAATTTAAGATCATTAAACCCTAAACCCTAAACCCTAAACCCTAAACCCTAAAAACCATAATCCATCAATATATATATATAATACATGTAGGTATGTTTGTATTAATTTAAGATCAATAAACCCTAAACCCTAAACCCTAAACCCTAAAAACCATAATCCATCAATATATATAATTAATGTAGGCATGTTTGTATTAATTTAAGATCACTAAACCCTAAACACTAAACCCTTAAACCCTAAACTCTAAACCCTAAAAACCATAATCCATCAATATATATATAATTAATGTAGGCATGTTTGTATTAATTTAAGATCATTAAACCCTAAACCCTAAACCCTAAGCCCTAAACCCTAAAAACCATAATCCATAAATATATATATAATTAATGTAGGCATGTTTGCATTAATTTAAGATTACTAAACCCTAAACACTAAACACTAAACCCTAAACCCTAAAAACCATAATCCATCAATATATATATATATAATTAATGTAGGCATGTTTGTTTTAATTTAAGATCGTTAAACCCTAAACCCTAAACCATAACCCCTAAACCCTAAAAACCATAATCCATCAATATATATATAATTAATGTAGGCATGTTTGTATTAATTTAAGATCAGTAAACCCTAAACCCTAAACCCTAAACCCTAAACCCTAAAAACCATAATCCATCAATATATATATATATATATATATATATAATTAATGTAGGCATGTTTGCATTAATTTAAGATCAGTAAACCCTAAACCCTAATCCCTAAACCCTAAACCCTGAAAACCATAATCCATCAATATATATAATTAATGTAGGTATGTTTGTATTAATTTAAGATCCCTAAACCCTAAACCCTAAACCCCAAACCCTAAAAATAAATCCAATAGTACCAACTATATATATATATCACATATACGTAATCCCATAACCCATAACCCTAAACCCTAAACCGTAAAAATAAAAATCATAATCCGTCAATATATATAATACACATAACACAATAAACCATAAACCCGAAGGAACCCGACCTGAAATGAACCTGACCTGAAACGAAACCGACCTGAAATGAACCCGACCTGAAACAAAACCGACCTGAAAAGAACCCGACCTGAAACGAAACCGACCTGAAATGAACCCGACCTGAAACGAAACCGACCTGAAACGAACCCGACCTGAAACGAAACCGACCTGAAACGAACCCGACCTGAAACGAACCCGACCTGAAATGAACCCGACCTGAAACGAAACCGACCTGAAATGAACCCGACCTGAAACGAAACCGACCTGGAATCAGCCTGTCAATTAACCGTTTTGACCCGACCTAAAATGAACCGACCTGAAATGAACCCGACCCGAAATGAACCCGACCCGAAATGAACCCGACCTGAAATGAACCCAACCCGAAATGAACCCGAACCCGAACGGAATCGAGTCAAAACAAAAAATGACCCGAAATGACCTGTAACTGATTTGACCCGACCTGACAGAGCCCGACCTGAAACCCAACTGTTGACCTGTTTTTACATACTTACCAACAATCTCACTCCCCTTCATTGTCTTGTTGTTTGTCACCACTGGCAGCCCAACAATAGTGACCCTTTAAGACCACTTAGTGGTGTTGGTGATGGAGAACAGATTCTTTGATCACATGATTGGATGGATGGAGAAATCTATAAAACCAGCCATCAATGGAATGCAACCCACTTCCACGAAAAATCCAAACTCGCAGTCTATTAGTTTCTCAGTGATGATGATGCTGAGTTCGTGGCTCATTCATTTGAAGCTGTAGAGCAACAAGTATTTGGATCAACCTCATCCCCTTCCATGTCTATGCTTTCACTTGTGAAAGAATTTACAGTGTTTCATCGTTGGTTCTCATCAATTCCCGGTCCAATTCAACCTAATAAGCTTTTTGTGTATTCTGCCACTTCACACGACTCAACCTGTCGCATTAAGAAGCAATTGGCTCAAGGCTCTCTCTTTGTTTTAATGAATAAAGTGATTTCATCCAAGGTTGGGTTGAGATTGAAATGCAGTGGTTTTATTAATAATAATTTTATTTTCGGCTCTTTTGATTTGTAGTTAAGTTTTTTTAGATATTTTTTTTAACAATTTTACTCATTAACATATTAAAATAAACATATAAGCTATGGAGAAGAAGGTGATGATTCGTAAATCTTAATTTATAAAAAAATATTATGTGAGAAATAAAGAAACCTGAGAACTAGGTTTTTTTCCGATTAAAGTAAACTATAATCACTGAATTTTTAATTTACTTTCAAAATCGCCACTACTATTAAAAAATGTTAGCTTGACTGTTAACGTTTTCCATTCAACATTGTTACCCTCTTCCTCTCTCTCTCTCTCTCTCTCTTTAAAAATGCTTTAAAAATTGATTAACTCTTACATTTTTTTTGAATCAAACACCAGATTTTATTAAAATAATTAGAGGTGTTCAAACTTCAGTTATTACCGAGTTAACCGACCGCACCGAAGTCTTTTTGGTTAATTGGTCGGTTAACGGTTAATGATTTTTTAAAACTTCGATTATCGATTAATTCGGTTAATTACCCGAATTAACCAAAATTTTTATATATTATATTATATTATATATATTTATCTTTGGTCACTGGACTTTTAAATATTATAAAATGGTCACTAAACTTTACCAAATTAGCACAACATGATCATTAAATTTATTGAATTATTTAAAAATATCATTACACTTTTTAATATTTATCAATAATTTATAACATGCAATGAATCAATGACGATTTTGTAATGGTTTGATAAGTTTAATGACTGTTTTATAACTTTTCAAAGTTTAGTGACTAAAAGAATCATTTTAACATACTTTAGTGACATTTTTTGTAATTTGCCCAAAGTTTTATAACAAATTTTGGTTAATTCGAAAACCGACCGAATTAACCGAACTTTTTTGGTTCGGTTAAAAATTTTCGAAATAACTTCGTTTCAGTTAACGCTTAATAAGAAAAAATTTCAGTTAATGGTTTTTTGGTAATTCGGTTCGATCGGTTAACTGAACCGACCGTTTGAACACCCCTAAAAATAATGAGAAGAAATACACAAATAAGCATACCCCAAATACAAAAATAAACGTAAAAAACAAAGAGTATGCAAACATGAACATCAAACTCAAATATTCTCATAAAATCTTCATTGGAGTTCTTCAAATCTAACACCATAGCTAAATCTTAAAGTGCTAATTAGAAGAGAGCATATCATTGAATTACTCGAACCAATAAAAAAAAGTGAAAATTGTATATTTATGAAAGAAAAACGGTGCTGGCTGCCATTTTTGCTCCTCACATAGTGTAGGGCTGCAACATGCTTAATAATTTTTCCTAGTTTAGGCTATGTTTGACAATTTTATAATTTAATCAGACATTATAAATCAATTGTGTTTCTTCTGAGCACAAACCCTTGCCATATTTTTCGCATTTAACATGGATTTTCTTACATTTTGATTCATTAAATACATGTTTAACCCTGCTTGAAATTTAATCAATCTAAACTATTGGTTTTAAAATTCAACTTTAAAGAAGATTTTTATTTTTATGAAATTTTACTTTTATTATGAACTGAAATTTATATATAATATAAAAAAGGTTTTCCTTATTTAACTTGAAATTGATTTTTAGATATAATTCAACTTAAAGACTATCTCTTTCTCTAAAAGGACAGCACCGTGTGTGTTTGCTATATAAATAAGACGCTAATTAACATGTCCCTTCAATGCATTCAAAACCAAAATCAAAATCCATGGCCACCTCCTCCTCTATTCTGCTCCTCTTCCTTTTCTCTTCCGTCGTCACGTCCCTCTCCCTGTCGACCAATTCACGCTGGATCGTCGACGATACAGGACGACGCGTGAAGCTGGCCTGCGTAAACTGGGCGTCCCACATGGAACCCGTGCTTGCCGAAGGCCTCAGCAAGCAGCCTATGGATACCATTGCCAAACAGATTGTGTCAATGGGGTTCAACTGCGTTAGGTTCACTTGGCCACTCTATCTCATCACCAATGACACATTGGCAGCGCTCACCGTTAGACAATCATTTCAACGACTCGGCCTCCTCGAATCAATCGCCGGAATCCAAGCCAACAACCCTTCCATCATCGATCTTCCCCTCATCAAAGCTTATCAGGTATGACTATACCAACATATATCATTGAATCAACTTTATGGCGTTGAATAAAAATGTTGGTTTTTTATATTTCAGACAGTGGTGTCAAGCTTAGGGGAAAACAATGTGATGGTCATACTTGACAATCACATAAGCAAGCCCGGTTGGTGCTGCAGTAATCTTGATGACAATGGTTTCTTCGGTGACAAGTACTTCAACCCGGATGAATGGATCGCCGGGCTCACACGGATGGCCACCTTATTCAACGGCGTCACCAACGTGGTCGGCATGAGCTTGAGGAACGAGCCCAGAGGTCGGAAACAAAATGTAAACGATTGGTACAAGTACATGCCGAAAGGAGCCGAAGCAGTGCACTCGGCAAACCCGAATGTTCTCGTTATACTTTCTGGATTGAGTTTCGACAGGGACTTGTCATTCATCCAGAATCAACCACTAAAACTCACGTTTAGTAGGAAACTAGTATTTGAATCGCATTGGTATGGATTCTCTGATGGGCAGACCACATGGGTGGACGACAACCCGAACGAAGTTTGTGGCAGAGTGGCGACATACATGATGAGGACATCAGGGTATTTGGTTGATCAAGGATACCCGTTGTTCATCGGTGAGTTCGGGATCGATCAAAGTGGAGCCAATGTCAATGGCAACAGGTACATCAGCTGCTTCTTGGGTGTGGCAGCTGAGCTTGACCTGGATTGGGCCTTGTGGACACTGGCTGGGAGCTATTACGTGAGAGACGGCGTCGTCGGGTTAAACGAGTACTACGGAGTCTTGGATTATAACTGGTGTGGAGCAAGGAATTCGAGCTTCGTACAAAGAATTTCAGCTCTCCAGTCTCCTTTCCGGGGTAAGCCAACGTATACCACTTTCTTTTTTTACCCAATATTGATGTCAACAGAAAACTTGATGTTGTTCCGCAATGACATATGCAGGTCCAGGTCTATCAGAAGCCAAACCGCACAAAGTGATCTTCCATCCCTTAACGGGGCTTTGCATCACCAGGAAATCATTGCTCCACCCGTTGCGGTTAGGTCCCTGCACCGACGCCTACCCTTGGAGTTATTCGCCCGAGAAGACTTTAGTAGTAAAAGGAACTCGTTTCTGCTTACAAACAGACGCATCCGGGACATCGGTGAAACTCGGTATCTTCTGTAGCAACTCGAACTCGAAATGGGAAACGATATCCAATTCAAAGATGCATCTCTCGGCTAAGCTCAGAGATGGCAAATCAGTTTGCCTCGACGTTGCGTCGGACAACACCATCATCACAAACGGTTGCAAATGCATAAGTGAAGACAAGACATGTGACCCTTCCAGCCAATGGTTCAAACTGGTGGACAGCACGAGGAGCAGCACAAGAGTGGGACGATCTTTGTTGCAAAGCTTACCCGGAAAGGGTTTGGTTGGCTGAGCAAATGGGCAAAGGATACATGCGGTTCAAGGCATTTGTTAGGGCAGCTCCTCCATTTTTATCAACCATTTGGTTTTAGATTTATTTAGTTTGAAATGTATAGGAATTTAAAGAAATTAGGTTGGTGGTGGTCACACCCCAAGATTTTTTTTCTTCTTTAATTTATTAATCTTTTGGGTTTGGTCCCGGTATATGTTTGCGGAAAACAAAAATTCATCTCTATTATTAACCCCAAAAAAAATTAGTCTCGTCATTGTTAAAATGATTTATCAATAATTTATAACGTGCAAGTTAATGACTATTTTGTAATAGTTCGATAAGTTTAATGGTTATTTTATAATTTTTGAAAGTTTAGTGACCAAAAAAGATTATTTTAAAATAGTTTAGTGACCATTTGGGTGATTTACCCAAAATTTTCTAACAAATTTCGGTTAATTCGAAAACCGACCGAATTAACCGAACTTTTTTCGGTTCGGTTAAAAATTTTCGAAAATTTTCGGTTTGGTTAACGGTTAATATGAAAAAAAATTCGGTTAATGAAATTTTGGAAGTTTGGTTCGGTCGGTTAACCGAGCCGACCGATTGAACACCCCTATCCACAAGGCTGTCCAAAGTTCAAATATGCATGTCGCCTAGAAAATAATCTTCGATATTTGGCGTTCAATTGAACAAAGATCAAGCTAAGAGTCGAAGAATGGAACGAAATTGAATTCGACACGGAAACACTACAAGTATCTCCCAGCAAGGTATAGCTCGAGACAACTGAAAAACATCGTTCGTGAACCCCTATCACAGGCTCTTTCACCACCAATATAAGCTTTGAAGAGCATTGTAAGCTACACGAAATGCCACTCGACTGTTAAATATAAAACGTCGTCGTTTTGGTATAGCTGCTTCGATGCCTAAGATATGTCAAAACGGCGCCATTTTGTTAGAACAAATTACATAAACATTGTATTTGGGGAGGCTCAAACCAAGAGCCTCTAGGATGAAAAGTTTATACCAAACCATTAGACTAACTTTAAGACTTGATATAATGCTAACGAAAATAGTATATAAATAATATTGCAGTTAAACTCAATTTCATTTAACTCATGATATAATTTTATAATATAATTTTATAAATATATTAACTTTATAAATAAATATTATTTATAATTTATATTACAAAACTAAGATATTGTTTATAATATATACAACTAAACCCTAAACCATACATGTAACTAACTAAACTACAAACCCTAAACCCTAAATATATATAATTAAATTTGAAACCCAAACCCTAAGTATGTATAACTAAATCCTAAATTCCCAAATCATAAACCATACATGTAACCAACTAAACTACAAAACCTAAACCCTAAATATATATAATTAAATCTAAAATCCCAAACCCAAAACCCAAAAATTAAAATATTGTTTATAATATTAGGATTTAGTTATATATTTAGGGTTTGGGTTTGAGTTTTTAGATTAATTGTATATATTTGGGGTTTGTAGTTATGTTAGTTGCAAGTATGATTTAGGGTTTGGAGTTTAGGGTTTAGTTGTATATATTATAAATAATATTTTAGTTTTGTAATATAAATTATAAAGTTAATATATTTATAATGTTAGTAAATTTATAAAATTATATTATAAAAATTATAAAATTATATCATGAGATAAATGAAATTAAGTTCAACTGCAATATTATATATATATATATACTATTTTAGGACTATATTAAGTTTTAAAGTTGGCCTGATAGTTTGGTGTAAACTTTTCATCTTGGACGTTCTTGGTTCGAGCCTCCCCAAATCTAATATTTATTTAATTTTTTTTTCTAACAAAACGATGTCGTTTTGGCATATCTTAAGCATCGAAGCAATTATACTAAAACAAAGTTGTTTTACATTTAACGGGTTCGTTACAATTTAACGGTCGGAGTGAAATTTCGTGTAATTTACGATAGTTCAATGGTATAATAGCAACAAAAAATAAAGTTTAATGGTATAATAGTATCAATTTTTAGTTTAGTAGTATGTTCGATACAAATGTTAAAGTCTAGTGGTATTTTGCGTAGTTTACCATTTTTTAATTGTTATATTTAAAGATTGAAAACGTGAGCACATGCGGCAATTTCTCCTTTTTAATAGAATAAGAAACCATGAAGGTTAAGAAAAATCAACTACACTGTACGAAGATATCAACTTTCGATCTTATGAATTATAAAGATAAATAAAATGTTTTACAAATGGTGTTGCCTTTGTGCCCTTGTGTCCCAAATTATAGATATCAATGGATTTGGGACAATCATTCCACCCCCCTATGATTTAAACCCTAACTACATCACATTCAAATCTAAAGCCCAAAAATGAAGGTTTAGGCGAATAGGGTTCAAATTTTACTGTTGTGAATGATATAAATTGAATTATGAGAGGTGCTTGTATACTGGACTTGTAAATATGAGTAGGGGTGGGAATCGGACGGTTTTACATTCTCCACTCCGTCCCCAACACTTGCGGTTACGATTTCAAGAAATTTCCATTAAATATTTTGAGGATTTAAACCCTAACTACATCACACTAAAATTTAAAGCCCAAAAATGAAGGTTTTGGCGAATAGGGTTCGAATTCTACTGTTGTAAATGGGACAAATTGAGTTGAGAGAGTTGCTTGTATACTAGAAGTATGAGTAGAGGTGGAAATCGGGTGGGGCGGGGACGGTTTTACATTCCTCACTTCGTCCCCAACACTTGCGTTTACGGTTTTAAGGAATCTTCATTAAATGTTTTGAGGATTTTTTCGTCGCCATACCCTCCCTGCACGGATCTCCACGATTTAAAATATAAAGTTTGGATACTTCAATTGAAGCAGTTACGAGATGATGAAGATTGAAAGGGTGTTGTGTCGGGGAAGATTTAGATGAGGGTTTTAGCTTATATATAAAAACTAAATCCTCCATGGCCCTACTTGTCATTTCACCTTGTTGATCCTCTAAGACGCCCTCCTTAGCAATTTGGCATTTTGGGCCAAGCTCTATATTTGAACCTCTGCTAACCAACTCCGACCTTGTTTTTCTCCTCTAAGACCGTTCCATTGCATTGCATTCGGGATATTCTCTGCGTACAGAGAGAACGCCATCGTATGTTCCATTTAAGTTATGTGAGTGCTAAATATTAGCAAGTGAAGTTAGTTTATTAACTTCATTATTAAATCGTGTATTAAATCGTGATTTCAGAGTATGATGACGAATTTGATTTCAGAGTTTCGGATGCATCTGGGAGTCTGATCACGATATGGGATAGAAGTAAATTCTGCTTGGAGGGATGCATTATCAATGGCAGTTTTATGGTGGCAGGGATATGGATTCTGGATGGAACGACAAGTATTTTGATATGAATGTCAGAATGCGTATGCCCTTGCGATTTATCAGAACAGAAAACCGACGACATTCAAAGGAACTTTCTGTGGGGATCATATGAGGATAGCAAAAAGCTAGTTCGAGTTAATTGGGGTAGAGTTTTTTTTTTTTGCTCAGCAAAATAAGTTTTATTGATAATAACTTAAAAGCATGCGCTCACGTTACGTGCCTTGTTAAAAACCTCTCTAAAACAAATTAGAGGAAAAGAGTACACACAACGCAAGGAAAACACTGCATCAAAAATCAAAAATCATCACCATGCAACACTAAAATCAAAATCCACATAACCCGGACAACATTCTAATACAGAAAACACCACCACATTACTCAACTACTTAACACAAATAAAAACTACGAATTTATAATTTTGTCATGTGTACTCTCTAAGAAACTCTAAATCTAAATACATACCCTCTAAGTTAGGGTGAGTATTCGATCAAATTGAATAAAAAAATTCGACTTATGAATTAATTATATTGTCCTTGTTTCATTTTAATTATTCTAGTCGAATTTTGTTATTAGTAACCGTAACCATTAGACTAACTTTAAGACTTGATATAATGCTAACGAAAATAGTATATAAATAATATTGCAGTTAAACTTAATTTCATTTAACTCATGATATAATTTTATAATATAATTTTATAAATATGTAAACTTTATAAATAAATATTATTTATAATTTATATTACAAAACTAAGATATTGTTTATAATATATACAACTAAACCCTAAACCATACATGTAACTAACTAAACTATAAACCCTAAACTCTAAATATATATAATTAAATTTGAAACCCAAACCCTAAGTATGTATAACTAAATCCTAAATTCCCAAATCATAAACCATACATGTAACCAACTAAACTACAAAACCTAAACCCTAAATATATATAATTAAATCTAAAATCCCAAACCCAAAACCCAAAAATTAAAATATTGTTTATAATATTAGGATTTAGTTATATATTTAGGGTTTGGGTTTGAGTTTTTAGATTAATTGTATATATTTGGGGTTTGTAATTATGTTAGTTGCAAGTATGATTTAGGGTTTGGAGTTTAGGGTTTAGTTGTATATATTATAAATAATATTTTAGTTTTGTAATATAAATTATAAAGTTAATATATTTATAAAGTTAATAAATTTATAAAATTATATTATAAATATTATAAAATTATATCATGAGATAAATGAAATTAAGTTCAACTGCAATATTATATATATATATATATAGTATTTTAGGACTATATTAAGTTTTAAAGTTGGCCTGATAGTTTGGTGTAAACTTTTCATCTTGGACGTTCTTGGTTCGAGCCTCCCCAAATCTAATATTTATTTAATTTTTTTCTAACAAAACGATGTCGTTTTGGCATATCTTAAGCATCGAAGCAATTATACTAAAACAAAGTTGTTTTACATTTAACGGGTTCGTTACAATTTAACGGTCGGAGTGACATTTCGTGTAATTTACGATAGTTCAATGGTATAATAGCAACAAAAAATAAAGTTTAATGGTATAATAGTATAAATTTTTAGTTTAGTAGTATGTTCGATACAAATGTTAAAGTTTAGTGGTATTTTGCGTAGTTTACCATTTTTAATTGTTATATTTAAAGATTGAAAACGTGAGCACATGCGGCAATTTCTCCTTTTTAATAGAATAAGAAACCATGAAGGTTAAGAAAAATCAACTACATTGTACGAAGATATCAACTTTCGATCTTATGAATTATAAAGATAAATAAAATGTTTTACAAATGGTGTTGCCTTTGTGCCCTTGTGTCCCAAATTATAGATATCAATGGATTTGGGACAATCATTCCACCCCCCTATGATTTAAACCCTAACTACATCACATTCAAATCTAAAGCCCAAAAATGAAGGTTTAGGCGAATAGGGTTCAAATTTTACTGTTGTGAATGAGATAAATTGAATTAAGAGAGGTAGTGCTTGTATACTGGACTTGTAAATATGAGTAGGGGTGGGAATCGGACGGTTTTACATTCTCCACTCCGTCCCCAACACTTGCGGTTACGATTTCAAGAAATTTCCATTAAATATTTTGAGGATTTAAACCCTAACTACATCACACTAAAATTTAAAGCCCAAAAATGAAGGTTTTGGCGAATAGGGTTCGACTTCTACTGTTGTAAATGGGACATATTGAGTTGAGAGAGTTGCTTGTATACTAGACTTCTAAGTATGAGTAGAGGTGGAAATCGGGTGGGGCGGGGAGGGTTTTACATTCCTCACTTCGTCCCCAACACTTGCGTTTACGGTTTCAAGGAATCTTCATTAAATGTTTTGAGGATTTTTTCGTCGCCATACCCTCCTAGCACGGATCTCCACGATTTAAAATACAAAGTTTGGATACTTCAATTGAAAGCAGTTACAAGATGATGAAGATTGAAAGGGTGTTGTGTCGGGGAAGATTTAGATGAGGGATTTAGCTTATATATAAAAACTAAATCCTCCATGGCCCTACTTGTCATTTCACCTTGTTGATCCTCTAAGACGCCCTCCTTAGCAATTTGGCATTTTGGGCCAAGCTTTATATTTGAACCTCTGCTAACCAACTCCGACCTTGTTTTTCTCCTCTAAGACCGTTCCATTGCATTGCATTCGGGATATTCTCTGCGTACAGAGAGAACGCCATCATATGTTCCATTTAAGTTATGTGAGTGCTAAATATTAGCAAGTGAAGTTAGTTTATTAACTTCATTATTAAATCGTGTATTAAAACGTGATGAAAAATATATATATCCGATTTGGCTGCAGGCCCGTCCCTGAGGGTGGGCCATAAGGGAGATGGCCCAGGGCCCACCCATATCAAGGGCCCACGGTTAATATTTCTCTAATATCTATAATAAGGGTTTAATTTTTTTCAATACTTGTTATTAGAGCTCTATTATTAAATTTTATTTATTTTTCAATATTTGTTATTATAGGTCTATTTTTAATACTTATTATTAGAGACCCAAAATTTTCAATATTTGTTATTAGGCATACTCTTAAAATTCAAAAATTTCAATATTTTTTATTATGAGTCCAATTTTTTGTAATACTTATCATTACGGGCCTAAATTTTTATAATACTTGTTATTAGAGATCTACTCTTAAAATGTAATTTTTTTAATTTTTGTTGATAGATTTATTTTTTTAAATAGATGTTATTAGCGGCCTAATTTTTAATTTCGCCCTTAGGCCACCAAAATCTCAAGAACGGAAATGTTTGGCCGTATAACATGAAGCCTATGCAAGGAGGGAATCGGATAGTCACCCTCATTGTAGGGAATCTGATAGTTCTTACATAATATGCAATGACATCATAATTAATTAAATTTACCGCAAGTAATGAGACAAATATTAAATTTACACGGAAATTTTTAATTCAATGTACAGTATGATACAATGCATTAATACACGTGTTACTAGTTCAAGTAGAAGTGAACTTAATTAATGATCAAATCACACTATTTTAAACACATATAAAACTAAATTTTATTAAAACCGTTCAGATTAATATTACTACTTTAATATATAAAACTCTAAAGTAGTACTGAATAATAATACGAAAAAACACTTATTTATAATTAAGATTAATTATTTAATTAATAATTTTAACCACCAAGTTAAATGTAACTAAAAGTCTAAAATTCAACTCTCAAGAGTCATGCTGTTAAATCCAAAATCTTGGACAATGTCCTAATTTAATACATGTTAGTAATAAACTAGATACCTCTTGGTTTAGCATTCGATACGAATATAATCACTAACATTATAAATACAATACTGCACTTTAACAAGTTTTCACCCTACTATCATTCTTTAGGTTTTACAAATCGATATGAAGATCTTCAATTTCTTATTTTCCGTTTTTATCTTTTCTTCGGTTATATTTCATGCTAATGCTCACAATGTCACTCATGATTCGAGATCAATCATAATCGATGGAAATCATCGAATTATTCTTTCGGGTTCAATTCATTATCCGAGAAGTACAGCTCAGGTAATAATATAATTCAACCGAATTACTTAATTTTTTATTTTTATTTTACTGATTTTGTTGAATTTTGACAGATGTGGCCAGATCTTATAAGGAAAGCCAAAGAAGGTGGATTGGATGCTGTCGAAACGTATGTGTTTTGGAATGCGCATGAACCGGTTCGTCGTCAATATGATTTTAGTGGAAATTTCGATCTTGTTCGATTTCTTAAAACGATTCGAGACGAAGGTTTATATGCAATTCTTCGAATCGGTCCTTATGCATGCGCGGAGTGGAATTATGGGTACTTTACTTCATTTGTTTTTTTATTAATTATGTAATTTTTATTTTATATTTTCAGTGTAAATAATTTTATTAATATTCAATAGGGGTTTTCCGATGTGGTTACATAATATGCCTGGAGTTTCTTTCCGAACCAAAAACGACGTGTTCATGGTAATTAAATTTTTCAATGACCTTTATTTCATTTATTTATTTATTTATTTTCATATAGAATACGTTTATATATCATTCTTTATTTTTATTTCAGAATGAAATGAAAAATTTTACAAGCTTGATAGTTGATATGGTGAAAAGAGAGAGGCTCTTTGCATCTCAAGGTGGTCATATTATTCTTGCTCAGGTATATGTATGCATATGATAAATTTAAGTTTTAATTAATATTATTTTTATGAATGTTAAATAATATTATATTTGTTTTATATAGATTGAGAATGAATATGGAAATGTTATGAAACCATATGGAGAAGACGGAAAATCATATATCAATTGGTGTGCTCAAATGGCCGATTCTCTTGATATAGGAGTCCCATGGATTATGTGTCAGCAAGCTGGGGCTCCGAAACCAATGGTATTTTTTATAATAATTTAATTCTAAATAAAAATTACATACATTGTATATTCAAAGTTTTAACTTAGAATCCCCTTTTTTATGCTAACGTGGTTTAAATTTTTTTATGTATATAATTGTAATCAGTTGGAGACATGCAATGGTTGGTATTGTGATCAATACAGACCAAAAGACCCTAATACCCCTAAAATGTGGACCGAGAATTGGACTGGATGGTAAGTTTCTTGTTTTTAAATTTAAATTTATATGTTAATATTGAATTTAAATAATAAACTTTATATTAAAATTTATTTTAATGAATCCTAGGTTTAAGAGTTGGGGTAGTGCAGACCCACTTAGAACAGCAGAAGATCTCGCTTATTCTGTTGCTCGATTTTTCCAGAAGGGAGGTACATTGCAAAATTATTACATGGTTAGTATTTTTTTTAATTTAATTAAATTTAAAAATAAATAAAAAATAATTTATTTCTATTAATATTATCTTTTATTCTTCATAATTCTTAGTATCATGGGGGTACCAATTTTGGTAGAACTTCGGGCGGCCCATATATGACCACTACATACGACTACAACGCACCTCTTGATGAATATGGTAATTTAATTTTCATGCTTCTGGTAATAATTCTTATTTCTATATTTATATATTTTTTAAATAAATTATTGATTTTATTTTATGCAGGGAATCTGAATCAACCAAAATGGGGACATTTGAAGCAACTTCACGACGTTTTACATTCGATCGAGTATACTCTTACTCATGGAGATGTTGAAACTCAAAAAATTGACAACTCCGTCACGGTAATAAACAGAAATTAATTAGTCTGTTAATTTATTTTAAAAAATATGACAGTAATTATTATTTATTTTGATTATTTTCCTTGATTCAGGCTACTATTTATCAAACAAACGATAAATCAAGCTGTTTCTTGAGTAATACAAACACAACAACAGATGCTACTGTCAACTTTGGAGGAATTAACTACTTTATTCCAGCGTGGTCTATTAGTATTCTTCCAGATTGTAGGGAAGAAGCATACAACACTGCAAAGGTACGCAACTTAGGGTTTTAGCTTATCGAAATTGTGAAATATATATGTGTTAACACGATTGAAAACGGTTAGGTTTACGCTCAAACTTGGATGATGGTCAAGAAATCAAATAAAGCCGAGGATGAACCGAGTTGTTTGAAATGGGCATGGAGACCTGAATTAATCGAATCGGCTTCGGTTCAAGGAAAGGGAGATGTTTCCGTTAATAAGATTGTTGATCAAAAAGATATGGCAAATGATGCCAGTGATTATCTGTGGTATATGACGAGGTAAAGTAGTTATTTACATTTATATAATCCATTTAATATTTATATATACATATGTTTATTTATTTATTTTGACAGTGTTGAGCTTACAAAAGATGATCTCATGTTGAATGGAACTGTGACTCTTCGTGTAGCTGATACCGGCCATGTTCTTCATGCTTTTGTCAATGGAAAATATATTGGTACATGAACGGTGTTTTCTTATTTCATTAATATGTTATATATAATCCAGGTAATGATATAATATTTGTTTCTTAGGTTCTCAATGGGCGAAATATGGCAACCATGTGGCATATGTTTTCGAGAAGAGTATCAAGCTATTACCGGGGAAAAACTTGATATCGTTACTCAGCGTCACAGTTGGATTCAAGGTATACATACATACATACATACATACATAAAACTCATGAAAATCCATAGATTTCAGCATCATGTTTAATGAGTTTACATCTGCAGAACTATGAAGCCATGTTTGATTTGGTTGGAGCTGGAATTGCATCGCCTGTTGAACTGGTTTTGAAGAATGCCGGAAACGAGACAATTGTCAAAGATTTGTCTTCAAATAAATGGGCATATAAAACAGGTTTAGATGGAATTTCAAACAAATATTTCGATCCTTCAAAATCATCTCCGAAATGGGTTTCGGATCAAGTTCCAATTAACAGGAACTTCACGTGGTACAAGGTAAATCAGTTCCTTTGCTTTATCTAATATATACTCCATATGATATTTGGTTATTGATTTTTAATTGTGTTTTGAAACTTCAGACAACATTCAAAGCTCCTTTGGGGAATAAACCGGTTGTCGTGGATTTACTCGGTTTAGGAAAAGGAATGGCTTGGGTGAATGGTCACAGTCTCGGTAGATATTGGCCAAGTTATATAGCTGATAAGCAGCTTTGCAAGACCAAGGCTTGTGATTATCGCGGCAGATATAGTGATAAAAAGTGTCTTTCCAAGTGTGGTGAACCTACCCAAAGATGGTAACCCAAGTATTTTTTGTATATTTATTTTTGAGGAGATTTGCATTTTTGTTTTTCACTATTTTCATTTTGTTGTGGTTTTAAAGGTATCATGTTCCTCGATCATTTCTTAACGACGGCGAGAACACGCTGGTTTTGTTTGAAGAATTCGGTGGTAATCCTTCGAGTGTACAATTTCAGACCGTTGAAGTTGGATCCGTCTGTGTAAATGCTTACCAAGGGAAAGTGGTGCATTTGTCATGTCATGATCGACCGATTTCAAAGATTGAATTTGCAAGTTTCGGTCATCCACAAGGTGTGTGTGGTTCATTTGAGAAAGGTGAATGTGAATCGGACGTCGATGCGATTTCGATACTTGAAAAGGTGGGTTCAAAATTTACTTCTATGAAAAAAGGGGGGTAAATTTTTACATATATTGTTTTTAATTAATATCTTTTTTCGAAATATAACAGGAATGTGTAGGAAAAGAGTCGTGTTCCTTCAAGATTTCTGAAGATAAATTCGGAAAAGCTTATTGCGACGCTAGAAGATTAGCCGTGGAAGCCGTTTGTGACGATTTTACATTATAAATTTCTGTAGTTTTTTTTGTATTTTTAGTGAAGTTTTAAGTTGTTCTTTTATAGTTGTTTTAGGAAATTATACTAGGCTATTATGTTTCCGAATGACATTAACTAATTTAATAGAAAGTTTTAATTCTTGTTATCAAGGCAACTTCAATTTGCAGTAGTTTGATATGTAATCGATGCTTACATCTGTTTTGACTACGTTAGCCACCTATGTACTGCTTTGCCATGCATTGGCTGCTTTGATTGTTGCTCGGAATTATCTTGTCCGAGACAAGACGATGGATTAACACATTTGGAGAATGACTTAGTTATTGTATGTTGTTCAATTCGATTTGATTCGACTCGACTAGATATTTATCTGAACCAATTTTTGACAGTATCTATACTTCATACAACATGTGAACATCGTTTCGCGGCCTGTTCATACACAATGCAGTCTCCATTGATGTTTGAAGCACTGAAATGTTAGAGTTTAACACACAATCTTGGTGTGGAGACTGGAGATAGACTTACACAAGCAAATTATCTTACTAATAAAACCCCTATCAGATCAAGCAAACTTAACCCAAGCGAGGCATGCAATATACATGTAACATTCTAGAGATGCGAATTGGTCGTATTTAAAAGAGGTCTTTGTCGAAATAGAACCATGGTCGGAACAAAAGGAGAGTCAATTACAGAGGTTGAGATTGGGAGGTTATGGTATGATGACGAATTTGATTTCAGAGTTTCGGATGCATCCGGGAGTCTGATCACGATATGGGATAGAAGTAAATTCTGCTTGGAGGGATGCATTATCAATGGCAGTTTTATGGTGGCAGGGATATGGATTCTGGATGGAACGACAAGTATTTTGATATGAATGTCAGAATGCGTATGCCCTTGCGATTTATCAGAACAGAAAACCGACGACATTCGAAGGAACTTTCTGTGGGGATCATATGAGGATAGCAAAAAGCTAGTTCGAGTCAATTGGGGTAGAGTTTTTTTTTTTTTTTGCTCAGCAAAATAAGTTTTATTGATAATAACTTAAAAGCATGCGCTCACGTTACGTGCCTTGTTAAAAACCTCTCTAAAACAAATTAGAGGAAAAGAGTACACACAACGCAAGAAAAACACTGCATCAAAAATCATCACCGTGCAACACTAAAATCAAAATCCACATAACCCGGACAACATTCTAATACAGAAAACACCACCACATTACTCAACTACTTAACACAAATAAAAACTACGAATTTATAATTTTGTCATGTGTACTCTCTAAGAAACTCTAAATCTAAATACATACCCTCTAAGTTAGGGTGAGTATTCGATCAAATTGAATAAAAAAATTCGACTTATGAATTAATTATATTGTCCTTGTTTCATTTTAATTATTCTAGTCGAATTTTGTTATTAGTAACCGTAACATGTGTAAGTTATGTATTTAGTTCTAATTCTTATCATTTTATTTCTTTGTTATTTATTCAAAATGTCCTTATTACATTTTAAATCCGTAATTTTTGCATAATATAAAAACTAAAATGAAAAAAAAAATATTCATTAGGGGCGAACCGTTTAAGGGGTTACTGGAGGCCACGACCCCCAAAATTTTAGAAAATTTGAATATTTCTCCTAGTTTTTTTGAAAATTCATATTAAACTTCAAAAGTTTGAATATTTTTAATTAAATTCCCTCTCAAATTTTAATTTTTTTTTGTTAAATCTCTCAAAATTATTAAAAATTTTAGTTCAACCCTCAAGTTTTTTTTTTTGAGAATTTTTGTTTAAGCCTCCATTTTTTTATAAAATTTTAAATTGCCCCCTCAAATTTTTACACCAAATTCCGCCACTGAATCTCATAGTAATCTTTTTTTCATGGTAGTTTGCACAGCTATTGGAAGGTTAAAAAAAGCTGTTGAAAGAAAGCTCAAATTGTGAACGAAATTAATAAGTAAACAAACTTGTGTTCCAAGAAACCTGAGAACTAGGTTTTTTTTCCGATTAAAGTAAACTATAATCACTGAATTTTTAATTTACTTTCAAAATCGTCACTACTATTAAAAAATGTTAGTTTAACTGTTAACGTTTTCCATTCAACATTGTTACCCTCTTCCTCTCTCTCTCTCTTTAAAAATGCTTTAAAAATTGATTAACTCTTACATTTTTTTTGAATTAAACACCAGATTTTATTAAAATAATTAGAGGTGTTCAAACTTCAGTTATTACCGAGTTAACCGACCGCACCGAAGTCTTTTTGGTTAATTGGTCGGTTAACGGTTAATGATTTTTTAAAACTTCGGTTATCGATTAATTCGGTTAATTACCCGAATTAACCAAAATTTTTATATATTATATTATATTATATTATATTATATTATACTCCCTCTGTCCCACTAAAACTGTCACATGTTGACTTTTTTTGGGTCAAACTTTTTCAACTTTGACCTCTTATAATTTAAAATTTATTATTGATAAAAATATGAAAAAATATATTTTAAAAACATTGAATCAACTAGTTTTTAAATATATTTTTTATAATTTATAATTAATTAAAATATTTAAATAAATTATAGTCAAAGTTAAAAAAAATTGACCAGAAAAATGTAACATGTGACAGTTTTACTGGGACGGAGGAAGTATATATTTATCTTTGGTCACTGGACTTTTAAATATTATAAAATGGTCACTAAACTTTACCAAATTAGCACAACATGATCATTAAATTTATTGAATTATTTAAAAATATCATTACACTTTTTAATATTTATCAATAATTTATAACATGCAATGAATCAATGACGATTTGTAATGGTTTGATAAGTTTAATGACTGTTTTATAACTTTTCAAAGTTTAGTGACTAAAAGAATCATTTTAACATAATTTAGTGACATTTTTTGTAATTTGCCCAAAGTTTTATAACAAATTTTGGTTAATTCGAAAACCGACCGAATTAACCGAACTTTTTTGGTTCGGTTAAAAATTTTCGAAATAACTTCGTTTCAGTTAACGCTTAATAAGAAAAAATTTCAGTTAATGGTTTTTTGGTAATTCGGTTCGATCGGTTAACTGAACCGACCGTTTGAACACCCCTAAAAATAATGAGAAGAAATACACAAATAAGCATACCCCAAATACAAAAATAAACGTAAAAAACAAAGAGTATGCAAACATGAACATCAAACTCAAATATTCTCATAAAATCTTCATTGGAGTTCTTCAAATCTAACACCATAGCTAAATCTTAAAGTGCTAATTAGAAGAGAGCATATCATTGAATTACTCGAACCAATAAAAAAAAGTGAAAATTGTATATTTATGAAAGAAAAACGGTGCTGGCTGCCATTTTTGCTCCTCACATAGTGTAGGGCTGCAACATGCTTAATAATTTTTCCTAGTTTAGGCTATGTTTGACAATTTTATAATTTAATCAGACATTATAAATCAATTGTGTTTCTTCTGAGCACAAACCCTTGCCATATTTTTCGCATTTAACATGGATTTTCTTACATTTTGATTCATTAAATACATGTTTAACCCTGCTTGAAATTTAATCAATCTAAACTATTGGTTTTAAAATTCAACTTTAAAGAAGATTTTTATTTTTATGAAATTTTACTTTTATTATGAACTGAAATTTATATATAATATAAAAAAGGTTTTCCTTATTTAACTTGAAATTGATTTTTAGATATAATTCAACTTAAAGACTATCTCTTTCTCTAAAAGGACAGCACCGTGTGTGTTTGCTATATAAATAAGACGCTAATTAACATGTCCCTTCAATGCATTCAAAACCAAAATCAAAATCCATGGCCACCTCCTCCTCTATTCTGCTCCTCTTCCTTTTCTCTTCCGTCGTCACGTCCCTCTCCCTGTCGACCAATTCACGCTGGATCGTCGACGATACAGGACGACGCGTGAAGCTGGCCTGCGTAAACTGGGCGTCCCACATGGAACCCGTGCTTGCCGAAGGCCTCAGCAAGCAGCCTATGGATACCATTGCCAAACAGATTGTGTCAATGGGGTTCAACTGCGTTAGGTTCACTTGGCCACTCTATCTCATCACCAATGACACATTGGCAGCGCTCACCGTTAGACAATCATTTCAACGACTCGGCCTCCTCGAATCAATCGCCGGAATCCAAGCCAACAACCCTTCCATCATCGATCTTCCCCTCATCAAAGCTTATCAGGTATGACTATACCAACATATATCATTGAATCAACTTTATGGCGTTGAATAAAAATGTTGGTTTTTTATATTTCAGACAGTGGTGTCAAGCTTAGGGGAAAACAATGTGATGGTCATACTTGACAATCACATAAGCAAGCCCGGTTGGTGCTGCAGTAATCTTGATGACAATGGTTTCTTCGGTGACAAGTACTTCAACCCGGATGAATGGATCGCCGGGCTCACACGGATGGCCACCTTATTCAACGGCGTCACCAACGTGGTCGGCATGAGCTTGAGGAACGAGCCCAGAGGTCGGAAACAAAATGTAAACGATTGGTACAAGTACATGCCGAAAGGAGCCGAAGCAGTGCACTCGGCAAACCCGAATGTTCTCGTTATACTTTCTGGATTGAGTTTCGACAGGGACTTGTCATTCATCCAGAATCAACCACTAAAACTCACGTTTAGTAGGAAACTAGTATTTGAATCGCATTGGTATGGATTCTCTGATGGGCAGACCACATGGGTGGACGACAACCCGAACGAAGTTTGTGGCAGAGTGGCGACATACATGATGAGGACATCAGGGTATTTGGTTGATCAAGGATACCCGTTGTTCATCGGTGAGTTCGGGATCGATCAAAGTGGAGCCAATGTCAATGGCAACAGGTACATCAGCTGCTTCTTGGGTGTGGCAGCTGAGCTTGACCTGGATTGGGCCTTGTGGACACTGGCTGGGAGCTATTACGTGAGAGACGGCGTCGTCGGGTTAAACGAGTACTACGGAGTCTTGGATTATAACTGGTGTGGAGCAAGGAATTCGAGCTTCGTACAAAGAATTTCAGCTCTCCAGTCTCCTTTCCGGGGTAAGCCAACGTATACCACTTTCTTTTTTTACCCAATATTGATGTCAACAGAAAACTTGATGTTGTTCCGCAATGACATATGCAGGTCCAGGTCTATCAGAAGCCAAACCGCACAAAGTGATCTTCCATCCCTTAACGGGGCTTTGCATCACCAGGAAATCATTGCTCCACCCGTTGCGGTTAGGTCCCTGCACCGACGCCTACCCTTGGAGTTATTCGCCCGAGAAGACTTTAGTAGTAAAAGGAACTCGTTTCTGCTTACAAACAGACGCATCCGGGACATCGGTGAAACTCGGTATCTTCTGTAGCAACTCGAACTCGAAATGGGAAACGATATCCAATTCAAAGATGCATCTCTCGGCTAAGCTCAGAGATGGCAAATCAGTTTGCCTCGACGTTGCGTCGGACAACACCATCATCACAAACGGTTGCAAATGCATAAGTGAAGACAAGACATGTGACCCTTCCAGCCAATGGTTCAAACTGGTGGACAGCACGAGGAGCAGCACAAGAGTGGGACGATCTTTGTTGCAAAGCTTACCCGGAAAGGGTTTGGTTGGCTGAGCAAATGGGCAAAGGATACATGCGGTTCAAGGCATTTGTTAGGGCAGCTCCTCCATTTTTATCAACCATTTGGTTTTAGATTTATTTAGTTTGAAATGTATAGGAATTTAAAGAAATTAGGTTGGTGGTGGTCACACCCCAAGATTTTTTTTCTTCTTTAATTTATTAATCTTTTGGGTTTGGTCCCGGTATATGTTTGCGGAAAACAAAAATTCATCTCTATTATTAACCCCAAAAAAATTAGTCTCGTCATTGTTAAAATACCCTGAATAATGAGATATATCATCTTTTAAATTTAAGAACATTACGCGTTAATGTTTACTTAATTCTATAATCTCTAAAAAATTTATTTTGCTCAACCGATTAGATTTTATTATTATACGTAGAAGTCTCGTAAGAGTATAAAATTAGAGATTACCAATTGTAAGAATCCTCAAGATACAAAAACAAATAATCTCTTAATACAACCCATCACAATCTCAATATCGGAGCCTGACAACCAAGCACACAACACAAATAGAAGCCTGAAAATAAACCTAACAAAAAACATCTTCAAATTCAACGCAGCCCTCTATAAGCAATACAAACACTTGTTCCACAAGTAGGGGTGTTCAAACTTCGGTTAAAACCGAATTAACCGAACCGAACTTTTTTCGGTTAATCGGTCGGTTAATTTTAGGTTTGGTCGATTAACGGTTAATAATTTTTTCAAACTTCGGTTATCGGTTAATTCGGTTCGAAATCGGTTAATTAACCGAATTAATCGATTTAACCGAAATTTTTATATATTATATATTTCATATATTTATTTTTAGTCACAGAATTTTTAAAAATTATAAAATAGTCATTAAATTTTTTGATATATTATAAATCGTCATTAAACTTTATCAAATTAGCGCAAAATGATTTATCAATAATTTATAACGTGCAAGTTAATGACTATTTTGTAATAGTTCGATAAGTTTAATGGTTATTTTATAATTTTTGAAAGTTTAGTGACCAAAAAAGATTATTTTAAAATAGTTTAGTGACCATTTGGGTGATTTACCCAAAATTTTCTAACAAATTTCGGTTAATTCGAAAACCGACCGAATTAACCGAACTTTTTTCGGTTCGGTTAAAAATTTTCGAAAATTTTCGGTTTGGTTAACGGTTAATATGAAAAAAAATTCGGTTAATGAAATTTTGGAAGTTTGGTTCGGTCGGTTAACCGAGCCGACCGATTGAACACCCCTATCCACAAGGCTGTCCAAAGTTCAAATATGCATGTCGCCTAGAAAATAATCTTCGATATTTGGCGTTCAATTGAACAAAGATCAAGCTAAGAGTCGAAGAATGGAACGAAATTGAATTCGACACGGAAACACTACAAGTATCTCCCAGCAAGGTATAGCTCGAGACAACTGAAAAACATCGTTCGTGAACCCCTATCACAGGCTCTTTCACCACCAATATAAGCTCTGAAGAGCATTGTAAGCTACACGAAATGCCACTCGACTGTTAAATATAAAACGGCGTCGTTTTGGTATAGCTGCTTCGATGCCTAAGATATGTCAAAACGGCGCCATTTTGTTAGAACAAATTACATAAACATTGTATTTGGGGAGGCTCAAACCAAGAGCCTCTAGGATGAAAAGTTTATACCAAACCATTAGACTAACTTTAAGACTTGATATAATGCTAACGAAAATAGTATATAAATAATATTGCAGTTAAACTTAATTTCATTTAACTCATGATATAATTTTATAATATAATTTTATAAATATATTAACTTTATAAATAAATATTATTTATAATTTATATTACAAAACTAAGATATTGTTTATAATATATACAACTAAACCCTAAACCATACATGTAACTAACTAAACTACAAACCCTAAACCCTAAATATATATAATTAAATTTGAAACCCAAACCCTAAGTATGTATAACTAAATCCTAAATTCCCAAATCATAAACCATACATGTAACCAACTAAACTACAAAACCTAAACCCTAAATATATATAATTAAATCTAAAATCCCAAACCCAAAACCCAAAAATTAAAATATTGTTTATAATATTAGGATTTAGTTATATATTTAGGGTTTGGGTTTGAGTTTTTAGATTAATTGTATATATTTGGGGTTTGTAGTTATGTTAGTTGCAAGTATGATTTAGGGTTTGGAGTTTAGGGTTTAGTTGTATATATTATAAATAATATTTTAGTTTTGTAATATAAATTATAAAGTTAATATATTTATAATGTTAGTAAATTTATAAAATTATATTATAAAAATTATAAAATTATATCATGAGATAAATGAAATTAAGTTCAACTGCAATATTATATATATATATACTATTTTAGGACTATATTAAGTTTTAAAGTTGGCCTGATAGTTTGGTGTAAACTTTTCATCTTGGAAGTTCTTGGTTCGAGCCTCCCCAAATCTAATATTTATTTAATTTTTTTTTCTAACAAAACGATGTCATTTTGGCATATCTTAAGCATCGAAGCAATTATACTAAAACAAAGTTGTTTTACATTTAACGGGTTCGTTACAATTTAACGGTCGAAGTGACATTTCGTGTAATTTACGATAGTTCAATGGTATAATAGCAACAAAAAATAAAGTTTAATGGTATAATAGTATCAATTTTTAGTTTAGTAGTATGTTCGATACAAATGTTAAAGTCTAGTGGTATTTTGCGTAGTTTACCATTTTTTAATTGTTATATTTAAAGATTGAAAACGTGAGCACATGCGGCAATTTCTCCTTTTTAATAGAATAAGAAACCATGAAGGTTAAGAAAAATCAACTACACTGTACGAAGATATCAACTTTCGATCTTATGAATTATAAAGATAAATAAAATGTTTTACAAATGGTGTTGCCTTTGTGCCCTTGTGTCCCAAATTATAGATATCAATGGATTTGGGACAATCATTCCACCCCCCTATGATTTAAACCCTAACTACATCACATTCAAATCTAAAGCCCAAAAATGAAGGTTTAGGCGAATAGGGTTCAAATTTTACTGTTGTGAATGATATAAATTGAATTATGAGAGGTGCTTGTATACTGGACTTGTAAATATGAGTAGGGGTGGGAATCGGACGGTTTTACATTCTCCACTCCGTCCCCAACACTTGCGGTTACGATTTCAAGAAATTTCCATTAAATATTTTGAGGATTTAAACCCTAACTACATCACACTAAAATTTAATGCCCAAAAATGAAGGTTTTGGCGAATAGGGTTCGAATTCTACTGTTGTAAATGGGACAAATTGAGTTGAGAGAGTTGCTTGTATACTAGAAGTATGAGTAGAGGTGGAAATCGGGTGGGGCGGGGACGGTTTTACATTCCTCACTTCGTCCCCAACACTTGCGTTTACGGTTTCAAGGAATCTTCATTAAATGTTTTGAAGATTTTTTCGTCGCCATACCCTCCCTGCACGGATCTCCACGATTTAAAATATAAAGTTTGGATACTTCAATTGAAGCAGTTACGAGATGATGAAGATTGAAAGGGTGTTGTGTCGGGGAAGATTTAGATGAGGGTTTTAGCTTATATATAAAAACTAAATCCTCCATGGCCCTACTTGTCATTTCACCTTGTTGATCCTCTAAGACGCCCTCCTTAGCAATTTGGCATTTTGGGCCAAGCTCTATATTTGAACCTCTGCTAACCAACTCCGACCTTGTTTTTCTCCTCTAAGACCGTTCCATTGCATTGCATTCGGGATATTCTCTGCGTACAGAGAGAACGCCATCGTATGTTCCATTTATGTTATGTGAGTGCTAAATATTAGCAAGTGAAGTTAGTTTATTAACTTCATTATTAAATCGTGTATTAAATCGTGATTTCAGAGTATGATGACGAATTTGATTTCAGAGTTTCGGATGCATCCGAGAGTCTGATCACGATATGGGATAGAAGTAAATTCTGCTTGGAGGGATGCATTATCAATGGCAGTTTTATGGTGGCAGGGATATGGATTCTGGATGGAACGACAAGTATTTTGATATGAATGTCAGAATGCGTATGCCCTTGCGATTTATCAGAACAGAAAACCGACGACATTCAAAGGAACTTTCTGTGGGGATCATATGAGGATAGCAAAAAGCTAGTTCGAGTTAATTGGGGTAGAGTTTTTTTTTTGCTCAGCAAAATAAGTTTTATTGATAATAACTTAAAAGCATGCGCTCACGTTACGTGCCTTGTTAAAAACCTCTCTAAAACAAATTAGAGGAAAAGAGTACACACAACGCAAGGAAAACACTGCATCAAAAATCAAAAATCATCACCATGCAACACTAAAATCAAAATCCACATAACCCGGACAACATTCTAATACAGAAAACACCACCACATTACTCAACTACTTAACACAAATAAAAACTACGAATTTATAATTTTGTCATGTGTACTCTCTAAGAAACTCTAAATCTAAATACATACCCTCTAAGTTAGGGTGAGTATTCGATCAAATTGAATAAAAAAATTCGACTTATGAATTAATTATATTGTCCTTGTTTCATTTTAATTATTCTAGTCGAATTTTGTTATTAGTAACCGTAACCATTAGACTAACTTTAAGACTTGATATAATGCTAACGAAAATAGTATATAAATAATATTGCAGTTAAACTTAATTTCATTTAACTCATGATATAATTTTATAATATAATTTTATAAATATGTAAACTTTATAAATAAATATTATTTATAATTTATATTACAAAACTAAGATATTGTTTATAATATATACAACTAAACCCTAAACCATACATGTAACTAACTAAACTACAAACCCTAAACTCTAAATATATATAATTAAATTTGAAACCCAAACCCTAAGTATGTATAACTAAATCCTAAATTCCCAAATCATAAACCATACATGTAACCAACTAAACTACAAAACCTAAACCCTAAATATATATAATTAAATCTAAAATCCCAAACCCAAAACCCAAAAATTAAAATATTGTTTATAATATTAGGATTTAGTTATATATTTAGGGTTTGGGTTTGAGTTTTTAGATTAATTGTATATATTTGGGGTTTGTAATTATGTTAGTTGCAAGTATGATTTAGGGTTTGGAGTTTAGGGTTTAGTTGTATATATTATAAATAATATTTTAGTTTTGTAATATAAATTATAAAGTTAATATATTTATAAAGTTAATAAATTTATAAAATTATTTATAAAATTATATCATGAGATAAATGAAATTAAGTTCAACTGCAATATTATATATATATATATATATATATATATATATATATATATATATATATATAGTATTTTAGGACTATATTAAGTTTTAAAGTTGGCCTGATAGTTTGGTGTAAACTTTTCATCTTGGACGTTCTTGGTTCGAGCCTCCCCAAATCCAATATTTATTTAATTTTTTTCTAACAAAACGATGTCGTTTTGGCATATCTTAAGCATCGAAGCAATTATACTAAAACAAAGTTGTTTTACATTTAACGGGTTCGTTACAATTTAACGGTCGGAGTGACATTTCGTGTAATTTACGATAGTTCAATGGTATAATAGCAACAAAAAATAAAGTTTAATGGTATAATAGTATAAATTTTTAGTTTAGTAGTATGTTCGATACAAATGTTAAAGTTTAGTGGTATTTTGCGTAGTTTACCATTTTTAATTGTTATATTTAAAGATTGAAAACGTGAGCACATGCGGCAATTTCTCCTTTTTAATAGAATAAGAAACCATGAAGGTTAAGAAAAATCAACTACATTGTACGAAGATATCAACTTTCGATCTTATGAATTATAAAGATAAATAAAATGTTTTACAAATGGTGTTGCCTTTGTGCCCTTGTGTCCCAAATTATAGATATCAATGGATTTGGGACAATCATTCCACCCCCCTATGATTTAAACCCTAACTACATCACATTCAAATCTAAAGCCCAAAAATGAAGGTTTAGGCGAATAGGGTTCAAATTTTACTGTTGTGAATGAGATAAATTGAATTAAGAGAGGTAGTGCTTGTATACTGGACTTGTAAATATGAGTAGGGGTGGGAATCGGACGGTTTTACATTCTCCACTCCGTCCCCAACACTTGCGGTTACGATTTCAAGAAATTTCCATTAAATATTTTGAGGATTTAAACCCTAACTACATCACACTAAAATTTAAAGCCCAAAAATGAAGGTTTTGGCGAATAGGGTTCGACTTCTACTGTTGTAAATGGGACAAATTGAGTTGAGAGAGTTGCTTGTATACTAGACTTCTAAGTATGAGTAGAGGTGGAAATCGGGTGGGGCGGGGAGGGTTTTACATTCCTCACTTCGTCCCCAACACTTGCGTTTACGGTTTCAAGGAATCTTCATTAAATGTTTTGAGGATTTTTTCGTCGCCATACCCTCCTAGCACGGATCTCCACGATTTAAAATACAAAGTTTGGATACTTCAATTGAAAGCAGTTACGAGATGATGAAGATTTACACGGAAATTTTTAATTCAATGTACAGTATGATACAATGCATTAATACACGTGTTACTAGTTCAAGTAGAAGTGAACTTAATTAATGATCAAATCACACTATTTTAAACACATATAAAACTAAATTTTATTAAAACCGTTCAGATTAATATTACTACTTTAATATATAAAACTCTAAAGTAGTACTGAATAATAATACGAAAAAACACTTATTTATAATTAAGATTAATTATTTAATTAATAATTTTAACCACCAAGTTAAATGTAACTAAAAGTCTAAAATTCAACTCTCAAGAGTCATGCTGTTAAATCCAAAATCTTGGACAATGTCCTAATTTAATACATGTTAGTAATAAACTAGATACCTCTTGGTTTAGCATTCGATACGAATATAATCACTAACATTATAAATACAATACTGCACTTTAACAAGTTTTCACCCTACTATCATTCTTTAGGTTTTACAAATCGATATGAAGATCTTCAATTTCTTATTTTCCGTTTTTATCTTTTCTTCGGTTATATTTCATGCTAATGCTCACAATGTCACTCATGATTCGAGATCAATCATAATCGATGGAAATCATCGAATTATTCTTTCGGGTTCAATTCATTATCCGAGAAGTACAGCTCATGTAATAATATAATTCAACCGAATTACTTAATTTTTTATTTTTATTTTACTGATTTTGTTGAATTTTGACAGATGTGGCCAGATCTTATAAGGAAAGCCAAAGAAGGTGGATTGGATGCTGTCGAAACGTATGTGTTTTGGAATGCGCATGAACCGGTTCGTCGTCAATATGATTTTAGTGGAAATCTCGATCTTGTTCGATTTCTTAAAACGATTCGAGACGAAGGTTTATATGCAATTCTTCGAATCGGTCCTTATGCATGCGCGGAGTGGAATTATGGGTACTTTACTTCATTTGTTTTTTTATTAATTATGTAATTTTTATTTTATATTTTCAGTGTAAATAATTTTATTAATATTCAATAGGGGTTTTCCGATGTGGTTACATAATATGCCTGGAGTTTCTTTCCGAACCAAAAACGACGTGTTCATGGTAATTAAATTTTTCAATGACCTTTATTTCATTTATTTATTTATTTATTTTCATATAGAATACGTTTATATATCATTCTTTATTTTTATTTCAGAATGAAATGAAAAATTTTACAAGCTTGATAGTTGATATGGTGAAAAGAGAGAGGCTCTTTGCATCTCAAGGTGGTCATATTATTCTTGCTCAGGTATATGTATGCATATGATAAATTTAAGTTTTAATTAATATTATTTTTATAAATGTTAAATAATATTATATTTGTTTTATATAGATTGAGAATGAATATGGAAATGTTATGAAACCATATGGAGAAGACGAAAAATCATATATCAATTGGTGTGCTCAAATGGCCGATTCTCTTGATATAGGAGTCCCATGGATTATGTGTCAGCAAGCTGGGGCTCCGAAACCAATGGTATTTTTTATAATAATTTAATTCTAAATAAAAATTACATACATTGTATATTCAAAGTTTTAACTTAGAATCCCCTTTTTTATGCTAACGTGGTTTAAATTTTTTTATGTATATAATTGTAATCAGTTGGAGACATGCAATGGTTGGTATTGTGATCAATACAGACCAAAAGACCCTAATACCCCTAAAATGTGGACCGAGAATTGGACTGGATGGTAAGTTTCTTGTTTTTAAATTTAAATTTATATGTTAATATTGAATTTAAATAATAAACTTTATATTAAAATTTATTTTAATGAATCCTAGGTTTAAGAGTTGGGGTAGTGCAGACCCACTTAGAACAGCAGAAGATCTCGCTTATTCTGTTGCTCGATTTTTCCAGAAGGGAGGTACATTGCAAAATTATTACATGGTTAGTATTTTTTTTAATTTAATTAAATTTAAAAATAAATAAAAAATAATTTATTTCTATTAATATTATCTTTTATTCTTCATAATTCTTAGTATCATGGGGGTACCAATTTTGGTAGAACTTCGGGCGGCCCATATATGACCACTACATACGACTACAACGCACCTCTTGATGAATATGGTAATTTAATTTTCATGCTTCTGGTAATAATTCTTATTTCTATATTTATATATTTTTTAAATAAATTATTGATTTTATTTCATGCAGGGAATCTGAATCAACCAAAATGGGGACATTTGAAGCAACTTCACGACGTTTTACATTCGATCGAGTATACTCTTACTCATGGAGATGTTGAAACTCAAAAAATTGACAACTCCGTCACGGTAATAAACAGAAATTAATTAGTCTGTTAATTTATTTTAAAAAATATGACAGTAATTATTATTTATTTTGATTATTTTCCTTGATTCAGGCTACTATTTATCAAACAAACGATAAATCAAGCTGTTTCTTGAGTAATACAAACACAACAACAGATGCTACTGTCAACTTTGGAGGAATTAACTACTTTATTCCAGCGTGGTCTATTAGTATTCTTCCAGATTGTAGGGAAGAAGCATACAACACTGCAAAGGTACGCAACTTAGGGTTTTAGCTTATCGAAATTGTGAAATATATATGTGTTAACACGATTGAAAACGGTTAGGTTTACGCTCAAACTTGGATGATGGTCAAGAAATCAAATAAAGCCGAGGATGAACCGAGTTGTTTGAAATGGGCATGGAGACCTGAATTAATCGAATCGGCTTCGGTTCAAGGAAAGGGAGATGTTTCCGTTAATAAGATTGTTGATCAAAAAGATATGGCAAATGATGCCAGTGATTATCTGTGGTATATGACGAGGTAAAGTAGTTATTTACATTTATATAATCCATTTAATATTTATATATACATATGTTTATTTATTTATTTTGACAGTGTTGAGCTTACAAAAGATGATCTCATGTTGAATGGAACTGTGACTCTTCGTGTAGCTGATACCGGCCATGTTCTTCATGCTTTTGTCAATGGAAAATATATTGGTACATGAACGGTGTTTTCTTATTTCATTAATATGTTATATATAATCCAGGTAATGATATAATATTTGTTTCTTAGGTTCTCAATGGGCGAAATATGGCAACCATGTGGCATATGTTTTCGAGAAGAGTATCAAGCTATTACCGGGGAAAAACTTGATATCGTTACTCAGCGTCACAGTTGGATTCAAGGTATACATACATACATACATACATACATAAAACTCATGAAAATCCATAGATTTCAGCATCATGTTTAATGAGTTTACATCTGCAGAACTATGAAGCCATGTTTGATTTGGTTGGAGCTGGAATTGCATCGCCTGTTGAACTGGTTTTGAAGAATGCCGGAAACGAGACAATTGTCAAAGATTTGTCTTCAAATAAATGGGCATATAAAACAGGTTTAGATGGAATTTCAAACAAATATTTCGATCCTTCAAAATCATCTCCGAAATGGGTTTCGGATCAAGTTCCAATTAACAGGAACTTCACGTGGTACAAGGTAAATCAGTTCCTTTGCTTTATCTAATATATACTCCATATGATATTTGGTTATTGATTTTTAATTGTGTTTTGAAACTTCAGACAACATTCAAAGCTCCTTTGGGGAATAAACCGGTTGTCGTGGATTTACTCGGTTTAGGAAAAGGAATGGCTTGGGTGAATGGTCACAGTCTCGGTAGATATTGGCCAAGTTATATAGCTGATAAGCAGCTTTGCAAGACCAAGGCTTGTGATTATCGCGGCAGATATAGTGATAAAAAGTGTCTTTCCAAGTGTGGTGAACCTACCCAAAGATGGTAACCCAAGTATTTTTTGTATATTTATTTTTGAGGAGATTTGCATTTTTGTTTTTCACTATTTTCATTTTGTTGTGGTTTTAAAGGTATCATGTTCCTCGATCATTTCTTAACGACGGCGAGAACACGCTGGTTTTGTTTGAAGAATTCGGTGGTAATCCTTCGAGTGTACAATTTCAGACCGTTGAAGTTGGATCCGTCTGTGTAAATGCTTACCAAGGGAAAGTGGTGCATTTGTCATGTCATGATCGACCGATTTCAAAGATTGAATTTGCAAGTTTCGGTCATCCACAAGGTGTGTGTGGTTCATTTGAGAAAGGTGAATGTGAATCGGACGTCGATGCGATTTCGATACTTGAAAAGGTGGGTTCAAAATTTACTTCTATGAAAAAAGGGGGGTAAATTTTTACATATATTGTTTTTAATTAATATCTTTTTTCGAAATATAACAGGAATGTGTAGGAAAAGAGTCGTGTTCCTTCAAGATTTCTGAAGATAAATTCGGAAAAGCTTATTGCGACGCTAGAAGATTAGCCGTGGAAGCCGTTTGTGACGATTTTACATTATAAATTTCTGTAGTTTTTTTTGTATTTTTAGTGAAGTTTTAAGTTGTTCTTTTATAGTTGTTTTAGGAAATTATACTAGGCTATTATGTTTCCGAATGACATTAACTAATTTAATAGAAAGTTTTAATTCTTGTTATCAAGGCAACTTCAATTTGCAGTAGTTTGATATGTAATCGATGCTTACATCTGTTTTGACTACGTTAGCCACCTATGTACTGCTTTGCCATGCATTGGCTGCTTTGATTGTTGCTCGGAATTATCTTGTCCGAGACAAGACGATGGATTAACACATTTGGAGAATGACTTAGTTATTGTATGTTGTTCAATTCGATTTGATTCGACTCGACTAGATATTTATCTGAACCAATTTTTGACAGTATCTATACTTCATACAACATGTGAACATCGTTTCGTGGCCTGTTCATACACAATGCAGTCTCCATTGATGTTTGAAGCACTGAAATGTTAGAGTTTAACACACAATCTTGGTGTGGAGACTGGAGATAGACTTACACAAGCAAATTATCTTACTAATAAAACCCCTATCAGATCAAGCAAACTTAACCCAAGCGAGGCATGCAATATACATGTAACATTCTAGAGATGCGAATTGGTCGTATTTAAAAGAGGTCTTTGTCGAAATAGAACCATGGTCGGAACAAAAGGAGGGTCAATTACAGAGGTTGAGATTGGGAGGTTATGGTATGATGACGAATTTGATTTCAGAGTTTCGGATGCATCCGGGAGTCTGATCACGATATGGGATAGAAGTAAATTCTGCTTGGAGGGATGCATTATCAATGGCAGTTTTATGGTGGCAGGGATATGGATTCTGGATGGAACGACAAGTATTTTGATATGAATGTCAGAATGCGTATGCCCTTGCGATTTATCAGAACAGAAAACCGACGACATTCGAAGGAACTTTCTGTGGGGATCATATGAGGATAGCAAAAAGCTAGTTCGAGTCAATTGGGGTAGAGTTTTTTTTTCCTTTGCTCAGCAAAATAAGTTTTATTGATAATAACTTAAAAGCATGCGCTCACGTTACGTGCCTTGTTAAAAACCTCTCTAAAACAAATTAGAGGAAAAGAGTACACACAACGCAAGGAAAACACTGCATCAAAAATCAAAAATCATCACCATGCAACACTAAAATCAAAATCCACATAACCCGGACAACATTCTAATACAGAAAACACCACCACATTACTCAACTACTTAACACAAATAAAAACTACGAATTTATAATTTTGTCATGTGTACTCTCTAAGAAACTCTAAATCTAAATACATACCCTCTAAGTTAGGGTGAGTATTCGATCAAATTGAATAAAAAAATTCGACTTATGAATTAATTATATTGTCCTTGTTTCATTTTAATTATTCTAGTCGAATTTTGTTATTAGTAACCGTAACATGTGTAAGTTATGTATTTAGTTCTAATTCTTATCATTTTATTTCTTTGTTATTTATTCAAAATGTCCTTATTACATTTTAAATCCGTAATTTTTGCATAATATAAAAACTAAAATGAAAAAAAAATATTCATTAGGGGCGAACCGTTTAAGGGGTTACTGGAGGCCACGACCCCCAAAATTTTAGAAAATTTGAATATTTCTCCTAGTTTTTTTGAAAATTCATATTAAACTTCAAAAGTTTGAATATTTTTAATTAAATTCCCGCTCAAATTTTAATTTTTTTTGTTAAATCTCTCAAAATTATTAAAAATTTTAGTTCAACCCTCAAGTTTTTTTTTTTGAGAATTTTTGTTTAAGCCTCCATTTTTTATAAAATTTTAAATTGCCCCCTCAAATTTTTACTCCAAATTCCGCCACTGAATCTCATAGTAATCTTTTTTTCATGGTAGTTTGCACAGCTATTGGAAGGTTAAAAAAAGCTGTTGAAAGAAAGCTCAAATTGTGAACGAAATTAATAAGTAAACAAACTTGTGTTCCAAGAAACCTGAGAACTAGGTTTTTTTTCCGATTAAAGTAAACTATAATCACTGAATTTTTAATTTACTTTCAAAATCGTCACTACTATTAAAAAATGTTAGTTTGACTGTTAACGTTTTCCATTCAACATTGTTACCCTCTTCCTCTCTCTCTCTCTTTAAAAATGCTTTAAAAATTGATTAACTCTTACATTTTTTTTGAATTAAACACCAGATTTTATTAAAATAATTAGAGGTGTTCAAACTTCAGTTATTACCGAGTTAACCGACCGCACCGAAGTCTTTTTGGTTAATTGGTCGGTTAACGGTTAATGATTTTTTAAAACTTCGGTTATCGATTAATTCGGTTAATTACCCGAATTAACCAAAATTTTTATATATTATATTATACTCCCTCTGTCCCACTAAAACTGTCACATGTTGACTTTTTTTGGGTCAAACTTTTTCAACTTTGACCTCTTATAATTTAAAATTTATTATTGATAAAAATATGAAAAAATATATTTTAAAAACATTGAATCAACTAGTTTTTAAATATATTTTTTATAATTTATAATTAATTAAAATATTTAAATAAATTATAGTCAAAGTTAAAAAAATTTGACCAGAAAAATGTAACATGTGACAGTTTTACTGGGACGGAGGAAGTATATATTTATCTTTGGTCACTGGACTTTTAAATATTATAAAATGGTCACTAAACTTTACCAAATTAGCACAACATGATCATTAAATTTATTGAATTATTTAAAAATATCATTACACTTTTTAATATTTATCAATAATTTATAACATGCAATGAATCAATGACGATTTTGTAATGGTTTGATAAGTTTAATGACTGTTTTATAACTTTTCAAAGTTTAGTGACTAAAAGAATCATTTTAGCATAATTTAGTGACATTTTTTGTAATTTGCCCAAAGTTTTATAACAAATTTTGGTTAATTCGAAAACCGACCGAATTAACCGAACTTTTTTGGTTCGGTTAAAAATTTTCGAAATAATTTCGTTTCAGTTAACGCTTAATAAGAAAAAATTTCAGTTAATGGTTTTTTGGTAATTCGGTTCGATCGGTTAACTGAACCGACCGTTTGAACACCCCTAAAAATAATGAGAAGAAATACACAAATAAGCATACCCCAAATACAAAAATAAACGTAAAAAACAAAGAGTATGCAAACATGAACATCAAACTCAAATATTCTCATAAAATCTTCATTGGAGTTCTTCAAATCTAACACCATAGCTAAATCTTGAAGTGCTAATTAGAAGAGCGCAGATCATTGAATTACTCGAACCAATAAAAAAAAGTGAAAACTGTATATTTATGAAAGAAAAACGGTGCTGGCTGCCATTTTTGCTCCTCACATAGTGTAGGGCTGCAACATGCTTAATAATTTTTCCTAGTTTAGGCTTTGTTTGACAATTTTATAATTTAATCAGACATTATAAATCAATTGTGTTTCTTCTGAGCACAAACCCTTGCCATATTTTTCGCATTTAGCATGGATTTGCTTACCTTTTGATTCATTAAATACATGTTTAACCCTGCTTGAAATTTAATCAATCTAAACTATTGGTTTTAAAATTCAACTTTAAAGAAGATTTTTATTTTTATGAAATTTTACTTTTATTATGAACTGAAATTTATATATAATATAAAAAAGGTTTTCCTTATTTAACTTGAAACTGATTTTTAGATATAATTCAACTTAAAGACTATCTCTTTCTCTAAAAGGACAGCACCGTGTGTGTTTGCTATATAAATAAGACGCTAATTAACATGTCCCTTCAATGCATTCAAAACCAAAATCAAAATCCATGGCCACCTCCTCCTCTATTCTGCTCCTCTTCCTTTTCTCTTCCGTCGTCACGTCCCTCTCCCTGTCGACCAATTCACGCTGGATCGTCGACGATACAGGACGACGCGTGAAGCTGGCCTGCGTAAACTGGGCGTCCCACATAGAACCCGTGCTTGCCGAAGGCCTCAGCAAGCAGCCTATGGATACCATTGCCAAACAGATTGTGTCAATGGGGTTCAACTGCGTTAGGTTCACTTGGCCACTCTATCTCATCACCAATGACACATTGGCAGCGCTCACCGTTAGACAATCATTTCAACGACTCGGCCTCCTCGAATCAATCGCCGGAATCCAAGCCAACAACCCTTCCATCATCGATCTTCCCCTCATCAAAGCTTATCAGGTATGACTATACCAACATATATCATTGAATCAACTTTATGGCGTTGAATAAAAATGTTGGTTTTTTATATTTCAGACAGTGGTGTCAAGCTTAGGGGAAAACAATGTGATGGTCATACTTGACAATCACATAAGCAAGCCCGGTTGGTGCTGCAGTAATCTTGATGACAATGGTTTCTTCGGTGACAAGTACTTCAACCCGGATGAATGGATCGCCGGGCTCACACGGATGGCCACCTTATTCAACGGCGTCACCAACGTGGTCGGCATGAGCTTGAGGAACGAGCCCAGAGGTCGGAAACAAAATGTAAACGATTGGTACAAGTACATGCCGAAAGGAGCCGAAGCAGTGCACTCGGCAAACCCGAATGTTCTCGTTATACTTTCTGGATTGAGTTTCGACAGGGACTTGTCATTCATCCAGAATCAACCACTAAAACTCACGTTTAGTAGGAAACTAGTATTTGAATCGCATTGGTATGGATTCTCTGATGGGCAGACCACATGGGTGGACGACAACCCGAACGAAGTTTGTGGCAGAGTGGCGACATACATGATGAGGACATCAGGGTATTTGGTTGATCAAGGATACCCGTTGTTCATCGGTGAGTTCGGGATCGATCAAAGTGGAGCCAATGTCAATGGCAACAGGTACATCAGCTGCTTCTTGGGTGTGGCAGCTGAGCTTGACCTGGATTGGGCCTTGTGGACACTGGCTGGGAGCTATTACGTGAGAGACGGCGTCGTCGGGTTAAACGAGTACTACGGAGTCTTGGATTATAACTGGTGTGGAGCAAGGAATTCGAGCTTCGTACAAAGAATTTCAGCTCTCCAGTCTCCTTTCCGGGGTAAGCCAACGTATACCACTTTCTTTTTTTACCCAATATTGATGTCAACAGAAAACTTGATGTTGTTCCGCAATGACATATGCAGGTCCAGGTCTATCAGAAGCCAAACCGCACAAAGTGATCTTCCATCCCTTAACGGGGCTTTGCATCACCAGGAAATCATTGCTCCACCCGTTGCGGTTAGGTCCCTGCACCGACGCCTACCCTTGGAGTTATTCGCCCGAGAAGACTTTAGTAGTAAAAGGAACTCGTTTCTGCTTACAAACAGACGCATCCGGGACATCGGTGAAACTCGGTATCTTCTGTAGCAACTCGAACTCGAAATGGGAAACGATATCCAATTCAAAGATGCATCTCTCGGCTAAGCTCAGAGATGGCAAATCAGTTTGCCTCGACGTTGCGTCGGACAACACCATCATCACAAACGGTTGCAAATGCATAAGTGAAGACAAGACATGTGACCCTTCCAGCCAATGGTTCAAACTGGTGGACAGCACGAGGAGCAGCACAAGAGTGGGACGATCTTTGTTGCAAAGCTTACCCGGAAAGGGTTTGGTTGGCTGAGCAAATGGGCAAAGGATACATGCGGTTCAAGGCATTTGTTAGGGCAGCTCCTCCATTTTTATCAACCATTTGGTTTTAGATTTATTTAGTTTGAAATGTATAGGAATTTAAAGAAATTAGGTTGGTGGTGGTCACACCCCAAGATTTTTTTTCTTCTTTAATTTATTAATCTTTTGGGTTTGGTCCCGGTATATGTTTGCGGAAAACAAAAATTCATCTCTATTATTAACCCCAAAAAAAATTAGTCTCGTCATTGTTAAAATGATTTATCAATAATTTATAACGTGCAAGTTAATGACTATTTTGTAATAGTTCGATAAGTTTAATGGTTATTTTATAATTTTTGAAAGTTTAGTGACCAAAAAGATTATTTTAAAATAGTTTAGTGACCATTTGGGTGATTTACCCAAAATTTTCTAACAAATTTCGGTTAATTCGAAAACCGACCGAATTAACCGAACTTTTTTCGGTTCGGTTAAAAATTTTCGAAAATTTTCGGTTTGGTTAACGGTTAATATGAAAAAAAATTCGGTTAATGAAATTTTGGAAGTTTGGTTCGGTCGGTTAACCGAGCCGACCGATTGAACACCCCTATCCACAAGGCTGTCCAAAGTTCAAATATGCATGTCGCCTAGAAAATAATCTTCGATATTTGGCGTTCAATTGAACAAAGATCAAGCTAAGAGTCGAAGAATGGAACGAAATTGAATTCGACACGGAAACACTACAAGTATCTCCCAGCAAGGTATAGCTCGAGACAACTGAAAAACATCGTTCGTGAACCCCTATCACAGGCTCTTTCACCACCAATATAAGCTCTGAAGAGCATTGTAAGCTACACGAAATGCCACTCGACTGTTAAATATAAAACGGCGTCGTTTTGGTATAGCTGCTTCGTTGCCTAAGATATGTCAAAACGGCGCCATTTTGTTAGAACAAATTACATAAACATTATATTTGGGGAGGCTCAAACCAAGAGCCTCTAGGATGAAAAGTTTATACCAAACCATTAGACTAACTTTAAGACTTGATATAATGCTAACGAAAATAGTATATAAATAATATTGCAGTTAAACTTAATTTCATTTAACTCATGATATAATTTTATAATATAATTTTATAAATATATTAACTTTATAAATAAATGTTATTTATAATTTATATTACAAAACTAAGATATTGTTTATAATATATACAACTAAACCCTAAACCATACATGTAACTAACTAAACTACAAACCCTAAACCCTAAATATATATAATTAAATTTGAAACCCAAACCCTAAGTATGTATAACTAAATCCTAAATTCCCAAATCATAAACCATACATGTAACCAACTAAACTACAAAACCTAAACCCTAAATATATATAATTAAATCTAAAATCCCAAACCCAAAACCCAAAAATTAAAATATTGTTTATAATATTAGGATTTAGTTATATATTTAGGGTTTGGGTTTGAGTTTTTAGATTAATTGTATATATTTGGGGTTTGTAGTTATATTAGTTGCAAGTATGATTTAGGGTTTGGAGTTTAGGGTTTAGTTGTATATATTATAAATAATATTTTAGTTTTGTAATATAAATTATAAAGTTAATATATTTATAATGTTAGTAAATTTATAAAATTATATTATAAATATTATAAAATTATATCATGAGATAAATGAAATTAAGTTCAACTGCAATATTATATATATATATATATACTATTTTAGGACTATATTAAGTTTTAAAGTTGGCCTGATAGTTTGGTGTAAACTTTTCATCTTGGACGTTCTTGGTTCGAGCCTCCCCAAATCTAATATTTATTTAATTTTTTTTCTAACAAAACGATGTCGTTTTGGCATATCTTAAGCATCGAAGCAATTATACTAAAACAAAGTTGTTTTACATTTAACGGGTTCGTTACAATTTAACGGTCGGAGTGACATTTCGTGTAATTTACGATAGTTCAATGGTATAATAGCAACAAAAAATAAAGTTTAATGGTATAATAGTATCAATTTTTAGTTTAGTAGTATGTTCGATACAAATGTTAAAGTTTAGTGGTATTTTGCGTAGTTTACCATTTTTTAATTGTTATATTTAAAGATTGAAAACGTGAGCACATGCGGCAATTTCTCCTTTTTAATAGAATAAGAAACCATGAAGGTTAAGAAAAATCAACTACACTGTACGAAGATATCAACTTTCGATCTTATGAATTATAAAGATAAATAAAATGTTTTACAAATGGTGTTGCCTTTGTGCCCTTGTGTCCCAAATTATAGATATCAATGGATTTGGGACAATCATTCCACCCCCTATGATTTAAACCCTAACTACATCACATTCAAATCTAAAGCCCAAAAATGAAGGTTTAGGCGAATAGGGTTCAAATTTTACTGTTGTGAATGATATAAATTGAATTAAGAGAGGTGCTTGTATACTGGACTTGTAAATATGAGTAGGGGTGGGAATCGGACGGTTTTACATTCTCCACTCCGTCCCCAACACTTGCGGTTACGATTTCAATAAATTTCCATTAAATATTTTGAGGATTTAAACCCTAACTACATCACACTAAAATTTAAAGCCCAAAAATGAAGGTTTTGGCGAATAGGGTTCGAATTCTACTGTTGTAAATGGGACAAATTGAGTTGAGAGAGTTGCTTGTATACTAGAAGTATGAGTAGAGGTGGAAATCGGGTGGGGCGGGGACGGTTTTACATTCCTCACTTCGTCCCCAACACTTGCGTTTACGGTTTCAAGGAATCTTCATTAAATGTTTTGAGGATTTTTTCGTCGCCATACCCTCCCTGCACGGATCTCCACGATTTAAAATATAAAGTTTGGATACTTCAATTGAAAGCAGTTACGAGATGATGAAGATTGAAAGGGTTGTGTCGGGGAAGATTTAGATGAGGGTTTTAGCTTATATATAAAAACTAAATCCTCCATGGCCCTACTTGTCATTTCACCTTGTTGATCCTCTAAGACGCCCTCCTTAGCAATTTGGCATTTTGGGCCAAGCTCTATATTTGAACCTCTGCTAACCAACTCCGACCTTGTTTTTCTCCTCTAAGACTATTCCATTGCATTGCATTCGGGATATTCTCTGCGTACAGAGAGAACGCCATCATATGTTCCATTTAAGTTATGTGAGTGCTAAATATTAGCAAGTGAAGTTAGTTTATTAACTTCATTATTAAATCGTGTATTAAAACGTGATGAAAAATATATATATCCGATTTGGCTGCAGGCCCGTCCCTGAGGGTGGGCCATAAGGGAGATGGCCCAGGGCCCACCCATATCAAGGGCCCACGGTTAATATTTCTCTAATATCTATAATAAGGGTTTAATTTTTTTCAATACTTGTTATTAGAGCTCTATTATTAAATTTTATTTATTTTTCAATAGTTGTTATTATAGGTCTATTTTTAATACTTATTATTAGAGACCCAAAATTTTCAATATTTGTTATTAGGCATACTCTTAAAATTCAAAATTTTCAATATTTTTTATTATGAGTCCAATTTTTTGTAATACTTATCATTACGGGCCTAAATTTTTATAATACTTGTTATTAGAGATCTACTCTTAAAATGTAATTTTTTTAATTTTTGTTGATAGATTTATTTTTTTAAATAGATGTTATTAGCGGCCTAATTTTTAATTTCGCCCTTAGGCCACCAAAATCTCAAGAACGGAAATGTTTGGCCGTATAACATGAAGCCTATGCAAGGAGGGAATCGGATAGTCACCCTCATTGTAGGGAATCTGATAGTTCTTACATAATATGCAATGACATCATAATTAATTAAATTTACCGTAAGTAATGAGACAAATATTAAATTTACACGGAAATTTTTAATTCAATGTACAATATGATACAATGCATTAATACACGTGTTACTAGTTCAAGTAGAAGTGAACTTAATTAATGATCAAATCACACTATTTTAAACACATATAAAACTAAATTTTATTAAAACCGTTCAGATTAATATTACTACTTTAATATATAAAACTCTAAAGTAGTACTGAATAATAATACGAAAAAACACTTATTTATAATTAAGATTAATTATTTAATTAATAATTTTAACCACCAAGTTAAATGTAACTAAAAGTCTAAAATTCAACTCTCAAGAGTCATGCTGTTAAATCCAAAATCTTGGACAATGTCCTAATTTAATACATGTTAGTAATAAACTAGATACCTCTTGGTTTAGCATTCGATACGAATATAATCACTAACATTATAAATACAATACTGCACTTTAACAAGTTTTCACCCTACTATCATTCTTTAGGTTTTACAAATCGATATGAAGATCTTCAATTTCTTATTTTCCGTTTTTATCTTTTCTTCGGTTATATTTCATGCTAATGCTCACAATGTCACTCATGATTCGAGATCAATCATAATCGATGGAAATCATCGAATTATTCTTTCGGGTTCAATTCATTATCCGAGAAGTACAGCTCAGGTAATAATATAATTCAACCGAATTACTTAATTTTTTATTTTTATTTTACTGATTTTGTTGAATTTTGACAGATGTGGCCAGATCTTATAAGGAAAGCCAAAGAAGGTGGATTGGATGCTGTCGAAACGTATGTGTTTTGGAATGCGCATGAACCGGTTCGTCGTCAATATGATTTTAGTGGAAATCTCGATCTTGTTCGATTTCTTAAAACGATTCGAGACGAAGGTTTATATGCAATTCTTCGAATCGGTCCTTATGCATGCGCGGAGTGGAATTATGGGTACTTTACTTCATTTGTTTTTTTATTAATTATGTAATTTTTATTTTATATTTTCAGTGTAAATAATTTTATTAATATTCAATAGGGGTTTTCCGATGTGGTTACATAATATGCCTGGAGTTTCTTTCCGAACCAAAAACGACGTGTTCATGGTAATTAAATTTTTCAATGACCTTTATTTCATTTATTTATTTATTTATTTTCATATAGAATACGTTTATATATCATTCTTTATTTTTATTTCAGAATGAAATGAAAAATTTTACAAGCTTGATAGTTGATATGGTGAAAAGAGAGAGGCTCTTTGCATCTCAAGGTGGTCATATTATTCTTGCTCAGGTATATGTATGCATATGATAAATTTAAGTTTTAATTAATATTATTTTTATGAATGTTAAATAATATTATATTTGTTTTATATAGATTGAGAATGAATATGGAAATGTTATGAAACCATATGGAGAAGACGGAAAATCATATATCAATTGGTGTGCTCAAATGGCCGATTCTCTTGATATAGGAGTCCCATGGATTATGTGTCAGCAAGCTGGGGCTCCGAAACCAATGGTATTTTTTATAATAATTTAATTCTAAATAAAAATTACATACATTGTATATTCAAAGTTTTAACTTAGAATCCCCTTTTTTATGCTAACGTGGTTTAAATTTTTTTATGTATATAATTGTAATCAGTTGGAGACATGCAATGGTTGGTATTGTGATCAATACAGACCAAAAGACCCTAATACCCCTAAAATGTGGACCGAGAATTGGACTGGATGGTAAGTTTCTTGTTTTTAAATTTAAATTTATATGTTAATATTGAATTTAAATAATAAACTTTATATTAAAATTTATTTTAATGAATCCTAGGTTTAAGAGTTGGGGTAGTGCAGACCCACTTAGAACAGCAGAAGATCTCGCTTATTCTGTTGCTCGATTTTTCCAGAAGGGAGGTACATTGCAAAATTATTACATGGTTAGTATTTTTTTTAATTTAATTAAATTTAAAAATAAATAAAAAATAATTTATTTCTATTAATATTATCTTTTATTCTTCATAATTCTTAGTATCATGGGGGTACCAATTTTGGTAGAACTTCGGGCGGCCCATATATGACCACTACATACGACTACAACGCACCTCTTGATGAATATGGTAATTTAATTTTCATGCTTCTGGTAATAATTCTTATTTCTATATTTATATATTTTTTAAATAAATTATTGATTTTATTTCATGCAGGGAATCTGAATCAACCAAAATGGGGACATTTGAAGCAACTTCACGACGTTTTACATTCGATCGAGTATACTCTTACTCATGGAGATGTTGAAACTCAAAAAATTGACAACTCCGTCACGGTAATAAACAGAAATTAATTAGTCTGTTAATTTATTTTAAAAAATATGACAGTAATTATTATTTATTTTGATTATTTTCCTTGATTCAGGCTACTATTTATCAAACAAACGATAAATCAAGCTGTTTCTTGAGTAATACAAACACAACAACAGATGCTACTGTCAACTTTGGAGGAATTAACTACTTTATTCCAGCGTGGTCTATTAGTATTCTTCCAGATTGTAGGGAAGAAGCATACAACACTGCAAAGGTACGCAACTTAGGGTTTTAGCTTATCGAAATTGTGAAATATATATGTGTTAACACGATTGAAAACGGTTAGGTTTACGCTCAAACTTGGATGATGGTCAAGAAATCAAATAAAGCCGAGGATGAACCGAGTTGTTTGAAATGGGCATGGAGACCTGAATTAATCGAATCGGCTTCGGTTCAAGGAAAGGGAGATGTTTCCGTTAATAAGATTGTTGATCAAAAAGATATGGCAAATGATGCCAGTGATTATCTGTGGTATATGACGAGGTAAAGTAGTTATTTACATTTATATAATCCATTTAATATTTATATATACATATGTTTATTTATTTATTTTGACAGTGTTGAGCTTACAAAAGATGATCTCATGTTGAATGGAACTGTGACTCTTCGTGTAGCTGATACCGGCCATGTTCTTCATGCTTTTGTCAATGGAAAATATATTGGTACATGAACGGTGTTTTCTTATTTCATTAATATGTTATATATAATCCAGGTAATGATATAATATTTGTTTCTTAGGTTCTCAATGGGCGAAATATGGCAACCATGTGGCATATGTTTTCGAGAAGAGTATCAAGCTATTACCGGGGAAAAACTTGATATCGTTACTCAGCGTCACAGTTGGATTCAAGGTATACATACATACATACATACATACATAAAACTCATGAAAATCCATAGATTTCAGCATCATGTTTAATGAGTTTACATCTGCAGAACTATGAAGCCATGTTTGATTTGGTTGGAGCTGGAATTGCATCGCCTGTTGAACTGGTTTTGAAGAATGCCGGAAACGAGACAATTGTCAAAGATTTGTCTTCAAATAAATGGGCATATAAAACAGGTTTAGATGGAATTTCAAACAAATATTTCGATCCTTCAAAATCATCTCCGAAATGGGTTTCGGATCAAGTTCCAATTAACAGGAACTTCACGTGGTACAAGGTAAATCAGTTCCTTTGCTTTATCTAATATATACTCCATATGATATTTGGTTATTGATTTTTAATTGTGTTTTGAAACTTCAGACAACATTCAAAGCTCCTTTGGGGAATAAACCGGTTGTCGTGGATTTACTCGGTTTAGGAAAAGGAATGGCTTGGGTGAATGGTCACAGTCTCGGTAGATATTGGCCAAGTTATATAGCTGATAAGCAGCTTTGCAAGACCAAGGCTTGTGATTATCGCGGCAGATATAGTGATAAAAAGTGTCTTTCCAAGTGTGGTGAACCTACCCAAAGATGGTAACCCAAGTATTTTTTGTATATTTATTTTTGAGGAGATTTGCATTTTTGTTTTTCACTATTTTCATTTTGTTGTGGTTTTAAAGGTATCATGTTCCTCGATCATTTCTTAACGACGGCGAGAACACGCTGGTTTTGTTTGAAGAATTCGGTGGTAATCCTTCGAGTGTACAATTTCAGACCGTTGAAGTTGGATCCGTCTGTGTAAATGCTTACCAAGGGAAAGTGGTGCATTTGTCATGTCATGATCGACCGATTTCAAAGATTGAATTTGCAAGTTTCGGTCATCCACAAGGTGTGTGTGGTTCATTTGAGAAAGGTGAATGTGAATCGGACGTCGATGCGATTTCGATACTTGAAAAGGTGGGTTCAAAATTTACTTCTATGAAAAAAGGGGGGTAAATTTTTACATATATTGTTTTTAATTAATATCTTTTTTCGAAATATAACAGGAATGTGTAGGAAAAGAGTCGTGTTCCTTCAAGATTTCTGAAGATAAATTCGGAAAAGCTTATTGCGACGCTAGAAGATTAGCCGTGGAAGCCGTTTGTGACGATTTTACATTATAAATTTCTGTAGTTTTTTTTGTATTTTTAGTGAAGTTTTAAGTTGTTCTTTTATAGTTGTTTTAGGAAATTATACTAGGCTATTATGTTTCCGAATGACATTAACTAATTTAATAGAAAGTTTTAATTCTTGTTATCAAGGCAACTTCAATTTGCAGTAGTTTGATATGTAATCGATGCTTACATCTGTTTTGACTACGTTAGCCACCTATGTACTGCTTTGCCATGCATTGGCTGCTTTGATTGTTGCTCGGAATTATCTTGTCCGAGACAAGACGATGGATTAACACATTTGGAGAATGACTTAGTTATTGTATGTTGTTCAATTCGATTTGATTCGACTCGACTAGATATTTATCTGAACCAATTTTTGACAGTATCTATACTTCATACAACATGTGAACATCGTTTCGCGGCCTGTTCATACACAATGCAGTCTCCATTGATGTTTGAAGCACTGAAATGTTAGAGTTTAACACACAATCTTGGTGTGGAGACTGGAGATAGACTTACACAAGCAAATTATCTTACTAATAAAACCCCTATCAGATCAAGCAAACTTAACCCAAGCGAGGCATGCAATATACATGTAACATTCTAGAGATGCGAATTGGTCGTATTTAAAAGAGGTCTTTGTCGAAATAGAACCATGGTCGGAACAAAAGGAGAGTCAATTACAGAGGTTGAGATTGGGAGGTTATGGTATGATGACGAATTTGATTTCAGAGTTTCGGATGCATCCGGGAGTCTGATCACGATATGGGATAGAAGTAAATTCTGCTTGGAGGGATGCATTATCAATGGCAGTTTTATGGTGGCAGGGATATGGATTCTGGATGGAACGACAAGTATTTTGATATGAATGTCAGAATGCGTATGCCCTTGCGATTTATCAGAACAGAAAACCGACGACATTCGAAGGAACTTTCTGTGGGGATCATATGAGGATAGCAAAAAGCTAGTTCGAGTCAATTGGGGTAGAGTTTTTTTTTTTTTGCTCAGCAAAATAAGTTTTATTGATAATAACTTAAAAGCATGCGCTCACGTTACGTGCCTTGTTAAAAACCTCTCTAAAACAAATTAGAGGAAAAGAGTACACACAACGCAAGGAAAACACTGCATCAAAAATCAAAAATCATCACCATGCAACACTAAAATCAAAATCCACATAACCCGGACAACATTCTAATACAGAAAACACCACCACATTACTCAACTACTTAACACAAATAAAAACTACGAATTTATAATTTTGTCATGTGTACTCTCTAAGAAACTCTAAATCTAAATACATACCCTCTAAGTTAGGGTGAGTATTCGATCAAATTGAATAAAAAAATTCGACTTATGAATTAATTATATTGTCCTTGTTTCATTTTAATTATTCTAGTCGAATTTTGTTATTAGTAACCGTAACCATTAGACTAACTTTAAGACTTGATATAATGCTAACGAAAATAGTATATAAATAATATTGCAGTTAAACTTAATTTCATTTAACTCATGATATAATTTTATAATATAATTTTATAAATATGTAAACTTTATAAATAAATATTATTTATAATTTATATTACAAAACTAAGATATTGTTTATAATATATACAACTAAACCCTAAACCATACATGTAACTAACTAAACTACAAACCTTAAACTCTAAATATATATAATTAAATTTGAAACCCAAACCCTAAGTATGTATAACTAAATCCTAAATTCCCAAATCATAAACCATACATGTAACCAACTAAACTACAAAACCTAAACCCTAAATATATATAATTAAATCTAAAATCCCAAACCCAAAACCCAAAAATTAAAATATTGTTTATAATATTAGGATTTAGTTATATATTTAGGGTTTGGGTTTGAGTTTTTAGATTAATTGTATATATTTGGGGTTTGTAGTTATGTTAGTTGCAAGTATGATTTAGGGTTTGGAGTTTAGAGTTTAGTTGTATATATTATAAATAATATTTTAGTTTTGTAATATAAATTATAAAGTTAATATATTTATAAAGTTAATAAATTTATAAAATTATATTATAAATATTATAAAATTATATCATGAGATAAATGAAATTAAGTTCAACTGCAATATTATATATATATATATATAGTATTTTAGGACTATATTAAGTTTTAAAGTTGGCCTGATAGTTTGGTGTAAACTTTTCATCTTGGACGTTCTTGGTTCGAGCCTCCCCAAATCCAATATTTATTTAATTTTTTTCTAACAAAACGATGTCGTTTTGGCATATCTTAAGCATCGAAGCAATTATACTAAAACAAAGTTGTTTTACATTTAACGGGTTCGTTACAATTTAACGGTCGGAGTGACATTTCGTGTAATTTACGATAGTTCAATGGTATAATAGCAACAAAAAATAAAGTTTAATGGTATAATAGTATAAATTTTTAGTTTAGTAGTATGTTCGATACAAATGTTAAAGTTTAGTGGTATTTTGCGTAGTTTACCATTTTTAATTGTTATATTTAAGATTGAAAACGTGAGCACATGCGGCAATTTCTCCTTTTTAATAGAATAAGAAACCATGAAGGTTAAGAAAAATCAACTACATTGTACGAAGATATCAACTTTCGATCTTATGAATTATAAAGATAAATAAAATGTTTTACAAATGGTGTTGCCTTTGTGCCCTTGTGTCCCAAATTATAGATATCAATGGATTTGGGACAATCATTCCACCCCCCTATGATTTAAACCCTAACTACATCACATTCAAATCTAAAGCCCAAAAATGAAGGTTTAGGCGAATAGGGTTCAAATTTTACTGTTGTGAATGAGATAAATTGAATTAAGAGAGGTAGTGCTTGTATACTGGACTTGTAAATATGAGTAGGGGTGGGAATCGGACGGTTTTACATTCTCCACTCCGTCCCCAACACTTGCGGTTACGATTTCAAGAAATTTCCATTAAATATTTTGAGGATTTAAACCCTAACTACATCACACTAAAATTTAAAGCCCAAAAATGAAGGTTTTGGCGAATAGGGTTCGACTTCTACTGTTGTAAATGGGACAAATTGAGTTGAGAGAGTTGCTTGTATACTAGACTTCTAAGTATGAGTAGAGGTGGAAATCGGGTGGGGCGGGGAGGGTTTTACATTCCTCACTTCGTCCCCAACACTTGCGTTTACGGTTTCAAGGAATCTTCATTAAATGTTTTGAGGATTTTTTCGTCGCCATACCCTCCTAGCACGGATCTCCACGATTTAAAATACAAAGTTTGGATACTTCAATTGAAAGCAGTTACGAGATGATGAAGATTGAAAGGGTGTTGTGTCGGGGAAGATTTAGATGAGGGATTTAGCTTATATATAAAAACTAAATCCTCCATGGCCCTACTTGTCATTTCACCTTGTTGATCCTCTAAGACGCCCTCCTTAGCAATTTGGCATTTTGGGCCAAGCTTTATATTTGAACCTCTGCTAACCAACTCCGACCTTGTTTTTCTCCTCTAAGACCGTTCCATTGCATTGCATTCGGGATATTCTCTGCGTACAGAGAGAACGCCATCATATGTTCCATTTAAGTTATGTGAGTGCTAAATATTAGCAAGTGAAGTTAGTTTATTAACTTCATTATTAAATCGTGTATTAAAACGTGATGAAAAATATATATATCCGATTTGGCTGCAGGCCCGTCCCTGAGGGTGGGCTATAAGGGAGATGGCCCAGGGCCCACCCATATCAAGGGCCCACGGTTAATATTTCTCTAATATCTATAATAAGGGTTTAATTTTTTTCAATACTTGTTATTAGAGCTCTATTATTAAATTTTATTTATTTTTCAATAGTTGTTATTATAGGTCTATTTTTAATACTTATTATTAGAGACCCAAAATTTTCAATATTTGTTATTAGGCATACTCTTAAAATTCAAAATTTTCAATATTTTTTATTATGAGTCCAATTTTTTGTAATACTTATCATTACGGGCCTAAATTTTTATAATACTTGTTATTAGAGATCTACTCTTAAAATGTAATTTTTTTAATTTTTGTTGATAGATTTATTTTTTTAAATAGATGTTATTAGCGGCCTAATTTTTAATTTCGCCCTTAGGCCACCAAAATCTCAAGAACGGAAATGTTTGGCCGTATAACATGAAGCCTATGCAAGGAGGGAATCGGATAGTCACCCTCATTGTAGGGAATCTGATAGTTCTTACATAATATGCAATGACATCATAATTAATTAAATTTACCGTAAGTAATGAGACAAATATTAAATTTACACGGAAATTTTTAATTCAATGTACAGTATGATACAATGCATTAATACACGTGTTACTAGTTCAAGTAGAAGTGAACTTAATTAATGATCAAATCACACTATTTTAAACACATATAAAACTAAATTTTATTAAAACCGTTCAGATTAATATTACTACTTTAATATATAAAACTCTAAAGTAGTACTGAATAATAATACGAAAAAACACTTATTTATAATTAAGATTAATTATTTAATTAATAATTTTAACCACCAAGTTAAATGTAACTAAAAGTCTAAAATTCAACTCTCAAGAGTCATGCTGTTAAATCCAAAATCTTGGACAATGTCCTAATTTAATACATGTTAGTAATAAACTAGATACCTCTTGGTTTAGCATTCGATACGAATATAATCACTAACATTATAAATACAATACTGCACTTTAACAAGTTTTCACCCTACTATCATTCTTTAGGTTTTACAAATCGATATGAAGATCTTCAATTTCTTATTTTCCGTTTTTATCTTTTCTTCGGTTATATTTCATGCTAATGCTCACAATGTCACTCATGATTCGAGATCAATCATAATCGATGGAAATCATCGAATTATTCTTTCGGGTTCAATTCATTATCCGAGAAGTACAGCTCATGTAATAATATAATTCAACCGAATTACTTAATTTTTTATTTTTATTTTACTGATTTTGTTGAATTTTGACAGATGTGGCCAGATCTTATAAGGAAAGCCAAAGAAGGTGGATTGGATGCTGTCGAAACGTATGTGTTTTGGAATGCGCATGAACCGGTTCGTCGTCAATATGATTTTAGTGGAAATCTCGATCTTGTTCGATTTCTTAAAACGATTCGAGACGAAGGTTTATATGCAATTCTTCGAATCGGTCCTTATGCATGCGCGGAGTGGAATTATGGGTACTTTACTTCATTTGTTTTTTTATTAATTATGTAATTTTTATTTTATATTTTCAGTGTAAATAATTTTATTAATATTCAATAGGGGTTTTCCGATGTGGTTACATAATATGCCTGGAGTTTCTTTCCGAACCAAAAACGACGTGTTCATGGTAATTAAATTTTTCAATGACCTTTATTTCATTTATTTATTTATTTATTTTCATATAGAATACGTTTATATATCATTCTTTATTTTTATTTCAGAATGAAATGAAAAATTTTACAAGCTTGATAGTTGATATGGTGAAAAGAGAGAGGCTCTTTGCATCTCAAGGTGGTCATATTATTCTTGCTCAGGTATATGTATGCATATGATAAATTTAAGTTTTAATTAATATTATTTTTATGAATGTTAAATAATATTATATTTGTTTTATATAGATTGAGAATGAATATGGAAATGTTATGAAACCATATGGAGAAGACGGAAAATCATATATCAATTGGTGTGCTCAAATGGCCGATTCTCTTGATATAGGAGTCCCATGGATTATGTGTCAGCAAGCTGGGGCTCCGAAACCAATGGTATTTTTTATAATAATTTAATTCTAAATAAAAATTACATACATTGTATATTCAAAGTTTTAACTTAGAATCCCCTTTTTTATGCTAACGTGGTTTAAATTTTTTTATGTATATAATTGTAATCAGTTGGAGACATGCAATGGTTGGTATTGTGATCAATACAGACCAAAAGACCCTAATACCCCTAAAATGTGGACCGAGAATTGGACTGGATGGTAAGTTTCTTGTTTTTAAATTTAAATTTATATGTTAATATTGAATTTAAATAATAAACTTTATATTAAAATTTATTTTAATGAATCCTAGGTTTAAGAGTTGGGGTAGTGCAGACCCACTTAGAACAGCAGAAGATCTCGCTTATTTTGTTGCTCGATTTTTCCAGAAGGGAGGTACATTGCAAAATTATTACATGGTTAGTATTTTTTTTAATTTAATTAAATTTAAAAATAAATAAAAAATAATTTATTTCTATTAATATTATCTTTTATTCTTCATAATTCTTAGTATCATGGGGGTACCAATTTTGGTAGAACTTCGGGCGGCCCATATATGACCACTACATACGACTACAACGCACCTCTTGATGAATATGGTAATTTAATTTTCATGCTTCTGGTAATAATTCTTATTTCTATATTTATATATTTTTTAAATAAATTATTGATTTTATTTCATGCAGGGAATCTGAATCAACCAAAATGGGGACATTTGAAGCAACTTCACGACGTTTTACATTCGATCGAGTATACTCTTACTCATGGAGATGTTGAAACTCAAAAAATTGACAACTCCGTCACGGTAATAAACAGAAATTAATTAGTCTGTTAATTTATTTTAAAAAATATGACAGTAATTATTATTTATTTTGATTATTTTCCTTGATTCAGGCTACTATTTATCAAACAAACGATAAATCAAGCTGTTTCTTGAGTAATACAAACACAACAACAGATGCTACTGTCAACTTTGGAGGAATTAACTACTTTATTCCAGCGTGGTCTATTAGTATTCTTCCAGATTGTAGGGAAGAAGCATACAACACTGCAAAGGTACGCAACTTAGGGTTTTAGCTTATCGAAATTGTGAAATATATATGTGTTAACACGATTGAAAACGGTTAGGTTTACGCTCAAACTTGGATGATGGTCAAGAAATCAAATAAAGCCGAGGATGAACCGAGTTGTTTGAAATGGGCATGGAGACCTGAATTAATCGAATCGGCTTCGGTTCAAGGAAAGGGAGATGTTTCCGTTAATAAGATTGTTGATCAAAAAGATATGGCAAATGATGCCAGTGATTATCTGTGGTATATGACGAGGTAAAGTAGTTATTTACATTTATATAATCCATTTAATATTTATATATACATATGTTTATTTATTTATTTTGACAGTGTTGAGCTTACAAAAGATGATCTCATGTTGAATGGAACTGTGACTCTTCGTGTAGCTGATACCGGCCATGTTCTTCATGCTTTTGTCAATGGAAAATATATTGGTACATGAACGGTGTTTTCTTATTTCATTAATATGTTATATATAATCCAGGTAATGATATAATATTTGTTTCTTAGGTTCTCAATGGGCGAAATATGGCAACCATGTGGCATATGTTTTCGAGAAGAGTATCAAGCTATTACCGGGGAAAAACTTGATATCGTTACTCAGCGTCACAGTTGGATTCAAGGTATACATACATACATACATACATACATAAAACTCATGAAAATCCATAGATTTCAGCATCATGTTTAATGAGTTTACATCTGCAGAACTATGAAGCCATGTTTGATTTGGTTGGAGCTGGAATTGCATCGCCTGTTGAACTGGTTTTGAAGAATGCCGGAAACGAGACAATTGTCAAAGATTTGTCTTCAAATAAATGGGCATATAAAACAGGTTTAGATGGAATTTCAAACAAATATTTCGATCCTTCAAAATCATCTCCGAAATGGGTTTCGGATCAAGTTCCAATTAACAGGAACTTCACGTGGTACAAGGTAAATCAGTTCCTTTGCTTTATCTAATATATACTCCATATGATATTTGGTTATTGATTTTTAATTGTGTTTTGAAACTTCAGACAACATTCAAAGCTCCTTTGGGGAATAAACCGGTTGTCGTGGATTTACTCGGTTTAGGAAAAGGAATGGCTTGGGTGAATGGTCACAGTCTCGGTAGATATTGGCCAAGTTATATAGCTGATAAGCAGCTTTGCAAGACCAAGGCTTGTGATTATCGCGGCAGATATAGTGATAAAAAGTGTCTTTCCAAGTGTGGTGAACCTACCCAAAGATGGTAACCCAAGTATTTTTTGTATATTTATTTTTGAGGAGATTTGCATTTTTGTTTTTCACTATTTTCATTTTGTTGTGGTTTTAAAGGTATCATGTTCCTCGATCATTTCTTAACGACGGCGAGAACACGCTGGTTTTGTTTGAAGAATTCGGTGGTAATCCTTCGAGTGTACAATTTCAGACCGTTGAAGTTGGATCCGTCTGTGTAAATGCTTACCAAGGGAAAGTGGTGCATTTGTCATGTCATGATCGACCGATTTCAAAGATTGAATTTGCAAGTTTCGGTTATCCACAAGGTGTGTGTGGTTCATTTGAGAAAGGTGAATGTGAATCGGACGTCGATGCGATTTCGATACTTGAAAAGGTGGGTTCAAAATTTACTTCTATGAAAAAAGGGGGGTAAATTTTTACATATATTGTTTTTAATTAATATCTTTTTTCGAAATATAACAGGAATGTGTAGGAAAAGAGTCGTGTTCCTTCAAGATTTCTGAAGATAAATTCGGAAAAGCTTATTGCGACGCTAGAAGATTAGCCGTGGAAGCCGTTTGTGACGATTTTACATTATAAATTTCTGTAGTTTTTTTTGTATTTTTAGTGAAGTTTTAAGTTGTTCTTTTATAGTTGTTTTAGGAAATTATACTAGGCTATTATGTTTCCGAATGACATTAACTAATTTAATAGAAAGTTTTAATTCTTGTTATCAAGGCAACTTCAATTTGCAGTAGTTTGATATGTAATCGATGCTTACATCTGTTTTGACTACGTTAGCCACCTATGTACTGCTTTGCCATGCATTGGCTGCTTTGATTGTTGCTCGGAATTATCTTGTCCGAGACAAGACGATGGATTAACACATTTGGAGAATGACTTAGTTATTGTATGTTGTTCAATTCGATTTGATTCGACTCGACTAGATATTTATCTGAACCAATTTTTGACAGTATCTATACTTCATACAACATGTGAACATCGTTTCGCGGCCTGTTCATACACAATGCAGTCTCCATTGATGTTTGAAGCACTGAAATGTTAGAGTTTAACACACAATCTTGGTGTGGAGACTGGAGATAGACTTACACAAGCAAATTATCTTACTAATAAAACCCCTATCAGATCAAGCAAACTTAACCCAAGCGAGGCATGCAATATACATGTAACATTCTAGAGATGCGAATTGGTCGTATTTAAAAGAGGTCTTTGTCGAAATAGAACCATGGTCGGAACAAAAGGAGAGTCAATTACAGAGGTTGAGATTGGGAGGTTATGGTATGATGACGAATTTGATTTCAGAGTTTCGGATGCATCCGGGAGTCTGATCACGATATGGGATAGAAGTAAATTCTGCTTGGAGGGATGCATTATCAATGGCAGTTTTATGGTGGCAGGGATATGGATTCTGGATGGAACGACAAGTATTTTGATATGAATGTCAGAATGCGTATGCCCTTGCGATTTATCAGAACAGAAAACCGACGACATTCGAAGGAACTTTCTGTGGGGATCATATGAGGATAGCAAAAAGCTAGTTCGAGTCAATTGGGGTAGAGTTTTTTTTTTTTTTGCTCAGCAAAATAAGTTTTATTGATAATAACTTAAAAGCATGCGCTCACGTTACGTGCCTTGTTAAAAACCTCTCTAAAACAAATTAGAGGAAAAGAGTACACACAACGCAAGGAAAACACTGCATCAAAAATCAAAAATCATCACCATGCAACACTAAAATCAAAATCCACATAACCCGGACAACATTCTAATACAGAAAACACCACCACATTACTCAACTACTTAACACAAATAAAAACTACGAATTTATAATTTTGTCATGTGTACTCTCTAAGAAACTCTAAATCTAAATACATACCCTCTAAGTTAGGGTGAGTATTCGATCAAATTGAATAAAAAAATTCGACTTATGAATTAATTATATTGTCCTTGTTTCATTTTAATTATTCTAGTCGAATTTTGTTATTAGTAACCGTAACCATTAGACTAACTTTAAGACTTGATATAATGCTAACGAAAATAGTATATAAATAATATTGCAGTTAAACTTAATTTCATTTAACTCATGATATAATTTTATAATATAATTTTATAAATATGTAAACTTTATAAATAAATATTATTTATAATTTATATTACAAAACTAAGATATTGTTTATAATATATACAACTAAACCCTAAACCATACATGTAACTAACTAAACTACAAACCTTAAACTCTAAATATATATAATTAAATTTGAAACCCAAACCCTAAGTATGTATAACTAAATCCTAAATTCCCAAATCATAAACCATACATGTAACCAACTAAACTACAAAACCTAAACCCTAAATATATATAATTAAATCTAAAATCCCAAACCCAAAACCCAAAAATTAAAATATTGTTTATAATATTAGGATTTAGTTATATATTTAGGGTTTGGGTTTGAGTTTTTAGATTAATTGTATATATTTGGGGTTTGTAGTTATGTTAGTTGCAAGTATGATTTAGGGTTTGGAGTTTAGGGTTTAGTTGTATATATTATAAATAATATTTTAGTTTTGTAATATAAATTATAAAGTTAATATATTTATAAAGTTAATAAATTTATAAAATTATATTATAAATATTATAAAATTATATCATGAGATAAATGAAATTAAGTTCAACTGCAATATTATATATATATATATATAGTATTTTAGGACTATATTAAGTTTTAAAGTTGGCCTGATAGTTTGGTGTAAACTTTTCATCTTGGACGTTCTTGGTTCGAGCCTCCCCAAATCCAATATTTATTTAATTTTTTTCTAACAAAACGATGTCGTTTTGGCATATCTTAAGCATCGAAGCAATTATACTAAAACAAAGTTGTTTTACATTTAACGGGTTCGTTACAATTTAACGGTCGGAGTGACATTTCGTGTAATTTACGATAGTTCAATGGTATAATAGCAACAAAAAATAAAGTTTAATGGTATAATAGTATAAATTTTTAGTTTAGTAGTATGTTCGATACAAATGTTAAAGTTTAGTGGTATTTTGCGTAGTTTACCATTTTTAATTGTTATATTTAAGATTGAAAACGTGAGCACATGCGGCAATTTCTCCTTTTTAATAGAATAAGAAACCATGAAGGTTAAGAAAAATCAACTACATTGTACGAAGATATCAACTTTCGATCTTATGAATTATAAAGATAAATAAAATGTTTTACAAATGGTGTTGCCTTTGTGCCCTTGTGTCCCAAATTATAGATATCAATGGATTTGGGACAATCATTCCACCCCCCTATGATTTAAACCCTAACTACATCACATTCAAATCTAAAGCCCAAAAATGAAGGTTTAGGCGAATAGGGTTCAAATTTTACTGTTGTGAATGAGATAAATTGAATTAAGAGAGGTAGTGCTTGTATACTGGACTTGTAAATATGAGTAGGGGTGGGAATCGGACGGTTTTACATTCTCCACTCCGTCCCCAACACTTGCGGTTACGATTTCAAGAAATTTCCATTAAATATTTTGAGGATTTAAACCCTAACTACATCACACTAAAATTTAAAGCCCAAAAATGAAGGTTTTGGCGAATAGGGTTCGACTTCTACTGTTGTAAATGGGACAAATTGAGTTGAGAGAGTTGCTTGTATACTAGACTTCTAAGTATGAGTAGAGGTGGAAATCGGGTGGGGCGGGGAGGGTTTTACATTCCTCACTTCGTCCCCAACACTTGCGTTTACGGTTTCAAGGAATCTTCATTAAATGTTTTGAGGATTTTTTCGTCGCCATACCCTCCTAGCACGGATCTCCACGATTTAAAATACAAAGTTTGGATACTTCAATTGAAAGCAGTTACGAGATGATGAAGATTGAAAGGGTGTTGTGTCGGGGAAGATTTAGATGAGGGATTTAGCTTATATATAAAAACTAAATCCTCCATGGCCCTACTTGTCATTTCACCTTGTTGATCCTCTAAGACGCCCTCCTTAGCAATTTGGCATTTTGGGCCAAGCTTTATATTTGAACCTCTGCTAACCAACTCCGACCTTGTTTTTCTCCTCTAAGACCGTTCCATTGCATTGCATTCGGGATATTCTCTGCGTACAGAGAGAACGCCATCATATGTTCCATTTAAGTTATGTGAGTGCTAAATATTAGCAAGTGAAGTTAGTTTATTAACTTCATTATTAAATCGTGTATTAAAACGTGATGAAAAATATATATATCCGATTTGGCTGCAGGCCCGTCCCTGAGGGTGGGCTATAAGGGAGATGGCCCAGGGCCCACCCATATCAAGGGCCCACGGTTAATATTTCTCTAATATCTATAATAAGGGTTTAATTTTTTTCAATACTTGTTATTAGAGCTCTATTATTAAATTTTATTTATTTTTCAATAGTTGTTATTATAGGTCTATTTTTAATACTTATTATTAGAGACCCAAAATTTTCAATATTTGTTATTAGGCATACTCTTAAAATTCAAAATTTTCAATATTTTTTATTATGAGTCCAATTTTTTGTAATACTTATCATTACGGGCCTAAATTTTTATAATACTTGTTATTAGAGATCTACTCTTAAAATGTAATTTTTTTAATTTTTGTTGATAGATTTATTTTTTTAAATAGATGTTATTAGCGGCTTAATTTTTAATTTCGCCCTTAGGCCACCAAAATCTCAAGAACGGAAATGTTTGGCCGTATAACATGAAGCCTATGCAAGGAGGGAATCGGATAGTCACCCTCATTGTAGGGAATCTGATAGTTCTTACATAATATGCAATGACATCATAATTAATTAAATTTACCGTAAGTAATGAGACAAATATTAAATTTACACGGAAATTTTTAATTCAATGTACAGTATGATACAATGCATTAATACACGTGTTACTAGTTCAAGTAGAAGTGAACTTAATTAATGATCAAATCACACTATTTTAAACACATATAAAACTAAATTTTATTAAAACCGTTCAGATTAATATTACTACTTTAATATATAAAACTCTAAAGTAGTACTGAATAATAATACGAAAAAACACTTATTTATAATTAAGGTTAATTATTTAATTAATAATTTTAACCACCAAGTTAAATGTAACTAAAAGTCTAAAATTCAACTCTCAAGAGTCATGCTGTTAAATCCAAAATCTTGGACAATGTCCTAATTTAATACATGTTAGTAATAAACTAGATACCTCTTGGTTTAGCATTCGATACGAATATAATCACTAACATTATAAATACAATACTGCACTTTAACAAGTTTTCACCCTACTATCATTCTTTAGGTTTTACAAATCGATATGAAGATCTTCAATTTCTTATTTTCCGTTTTTATCTTTTCTTCGGTTATATTTCATGCTAATGCTCACAATGTCACTCATGATTCGAGATCAATCATAATCGATGGAAATCATCGAATTATTCTTTCGGGTTCAATTCATTATCCGAGAAGTACAGCTCATGTAATAATATAATTCAACCGAATTACTTAATTTTTTATTTTTATTTTACTGATTTTGTTGAATTTTGACAGATGTGGCCAGATCTTATAAGGAAAGCCAAAGAAGGTGGATTGGATGCTGTCGAAACGTATGTGTTTTGGAATGCGCATGAACCGGTTCGTCGTCAATATGATTTTAGTGGAAATCTCGATCTTGTTCGATTTCTTAAAACGATTCGAGACGAAGGTTTATATGCAATTCTTCGAATCGGTCCTTATGCATGCGCGGAGTGGAATTATGGGTACTTTACTTCATTTGTTTTTTTATTAATTATGTAATTTTTATTTTATATTTTCAGTGTAAATAATTTTATTAATATTCAATAGGGGTTTTCCGATGTGGTTACATAATATGCCTGGAGTTTCTTTCCGAACCAAAAACGACGTGTTCATGGTAATTAAATTTTTCAATGACCTTTATTTCATTTATTTATTTATTTATTTTCATATAGAATACGTTTATATATCATTCTTTATTTTTATTTCAGAATGAAATGAAAAATTTTACAAGCTTGATAGTTGATATGGTGAAAAGAGAGAGGCTCTTTGCATCTCAAGGTGGTCATATTATTCTTGCTCAGGTATATGTATGCATATGATAAATTTAAGTTTTAATTAATATTATTTTTATGAATGTTAAATAATATTATATTTGTTTTATATAGATTGAGAATGAATATGGAAATGTTATGAAACCATATGGAGAAGACGGAAAATCATATATCAATTGGTGTGCTCAAATGGCCGATTCTCTTGATATAGGAGTCCCATGGATTATGTGTCAGCAAGCTGGGGCTCCGAAACTAATGGTATTTTTTATAATATTTTAATTCTAAATAAAAATTACATACATTGTATATTCAAAGTTTTAACTTAGAATCCCCTTTTTTATGCTAACGTGGTTTAAATTTTTTTATGTATATAATTGTAATCAGTTGGAGACATGCAATGGTTGGTATTGTGATCAATACAGACCAAAAGACCCTAATACCCCTAAAATGTGGACCGAGAATTGGACTGGATGGTAAGTTTCTTGTTTTTAAATTTAAATTTATATGTTAATATTGAATTTAAATAATAAACTTTATATTAAAATTTATTTTAATGAATCCTAGGTTTAAGAGTTGGGGTAGTGCAGACCCACTTAGAACAGCAGAAGATCTCGCTTATTCTGTTGCTCGATTTTTCCAGAAGGGAGGTACATTGCAAAATTATTACATGGTTAGTATTTTTTTTAATTTAATTAAATTTAAAAATAAATAAAAAATAATTTATTTCTATTAATATTATCTTTTATTCTTCATAATTCTTAGTATCATGGGGGTACCAATTTTGGTAGAACTTCGGGCGGCCCATATATGACCACTACATACGACTACAACGCACCTCTTGATGAATATGGTAATTTAATTTTCATGCTTCTGGTAATAATTCTTATTTCTATATTTATATATTTTTTAAATAAATTATTGATTTTATTTCATGCAGGGAATCTGAATCAACCAAAATGGGGACATTTGAAGCAACTTCACGACGTTTTACATTCGATCGAGTATACTCTTACTCATGGAGATGTTGAAACTCAAAAAATTGACAACTCCGTCACGGTAATAAACAGAAATTAATTAGTCTGTTAATTTATTTTAAAAAATATGACAGTAATTATTATTTATTTTGATTATTTTCCTTGATTCAGGCTACTATTTATCAAACAAACGATAAATCAAGCTGTTTCTTGAGTAATACAAACACAACAACAGATGCTACTGTCAACTTTGGAGGAATTAACTACTTTATTCCAGCGTGGTCTATTAGTATTCTTCCAGATTGTAGGGAAGAAGCATACAACACTGCAAAGGTACGCAACTTAGGGTTTTAGCTTATCGAAATTGTGAAATATATATGTGTTAACACGATTGAAAACGGTTAGGTTTACGCTCAAACTTGGATGATGGTCAAGAAATCAAATAAAGCCGAGGATGAACCGAGTTGTTTGAAATGGGCATGGAGACCTGAATTAATCGAATCGGCTTCGGTTCAAGGAAAGGGAGATGTTTCCGTTAATAAGATTGTTGATCAAAAAGATATGGCAAATGATGCCAGTGATTATCTGTGGTATATGACGAGGTAAAGTAGTTATTTACATTTATATAATCCATTTAATATTTATATATACATATGTTTATTTATTTATTTTGACAGTGTTGAGCTTACAAAAGATGATCTCATGTTGAATGGAACTGTGACTCTTCGTGTAGCTGATACCGGCCATGTTCTTCATGCTTTTGTCAATGGAAAATATATTGGTACATGAACGGTGTTTTCTTATTTCATTAATATGTTATATATAATCCAGGTAATGATATAATATTTGTTTCTTAGGTTCTCAATGGGCGAAATATGGCAACCATGTGGCATATGTTTTCGAGAAGAGTATCAAGCTATTACCGGGGAAAAACTTGATATCGTTACTCAGCGTCACAGTTGGATTCAAGGTATACATACATACATACATACATACATAAAACTCATGAAAATCCATAGATTTCAGCATCATGTTTAATGAGTTTACATCTGCAGAACTATGAAGCCATGTTTGATTTGGTTGGAGCTGGAATTGCATCGCCTGTTGAACTGGTTTTGAAGAATGCCGGAAACGAGACAATTGTCAAAGATTTGTCTTCAAATAAATGGGCATATAAAACAGGTTTAGATGGAATTTCAAACAAATATTTCGATCCTTCAAAATCATCTCCGAAATGGGTTTCGGATCAAGTTCCAATTAACAGGAACTTCACGTGGTACAAGGTAAATCAGTTCCTTTGCTTTATCTAATATATACTCCATATGATATTTGGTTATTGATTTTTAATTGTGTTTTGAAACTTCAGACAACATTCAAAGCTCCTTTGGGGAATAAACCGGTTGTCGTGGATTTACTCGGTTTAGGAAAAGGAATGGCTTGGGTGAATGGTCACAGTCTCGGTAGATATTGGCCAAGTTATATAGCTGATAAGCAGCTTTGCAAGACCAAGGCTTGTGATTATCGCGGCAGATATAGTGATAAAAAGTGTCTTTCCAAGTGTGGTGAACCTACCCAAAGATGGTAACCCAAGTATTTTTTGTATATTTATTTTTGAGGAGATTTGCATTTTTGTTTTTCACTATTTTCATTTTGTTGTGGTTTTAAAGGTATCATGTTCCTCGATCATTTCTTAACGACGGCGAGAACACGCTGGTTTTGTTTGAAGAATTCGGTGGTAATCCTTCGAGTGTACAATTTCAGACCGTTGAAGTTGGATCCGTCTGTGTAAATGCTTACCAAGGGAAAGTGGTGCATTTGTCATGTCATGATCGACCGATTTCAAAGATTGAATTTGCAAGTTTCGGTCATCCACAAGGTGTGTGTGGTTCATTTGAGAAAGGTGAATGTGAATCGGACGTCGATGCGATTTCGATACTTGAAAAGGTGGGTTCAAAATTTACTTCTATGAAAAAAGGGGGGTAAATTTTTACATATATTGTTTTTAATTAATATCTTTTTTCGAAATATAACAGGAATGTGTAGGAAAAGAGTCGTGTTCCTTCAAGATTTCTGAAGATAAATTCGGAAAAGCTTATTGCGACGCTAGAAGATTAGCCGTGGAAGCCGTTTGTGACGATTTTACATTATAAATTTCTGTAGTTTTTTTTGTATTTTTAGTGAAGTTTTAAGTTGTTCTTTTATAGTTGTTTTAGGAAATTATACTAGGCTATTATGTTTCCGAATGACATTAACTAATTTAATAGAAAGTTTTAATTCTTGTTATCAAGGCAACTTCAATTTGCAGTAGTTTGATATGTAATCGATGCTTACATCTGTTTTGACTACGTTAGCCACCTATGTACTGCTTTGCCATGCATTGGCTGCTTTGATTGTTGCTCGGAATTATCTTGTCCGAGACAAGACGATGGATTAACACATTTGGAGAATGACTTAGTTATTGTATGTTGTTCAATTCGATTTGATTCGACTCGACTAGATATTTATCTGAACCAATTTTTGACAGTATCTATACTTCATACAACATGTGAACATCGTTTCGCGGCCTGTTCATACACAATGCAGTCTCCATTGATGTTTGAAGCACTGAAATGTTAGAGTTTAACACACAATCTTGGTGTGGAGACTGGAGATAGACTTACACAAGCAAATTATCTTACTAATAAAACCCCTATCAGATCAAGCAAACTTAACCCAAGCGAGGCATGCAATATACATGTAACATTCTAGAGATGCGAATTGGTCGTATTTAAAAGAGGTCTTTGTCGAAATAGAACCATGGTCGGAACAAAAGGAGAGTCAATTACAGAGGTTGAGATTGGGAGGTTATGGTATGATGACGAATTTGATTTCAGAGTTTCGGATGCATCCGGGAGTCTGATCACGATATGGGATAGAAGTAAATTCTGCTTGGAGGGATGCATTATCAATGGCAGTTTTATGGTGGCAGGGATATGGATTCTGGATGGAACGACAAGTATTTTGATATGAATGTCAGAATGCGTATGCCCTTGCGATTTATCAGAACAGAAAACCGACGACATTCGAAGGAACTTTCTGTGGGGATCATATGAGGATAGCAAAAAGCTAGTTCGAGTCAATTGGGGTAGAGTTTTTTTTTTTTTTGCTCAGCAAAATAAGTTTTATTGATAATAACTTAAAAGCATGCGCTCACGTTACGTGCCTTGTTAAAAACCTCTCTAAAACAAATTAGAGGAAAAGAGTACACACAACGCAAGGAAAACACTGCATCAAAAATCAAAAATCATCACCATGCAACACTAAAATCAAAATCCACATAACCCGGACAACATTCTAATACAGAAAACACCACCACATTACTCAACTACTTAACACAAATAAAAACTACGAATTTATAATTTTGTCATGTGTACTCTCTAAGAAACTCTAAATCTAAATACATACCCTCTAAGTTAGGGTGAGTATTCGATCAAATTGAATAAAAAAATTCGACTTATGAATTAATTATATTGTCCTTGTTTCATTTTAATTATTCTAGTCGAATTTTGTTATTAGTAACCGTAACATGTGTAAGTTATGTATTTAGTTCTAATTCTTATCATTTTATTTCTTTGTTATTTATTCAAAATGTCCTTATTACATTTTAAATCCGTAATTTTTGCACAATATAAAAACTAAAATGAAAAAAAAATATTCATTAGGGGCGAACCGTTTAAGGGGTTACTGGAGGCCACGACCCCCAAAATTTTAGAAAATTTGAATATTTCTCCTAGTTTTTTTGAAAATTCATATTAAACTTCAAAAGTTTGAATATTTTTAATTAAATTCCCTCTCAAATTTTAATTTTTTTTGTTAAATCTCTCAAAATTATTAAAAATTTTAGTTCAACCCTCAAGTTTTTTTTTTGAGAATTTTTGTTTAAGCCTCCATTTTTTTATAAAATTTTAAATTGCCCCCTCAAATTTTTACTCCAAATTCCGCCACTAAATCTCATAGTAATCTTTTTTTCATGGTAGTTTGCACAGCTATTGGAAGGTTAAAAAAAGCTGTTGAAAGAAAGCTCAAATTGTGAACGAAATTAATAAGTAAACAAACTTGTGTTCCAAGAAACCTGAGAACTAGGTTTTTTTTCCGATTAAAGTAAACTATAATCACTGAATTTTTAATTTACTTTCAAAATCGTCACTACTATTAAAAAATGTTAGTTTGACTGTTAACGTTTTCCATTCAACATTGTTACCCTCTTCCTCTCTCTCTCTCTCTTTAAAAATGCTTTAAAAATTGATTAACTCTTACATTTTTTTTGAATTAAACACCAGATTTTATTAAAATAATTAGAGGTGTTCAAACTTCAGTTATTACCGAGTTAACCGACCGCACCGAAGTCTTTTTGGTTAATTGGTCGGTTAACGGTTAATGATTTTTTAAAACTTCGGTTATCGATTAATTCGGTTAATTACCCGAATTAACCAAAATTTTTATATATTATATTATATTATATTATATTATATTATATTATATTATATTATATTATACTCCCTCTGTCCCACTAAAACTGTCACATGTTGACTTTTTTTGGGTCAAACTTTTTCAACTTTGACCTCTTATAATTTAAAATTTATTATTGATAAAAATATGAAAAAATATATTTTAAAAACATTGAATCAACTAGTTTTTAAATATATTTTTTATAATTTATAATTAATTAAAATATTTAAATAAATTATAGTCAAAGTTAAAAAAATTTGACCAGAAAAATGTAACATGTGACAGTTTTACTGGGACGGAGGAAGTATATATTTATCTTTGGTCACTGGACTTTTAAATATTATAAAATGGTCACTAAACTTTACCAAATTAGCACAACATGATCATTAAATTTATTGAATTATTTAAAAATATCATTACACTTTTTAATATTTATCAATAATTTATAACATGCAATGAATCAATGACGATTTTGTAATGGTTTGATAAGTTTAATGACTGTTTTATAACTTTTCAAAGTTTAGTGACTAAAAGAATCATTTTAACATAATTTAGTGACATTTTTTGTAATTTGCCCAAAGTTTTATAACAAATTTTGGTTAATTCGAAAACCGACCGAATTAACCGAACTTTTTTGGTTCGGTTAAAAATTTTCGAAATAATTTCGTTTCAGTTAACGCTTAATAAGAAAAAATTTCAGTTAATGGTTTTTTGGTAATTCGGTTCGATCGGTTAACTGAACCGACCGTTTGAACACCCCTAAAAATAATGAGAAGAAATACACAAATAAGCATACCCCAAATACAAAAATAAACGTAAAAAACAAAGAGTATGCAAACATGAACATCAAACTCAAATATTCTCATAAAATCTTCATTGGGGTTCTTCAAATCTAACACCATAGCTAAATCTTAAAGTGCTAATTAGAAGAGAGCATATCATTGAATTACTCGAACCAATAAAAAAAAGTGAAAATTGTATATTTATGAAAGAAAAACGGTGCTGGCTGCCATTTTTGCTCCTCACATAGTGTAGGGCTGCAACATGCTTAATAATTTTTCCTAGTTTAGGCTATGTTTGACAATTTTATAATTTAATCAGACATTATAAATCAATTGTGTTTCTTCTGAGCACAAACCCTTGCCATATTTTTCGCATTTAACATGGATTTTCTTACATTTTGATTCATTAAATACATGTTTAACCCTGCTCGAAATTTAATCAATCTAAACTATTGGTTTTAAAATTCAACTTTAAAGAAGATTTTTATTTTTATGAAATTTTACTTTTATTATGAACTGAAATTTATATATAATATAAAAAAGGTTTTCCTTATTTAACTTGAAATTGATTTTTAGATATAATTCAACTTAAAGACTATCTCTTTCTCTAAAAGGACAGCACCGTGTGTGTTTGCTATATAAATAAGACGCTAATTAACATGTCCCTTCAATGCATTCAAAACCAAAATCAAAATCCATGGCCACCTCCTCCTCTATTCTGCTCCTCTTCCTTTTCTCTTCCGTCGTCACGTCCCTCTCCCTGTCGACCAATTCACGCTGGATCGTCGACGATACAGGACGACGCGTGAAGCTGGCCTGCGTAAACTGGGCGTCCCACATGGAACCCGTGCTTGCCGAAGGCCTCAGCAAGCAGCCTATGGATACCATTGCCAAACAGATTGTGTCAATGGGGTTCAACTGCGTTAGGTTCACTTGGCCACTCTATCTCATCACCAATGACACATTGGCAGCGCTCACCGTTAGACAATCATTTCAACGACTCGGCCTCCTCGAATCAATCGCCGGAATCCAAGCCAACAACCCTTCCATCATCGATCTTCCCCTCATCAAAGCTTATCAGGTATGACTATACCAACATATATCATTGAATCAACTTTATGGCGTTGAATAAAAATGTTGGTTTTTTATATTTCAGACAGTGGTGTCAAGCTTAGGGGAAAACAATGTGATGGTCATACTTGACAATCACATAAGCAAGCCCGGTTGGTGCTGCAGTAATCTTGATGACAATGGTTTCTTCGGTGACAAGTACTTCAACCCGGATGAATGGATCGCCGGGCTCACACGGATGGCCACCTTATTCAACGGCGTCACCAACGTGGTCGGCATGAGCTTGAGGAACGAGCCCAGAGGTCGGAAACAAAATGTAAACGATTGGTACAAGTACATGCCGAAAGGAGCCGAAGCAGTGCACTCGGCAAACCCGAATGTTCTCGTTATACTTTCTGGATTGAGTTTCGACAGGGACTTGTCATTCATCCAGAATCAACCACTAAAACTCACGTTTAGTAGGAAACTAGTATTTGAATCGCATTGGTATGGATTCTCTGATGGGCAGACCACATGGGTGGACGACAACCCGAACGAAGTTTGTGGCAGAGTGGCGACATACATGATGAGGACATCAGGGTATTTGGTTGATCAAGGATACCCGTTGTTCATCGGTGAGTTCGGGATCGATCAAAGTGGAGCCAATGTCAATGGCAACAGGTACATCAGCTGCTTCTTGGGTGTGGCAGCTGAGCTTGACCTGGATTGGGCCTTGTGGACACTGGCTGGGAGCTATTACGTGAGAGACGGCGTCGTCGGGTTAAACGAGTACTACGGAGTCTTGGATTATAACTGGTGTGGAGCAAGGAATTCGAGCTTCGTACAAAGAATTTCAGCTCTCCAGTCTCCTTTCCGGGGTAAGCCAACGTATACCACTTTCTTTTTTTACCCAATATTGATGTCAACAGAAAACTTGATGTTGTTCCGCAATGACATATGCAGGTCCAGGTCTATCAGAAGCCAAACCGCACAAAGTGATCTTCCATCCCTTAACGGGGCTTTGCATCACCAGGAAATCATTGCTCCACCCGTTGCGGTTAGGTCCCTGCACCGACGCCTACCCTTGGAGTTATTCGCCCGAGAAGACTTTAGTAGTAAAAGGAACTCGTTTCTGCTTACAAACAGACGCATCCGGGACATCGGTGAAACTCGGTATCTTCTGTAGCAACTCGAACTCGAAATGGGAAACGATATCCAATTCAAAGATGCATCTCTCGGCTAAGCTCAGAGATGGCAAATCAGTTTGCCTCGACGTTGCGTCGGACAACACCATCATCACAAACGGTTGCAAATGCATAAGTGAAGACAAGACATGTGACCCTTCCAGCCAATGGTTCAAACTGGTGGACAGCACGAGGAGCAGCACAAGAGTGGGACGATCTTTGTTGCAAAGCTTACCCGGAAAGGGTTTGGTTGGCTGAGCAAATGGGCAAAGGATACATGCGGTTCAAGGCATTTGTTAGGGCAGCTCCTCCATTTTTATCAACCATTTGGTTTTAGATTTATTTAGTTTGAAATGTATAGGAATTTAAAGAAATTAGGTTGGTGGTGGTCACACCCCAAGATTTTTTTTCTTCTTTAATTTATTAATCTTTTGGGTTTGGTCCCGGTATATGTTTGCGGAAAACAAAAATTCATCTCTATTATTAACCCCAAAAAAAATTAGTCTCGTCATTGTTAAAATGATTTATCAATAATTTATAACGTGCAAGTTAATGAATATTTTGTAATAGTTCGTTAAGTTTAATGGTTATTTTATAATTTTTGAAAGTTTAGTGACCAAAAAGATTATTTTAAAATAGTTTAGTGACCATTTGGGTGATTTACCCAAAATTTTCTAACAAATTTCGGTTAATTCGAAAACCGACCGAATTAACCGAACTTTTTTCGGTTCGGTTAAAAATTTTCGAAAATTTTCGGTTTGGTTAACGGTTAATATGAAAAAAAATTCGGTTAATGAAATTTTGGAAGTTTGGTTCGGTCGGTTAACCGAGCCGACCGATTGAACACCCCTATCCACAAGGCTGTCCAAAGTTCAAATATGCATGTCGCCTAGAAAATAATCTTCGATATTTGGCGTTCAATTGAACAAAGATCAAGCTAAGAGTCGAAGAATGGAACGAAATTGAATTCGACACGGAAACACTACAAGTATCTCCCAGCAAGGTATAGCTCGAGACAACTGAAAAACATCGTTCGTGAACCCCTATCACAGGCTCTTTCACCACCAATATAAGCTCTGAAGAGCATTGTAAGCTACACGAAATGCCACTCGACTGTTAAATATAAAACGGCGTCGTTTTGGTATAGCTGCTTCGATGCCTAAGATATGTCAAAACGGCGCCATTTTGTTAGAACAAATTACATAAACATTGTATTTGGGGAGGCTCAAACCAAGAGCCTCTAGGATGAAAAGTTTATACCAAACCATTAGACTAACTTTAAGACTTGATATAATGCTAACGAAAATAGTATATAAATAATATTGCAGTTAAACTTAATTTCATTTAACTCATGATATAATTTTATAATATAATTTTATAAATATATTAACTTTATAAATAAATATTATTTATAATTTATATTACAAAACTAAGATATTGTTTATAATATATACAACTAAACCCTAAACCATACATGTAACTAACTAAACTACAAACCCTAAACCCTAAATATATATAATTAAATTTGAAACCCAAACCCTAAGTATGTATAACTAAATCCTAAATTCCCAAATCATAAACCATACATGTAACCAACTAAACTACAAAACCTAAACCCTAAATATATATAATTAAATCTAAAATCCCAAACCCAAAACCCAAAAATTAAAATATTGTTTATAATATTAGGATTTAGTTATATATTTAGGGTTTGGGTTTGAGTTTTTAGATTAATTGTATATATTTGGGGTTTGTAGTTATGTTAGTTGCAAGTATGATTGAGGGTTTGGAGTTTAGGGTTTAGTTGTATATATTATAAATAATATTTTAGTTTTGTAATATAAATTATAAAGTTAATATATTTATAATGTTAGTAAATTTATAAAATTATATTATAAAAATTATAAAATTATATCATGAGATAAATGAAATTAAGTTCAACTGTAATATTATATATATATATACTATTTTAGGACTATATTAAGTTTTAAAGTTGGCCTGATAGTTTGGTGTAAACTTTTCATCTTGGACGTTCTTGGTTCGAGCCTCCCCAAATCTAATATTTATTTAATTTTTTTTCTAACAAAACGATGTCGTTATGGCATATCTTAAGCATCGAAGCAATTATACTAAAACAAAGTTGTTTTACATTTAACGGGTTCGTTACAATTTAACGGTCGGAGTGACATTTCGTGTAATTTACGATAGTTCAATGGTATAATAGCAACAAAAAATAAAGTTTAATGGTATAATAGTATCAATTTTTAGTTTAGTAGTATGTTCGATACAAATGTTAAAGTCTAGTGGTATTTTGCGTAGTTTACCATTTTTTAATTGTTATATTTAAAGATTGAAAACGTGAGCACATGCGGCAATTTCTCCTTTTTAATAGAATAAGAAACCATGAAGGTTAAGAAAAATCAACTACACTGTACGAAGATATCAACTTTCGATCTTATGAATTATAAAGATAAATAAAATGTTTTACAAATGGTGTTGCCTTTGTGCCCTTGTGTCCCAAATTATAGATATCAATGGATTTGGGACAATCATTCCACCCCCCTATGATTTAAACCCTAACTACATCACATTCAAATCTAAAGCCCAAAAATGAAGGTTTAGGCGAATAGGGTTCAAATTTTACTGTTGTGAATGATATAAATTGAATTATGAGAGGTGCTTGTATACTGGACTTGTAAATATGAGTAGGGGTGGGAATCGGACGGTTTTACATTCTCCACTCCGTCCCCAACACTTGCGGTTACGATTTCAAGAAATTTCCATTAAATATTTTGAGGATTTAAACCCTAACTACATCACACTAAAATTTAAAGCCCAAAAATGAAGGTTTTGGCGAATAGGGTTCGAATTCTACTGTTGTAAATGGGACAAATTGAGTTGAGAGAGTTGCTTGTATACTAGAAGTATGAGTAGAGGTGGAAATCGGGTGGGGCGGGGACGGTTTTACATTCCTCACTTCGTCCCCAACACTTGCGTTTACGGTTTCAAGGAATCTTCATTAAATGTTTTGAGGATTTTTTCGTCGCCATACCCTCCTTGCACGGATCTCCACGATTTAAAATATAAAGTTTGGATACTTCAATTGAAGCAGTTATGACATGATGAAGATTGAAAGGGTGTTGTGTCGGGGAAGATTTAGATGAGGGTTTTAGCTTATATATAAAAACTAAATCCTCCATGGCCCTACTTGTCATTTCACCTTGTTGATCCTCTAAGACGCCCTCCTTAGCAATTTGGCATTTTGGGCCAAGCTCTATATTTGAACCTCTGCTAACCAACTCCGACCTTGTCTTTCTCCTCTAAGACCGTTCCATTGCATTGCATTCGGGATATTCTCTGCGTACAGAGAGAACGCCATCGTATGTTCCATTTAAGTTATGTGAGTGCTAAATATTAGCAAGTGAAGTTAGTTTATTAACTTCATTATTAAATCGTGTATTAAATCGTGATTTCAGAGTATGATGACGAATTTGATTTCAGAGTTTCGGATGCATCCGGGAGTCTGATCACGATATGGGATAGAAGTAAATTCTGCTTGGAGGGATGCATTATCAATGGCAGTTTTATGGTGGCAGGGATATGGATTCTGGATGGAACGACAAGTATTTTGATATGAATGTCAGAATGCGTATGCCCTTGCGATTTATCAGAACAGAAAACCGACGACATTCAAAGGAACTTTCTGTGGGGATCATATGAGGATAGCAAAAAGCTAGTTCGAGTTAATTGGGGTAGAGTTTTTTTTTTGCTCAGCAAAATAAGTTTTATTGATAATAACTTAAAAGCATGCGCTCACGTTACGTGCCTTGTTAAAAACCTCTCTAAAACAAATTAGAGGAAAAGAGTACACACAACGCAAGGAAAACACTGCATCAAAAATCAAAAATCATCACCGTGCAACACTAAAATCAAAATCCACATAACCCGGACAACATTCTAATACAGAAAACACCACCACATTACTCAACTACTTAACACAAATAAAAACTACGAATTTATAATTTTGTCATGTGTACTCTCTAAGAAACTCTAAATCTAAATACATACCCTCTAAGTTAGGGTGAGTATTCGATCAAATTGAATAAAAAAATTCGACTTATGAATTAATTATATTGTCCTTGTTTCATTTTAATTATTCTAGTCGAATTTTGTTATTAGTAACCGTAACCATTAGACTAACTTTAAGACTTGATATAATGCTAACGAAAATAGTATATAAATAATATTGCAGTTAAACTTAATTTCATTTAACTCATGATATAATTTTATAATATAATTTTATAAATATGTAAACTTTATAAATAAATATTATTTATAATTTATATTACAAAACTAAGATATTGTTTATAATATATACAACTAAACCCTAAACCATACATGTAACTAACTAAACTACAAACCTTAAACTCTAAATATATATAATTAAATTTGAAACCCAAACCCTAAGTATGTATAACTAAATCCTAAATTCCCAAATCATAAACCATACATGTAACCAACTAAACTACAAAACCTAAACCCTAAATATATATAATTAAATCTAAAATCCCAAACCCAAAACCCAAAAATTAAAATATTGTTTATAATATTAGGATTTAGTTATATATTTAGGGTTTGGGTTTGAGTTTTTAGATTAATTGTATATATTTGGGGTTTGTAGTTATGTTAGTTGCAAGTATGATTTAGGGTTTGGAGTTTAGGGTTTAGTTGTATATATTATAAATAATATTTTAGTTTTGTAATATAAATTATAAAGTTAATATATTTATAAAGTTAATAAATTTATAAAATTATATTATAAATATTATAAAATTATATCATGAGATAAATGAAATTAAGTTCAACTGCAATATTATATATATATATATATAGTATTTTAGGACTATATTAAGTTTTAAAGTTGGCCTGATAGTTTGGTGTAAACTTTTCATCTTGGACGTTCTTGGTTCGAGCCTCCCCAAATCCAATATTTATTTAATTTTTTTCTAACAAAACGATGTCGTTTTGGCATATCTTAAGCATCGAAGCAATTATACTAAAACAAAGTTGTTTTACATTTAACGGGTTCGTTACAATTTAACGGTCGGAGTGACATTTCGTGTAATTTACGATAGTTCAATGGTATAATAGCAACAAAAAATAAAGTTTAATGGTATAATAGTATAAATTTTTAGTTTAGTAGTATGTTCGATACAAATGTTAAAGTTTAGTGGTATTTTGCGTAGTTTACCATTTTTAATTGTTATATTTAAAGATTGAAAACGTGAGCACATGCGGCAATTTCTCCTTTTTAATAGAATAAGAAACCATGAAGGTTAAGAAAAATCAACTACATTGTACGAAGATATCAACTTTCGATCTTATGAATTATAAAGATAAATAAAATGTTTTACAAATGGTGTTGCCTTTGTGCCCTTGTGTCCCAAATTATAGATATCAATGGATTTGGGACAATCATTCCACCCCCCTATGATTTAAACCCTAACTACATCACATTCAAATCTAAAGCCCAAAAATGAAGGTTTAGGCGAATAGGGTTCAAATTTTACTGTTGTGAATGAGATAAATTGAATTAAGAGAGGTAGTGCTTGTATACTGGACTTGTAAATATGAGTAGGGGTGGGAATCGGACGGTTTTACATTCTCCACTCCGTCCCCAACACTTGCGGTTACGATTTCAAGAAATTTCCATTAAATATTTTGAGGATTTAAACCCTAACTACATCACACTAAAATTTAAAGCCCAAAAATGAAGGTTTTGGCGAATAGGGTTCGACTTCTACTGTTGTAAATGGGACAAATTGAGTTGAGAGAGTTGCTTGTATACTAGACTTCTAAGTATGAGTAGAGGTGGAAATCGGGTGGGGCGGGGAGGGTTTTACATTCCTCACTTCGTCCCCAACACTTGCGTTTACGGTTTCAAGGAATCTTCATTAAATGTTTTGAGGATTTTTTCGTCGCCATACCCTCCTAGCACGGATCTCCACGATTTAAAATACAAAGTTTGGATACTTCAATTGAAAGCAGTTACGAGATGATGAAGATTGAAAGGGTGTTGTGTCGGGGAAGATTTAGATGAGGGATTTAGCTTATATATAAAAACTAAATCCTCCATGGCCCTACTTGTCATTTCACCTTGTTGATCCTCTAAGACGCCCTCCTTAGCAATTTGGCATTTTGGGCCAAGCTTTATATTTGAACCTCTGCTAACCAACTCCGACCTTGTTTTTCTCCTCTAAGACCGTTCCATTGCATTGCATTCGGGATATTCTCTGCGTACAGAGAGAACGCCATCATATGTTCCATTTAAGTTATGTGAGTGCTAAATATTAGCAAGTGAAGTTAGTTTATTAACTTCATTATTAAATCGTGTATTAAAACGTGATGAAAAATATATATATCCGATTTGGCTGCAGGCCCGTCCCTGAGGGTGGGCTATAAGGGAGATGGCCCAGGGCCCACCCATATCAAGGGCCCACGGTTAATATTTCTCTAATATCTATAATAAGGGTTTAATTTTTTTCAATACTTGTTATTAGAGCTCTATTATTAAATTTTATTTATTTTTCAATAGTTGTTATTATAGGTCTATTTTTAATACTTATTATTAGAGACCCAAAATTTTCAATATTTGTTATTAGGCATACTCTTAAAATTCAAAATTTTCAATATTTTTTATTATGAGTCCAATTTTTTGTAATACTTATCATTACGGGCCTAAATTTTTATAATACTTGTTATTAGAGATCTACTCTTAAAATGTAATTTTTTTAATTTTTGTTGATAGATTTATTTTTTTAAATAGATGTTATTAGCGGCCTAATTTTTAATTTCGCCCTTAGGCCACCAAAATCTCAAGAACGGAAATGTTTGGCCGTATAACATGAAGCCTATGCAAGGAGGGAATCGGATAGTCACCCTCATTGTAGGGAATCTGATAGTTCTTACATAATATGCAATGACATCATAATTAATTAAATTTACCGTAAGTAATGAGACAAATATTAAATTTACACGGAAATTTTTAATTCAATGTACAGTATGATACAATGCATTAATACACGTGTTACTAGTTCAAGTAGAAGTGAACTTAATTAATGATCAAATCACACTATTTTAAACACATATAAAACTAAATTTTATTAAAACCGTTCAGATTAATATTACTACTTTAATATATAAAACTCTAAAGTAGTACTGAATAATAATACGAAAAAACACTTATTTATAATTAAGGTTAATTATTTAATTAATAATTTTAACCACCAAGTTAAATGTAACTAAAAGTCTAAAATTCAACTCTCAAGAGTCATGCTGTTAAATCCAAAATCTTGGACAATGTCCTAATTTAATACATGTTAGTAATAAACTAGATACCTCTTGGTTTAGCATTCGATACGAATATAATCACTAACATTATAAATACAATACTGCACTTTAACAAGTTTTCACCCTACTATCATTCTTTAGGTTTTACAAATCGATATGAAGATCTTCAATTTCTTATTTTCCGTTTTTATCTTTTCTTCGGTTATATTTCATGCTAATGCTCACAATGTCACTCATGATTCGAGATCAATCATAATCGATGGAAATCATCGAATTATTTTTTCGGGTTCAATTCATTATCCGAGAAGTACAGCTCATGTAATAATATAATTCAACCGAATTACTTAATTTTTTATTTTTATTTTACTGATTTTGTTGAATTTTGACAGATGTGGCCAGATCTTATAAGGAAAGCCAAAGAAGGTGGATTGGATGCTGTCGAAACGTATGTGTTTTGGAATGCGCATGAACCGGTTCGTCGTCAATATGATTTTAGTGGAAATCTCGATCTTGTTCGATTTCTTAAAACGATTCGAGACGAAGGTTTATATGCAATTCTTCGAATCGGTCCTTATGCATGCGCGGAGTGGAATTATGGGTACTTTACTTCATTTGTTTTTTTATTAATTATGTAATTTTTATTTTATATTTTCAGTGTAAATAATTTTATTAATATTCAATAGGGGTTTTCCGATGTGGTTACATAATATGCCTGGAGTTTCTTTCCGAACCAAAAACGACGTGTTCATGGTAATTAAATTTTTCAATGACCTTTATTTCATTTATTTATTTATTTATTTTCATATAGAATACGTTTATATATCATTCTTTATTTTTATTTCAGAATGAAATGAAAAATTTTACAAGCTTGATAGTTGATATGGTGAAAAGAGAGAGGCTCTTTGCATCTCAAGGTGGTCATATTATTCTTGCTCAGGTATATGTATGCATATGATAAATTTAAGTTTTAATTAATATTATTTTTATGAATGTTAAATAATATTATATTTGTTTTATATAGATTGAGAATGAATATGGAAATGTTATGAAACCATATGGAGAAGACGGAAAATCATATATCAATTGGTGTGCTCAAATGGCCGATTCTCTTGATATAGGAGTCCCATGGATTATGTGTCAGCAAGCTGGGGCTCCGAAACTAATGGTATTTTTTATAATATTTTAATTCTAAATAAAAATTACATACATTGTATATTCAAAGTTTTAACTTAGAATCCCCTTTTTTATGCTAACGTGGTTTAAATTTTTTTATGTATATAATTGTAATCAGTTGGAGACATGCAATGGTTGGTATTGTGATCAATACAGACCAAAAGACCCTAATACCCCTAAAATGTGGACCGAGAATTGGACTGGATGGTAAGTTTCTTGTTTTTAAATTTAAATTTATATGTTAATATTGAATTTAAATAATAAACTTTATATTAAAATTTATTTTAATGAATCCTAGGTTTAAGAGTTGGGGTAGTGCAGACCCACTTAGAACAGCAGAAGATCTCGCTTATTCTGTTGCTCGATTTTTCCAGAAGGGAGGTACATTGCAAAATTATTACATGGTTAGTATTTTTTTTAATTTAATTAAATTTAAAAATAAATAAAAAATAATTTATTTCTATTAATATTATCTTTTATTCTTCATAATTCTTAGTATCATGGGGGTACCAATTTTGGTAGAACTTCGGGCGGCCCATATATGACCACTACATACGACTACAACGCACCTCTTGATGAATATGGTAATTTAATTTTCATGCTTCTGGTAATAATTCTTATTTCTATATTTATATATTTTTTAAATAAATTATTGATTTTATTTCATGCAGGGAATCTGAATCAACCAAAATGGGGACATTTGAAGCAACTTCACGACGTTTTACATTCGATCGAGTATACTCTTACTCATGGAGATGTTGAAACTCAAAAAATTGACAACTCCGTCACGGTAATAAACAGAAATTAATTAGTCTGTTAATTTATTTTAAAAAATATGACAGTAATTATTATTTATTTTGATTATTTTCCTTGATTCAGGCTACTATTTATCAAACAAACGATAAATCAAGCTGTTTCTTGAGTAATACAAACACAACAACAGATGCTACTGTCAACTTTGGAGGAATTAACTACTTTATTCCAGCGTGGTCTATTAGTATTCTTCCAGATTGTAGGGAAGAAGCATACAACACTGCAAAGGTACGCAACTTAGGGTTTTAGCTTATCGAAATTGTGAAATATATATGTGTTAACACGATTGAAAACGGTTAGGTTTACGCTCAAACTTGGATGATGGTCAAGAAATCAAATAAAGCCGAGGATGAACCGAGTTGTTTGAAATGGGCATGGAGACCTGAATTAATCGAATCGGCTTCGGTTCAAGGAAAGGGAGATGTTTCCGTTAATAAGATTGTTGATCAAAAAGATATGGCAAATGATGCCAGTGATTATCTGTGGTATATGACGAGGTAAAGTAGTTATTTACATTTATATAATCCATTTAATATTTATATATACATATGTTTATTTATTTATTTTGACAGTGTTGAGCTTACAAAAGATGATCTCATGTTGAATGGAACTGTGACTCTTCGTGTAGCTGATACCGGCCATGTTCTTCATGCTTTTGTCAATGGAAAATATATTGGTACATGAACGGTGTTTTCTTATTTCATTAATATGTTATATATAATCCAGGTAATGATATAATATTTGTTTCTTAGGTTCTCAATGGGCGAAATATGGCAACCATGTGGCATATGTTTTCGAGAAGAGTATCAAGCTATTACCGGGGAAAAACTTGATATCGTTACTCAGCGTCACAGTTGGATTCAAGGTATACATACATACATACATACATACATAAAACTCATGAAAATCCATAGATTTCAGCATCATGTTTAATGAGTTTACATCTGCAGAACTATGAAGCCATGTTTGATTTGGTTGGAGCTGGAATTGCATCGCCTGTTGAACTGGTTTTGAAGAATGCCGGAAACGAGACAATTGTCAAAGATTTGTCTTCAAATAAATGGGCATATAAAACAGGTTTAGATGGAATTTCAAACAAATATTTCGATCCTTCAAAATCATCTCCGAAATGGGTTTCGGATCAAGTTCCAATTAACAGGAACTTCACGTGGTACAAGGTAAATCAGTTCCTTTGCTTTATCTAATATATACTCCATATGATATTTGGTTATTGATTTTTAATTGTGTTTTGAAACTTCAGACAACATTCAAAGCTCCTTTGGGGAATAAACCGGTTGTCGTGGATTTACTCGGTTTAGGAAAAGGAATGGCTTGGGTGAATGGTCACAGTCTCGGTAGATATTGGCCAAGTTATATAGCTGATAAGCAGCTTTGCAAGACCAAGGCTTGTGATTATCGCGGCAGATATAGTGATAAAAAGTGTCTTTCCAAGTGTGGTGAACCTACCCAAAGATGGTAACCCAAGTATTTTTTGTATATTTATTTTTGAGGAGATTTGCATTTTTGTTTTTCACTATTTTCATTTTGTTGTGGTTTTAAAGGTATCATGTTCCTCGATCATTTCTTAACGACGGCGAGAACACGCTGGTTTTGTTTGAAGAATTCGGTGGTAATCCTTCGAGTGTACAATTTCAGACCGTTGAAGTTGGATCCGTCTGTGTAAATGCTTACCAAGGGAAAGTGGTGCATTTGTCATGTCATGATCGACCGATTTCAAAGATTGAATTTGCAAGTTTCGGTCATCCACAAGGTGTGTGTGGTTCATTTGAGAAAGGTGAATGTGAATCGGACGTCGATGCGATTTCGATACTTGAAAAGGTGGGTTCAAAATTTACTTCTATGAAAAAAGGGGGGTAAATTTTTACATATATTGTTTTTAATTAATATCTTTTTTCGAAATATAACAGGAATGTGTAGGAAAAGAGTCGTGTTCCTTCAAGATTTCTGAAGATAAATTCGGAAAAGCTTATTGCGACGCTAGAAGATTAGCCGTGGAAGCCGTTTGTGACGATTTTACATTATAAATTTCTGTAGTTTTTTTTGTATTTTTAGTGAAGTTTTAAGTTGTTCTTTTATAGTTGTTTTAGGAAATTATACTAGGCTATTATGTTTCCGAATGACATTAACTAATTTAATAGAAAGTTTTAATTCTTGTTATCAAGGCAACTTCAATTTGCAGTAGTTTGATATGTAATCGATGCTTACATCTGTTTTGACTACGTTAGCCACCTATGTACTGCTTTGCCATGCATTGGCTGCTTTGATTGTTGCTCGGAATTATCTTGTCCGAGACAAGACGATGGATTAACACATTTGGAGAATGACTTAGTTATTGTATGTTGTTCAATTCGATTTGATTCGACTCGACTAGATATTTATCTGAACCAATTTTTGACAGTATCTATACTTCATACAACATGTGAACATCGTTTCGCGGCCTGTTCATACACAATGCAGTCTCCATTGATGTTTGAAGCACTGAAATGTTAGAGTTTAACACACAATCTTGGTGTGGAGACTGGAGATAGACTTACACAAGCAAATTATCTTACTAATAAAACCCCTATCAGATCAAGCAAACTTAACCCAAGCGAGGCATGCAATATACATGTAACATTCTAGAGATGCGAATTGGTCGTATTTAAAAGAGGTCTTTGTCGAAATAGAACCATGGTCGGAACAAAAGGAGAGTCAATTACAGAGGTTGAGATTGGGAGGTTATGGTATGATGACGAATTTGATTTCAGAGTTTCGGATGCATCCGGGAGTCTGATCACGATATGGGATAGAAGTAAATTCTGCTTGGAGGGATGCATTATCAATGGCAGTTTTATGGTGGCAGGGATATGGATTCTGGATGGAACGACAAGTATTTTGATATGAATGTCAGAATGCGTATGCCCTTGCGATTTATCAGAACAGAAAACCGACGACATTCGAAGGAACTTTCTGTGGGGATCATATGAGGATAGCAAAAAGCTAGTTCGAGTCAATTGGGGTAGAGTTTTTTTTTTTTTTGCTCAGCAAAATAAGTTTTATTGATAATAACTTAAAAGCATGCGCTCACGTTACGTGCCTTGTTAAAAACCTCTCTAAAACAAATTAGAGGAAAAGAGTACACACAACGCAAGGAAAACACTGCATCAAAAATCAAAAATCATCACCATGCAACACTAAAATCAAAATCCACATAACCCGGACAACATTCTAATACAGAAAACACCACCACATTACTCAACTACTTAACACAAATAAAAACTACGAATTTATAATTTTGTCATGTGTACTCTCTAAGAAACTCTAAATCTAAATACATACCCTCTAAGTTAGGGTGAGTATTCGATCAAATTGAATAAAAAAATTCGACTTATGAATTAATTATATTGTCCTTGTTTCATTTTAATTATTCTAGTCGAATTTTGTTATTAGTAACCGTAACATGTGTAAGTTATGTATTTAGTTCTAATTCTTATCATTTTATTTCTTTGTTATTTATTCAAAATGTCCTTATTACATTTTAAATCCGTAATTTTTGCACAATATAAAAACTAAAATGAAAAAAAAAATATTCATTAGGGGCGAACCGTTTAAGGGGTTACTGGAGGCCACGACCCCCAAAATTTTAGAAAATTTGAATATTTCTCCTAGTTTTTTTGAAAATTCATATTAAACTTCAAAAGTTTGAATATTTTTAATTAAATTCCCTCTCAAATTTTAATTTTTTTTGTTAAATCTCTCAAAATTATTAAAAATTTTAGTTCAACCCTCAAGTTTTTTTTTTTTGAGAATTTTTGTTTAAGCCTCCATTTTTTTATAAAATTTTAAATTGCCCCCTCAAATTTTTACTCCAAATTCCGCCACTGAATCTCATAGTAATCTTTTTTTCATGGTAGTTTGCACAGCTATTGGAAGGTTAAAAAAAGCTGTTGAAAGAAAGCTCAAATTGTGAACGAAATTAATAAGTAAACAAACTTGTGTTCCAAGAAACCTGAGAACTAGGTTTTTTTTCCGATTAAAGTAAACTATAATCACTGAATTTTTAATTTACTTTCAAAATCGTCACTACTATTAAAAAATGTTAGTTTGACTGTTAACGTTTTCCATTCAACATTGTTACCCTCTTCCTCTCTCTCTCTCTTTAAAAATGCTTTAAAAATTGATTAACTCTTACATTTTTTTTGAATTAAACACCAGATTTTATTAAAATAATTAGAGGTGTTCAAACTTCAGTTATTACCGAGTTAACCGACCGCACCGAAGTCTTTTTGGTTAATTGGTCGGTTAACGGTTAATGATTTTTTAAAACTTCGGTTATCGATTAATTCGGTTAATTACCCGAATTAACCAAAATTTTTATATATTATATTATATTATATTATACTCCCTCTGTCCCACTAAAACTGTCACATGTTGACTTTTTTTGGGTCAAACTTTTTCAACTTTGACCTCTTATAATTTAAAATTTATTATTGATAAAAATATGAAAAAATATATTTTAAAAACATTGAATCAACTAGTTTTTAAATATATTTTTTATAATTTATAATTAATTAAAATATTTAAATAAATTATAGTCAAAGTTAAAAAAATTTGACCAGAAAAATGTAACATGTGACAGTTTTACTGGGACGGAGGAAGTATATATTTATCTTTGGTCACTGGACTTTTAAATATTATAAAATGGTCACTAAACTTTACCAAATTAGCACAACATGATCATTAAATTTATTGAATTATTTAAAAATATCATTACACTTTTTAATATTTATCAATAATTTATAACATGCAATGAATCAATGACGATTTTGTAATGGTTTGATAAGTTTAATGACTGTTTTATAACTTTTCAAAGTTTAGTGACTAAAAGAATCATTTTAACATAATTTAGTGACATTTTTTGTAATTTGCCCAAAGTTTTATAACAAATTTTGGTTAATTCGAAAACCGACCGAATTAACCGAACTTTTTTGGTTCGGTTAAAAATTTTCGAAATAATTTCGTTTCAGTTAACGCTTAATAAGAAAAAATTTCAGTTAATGGTTTTTTGGTAATTCGGTTCGATCGGTTAACTGAACCGACCGTTTGAACACCCCTAAAAATAATGAGAAGAAATACACAAATAAGCATACCCCAAATACAAAAATAAACGTAAAAAACAAAGAGTATGCAAACATGAACATCAAACTCAAATATTCTCATAAAATCTTCATTGGGGTTCTTCAAATCTAACACCATAGCTAAATCTTGAAGTGCTAATTAGAAGAGCGCAGATCATTGAATTACTCGAACCAATAAAAAAAAGTGAAAACTGTATATTTATGAAAGAAAAACGGTGCTGGCTGCCATTTTTGCTCCTCACATAGTGTAGGGCTGCAACATGCTTAATAATTTTTCCTAGTTTAGGCTATGTTTGACAATTTTATAATTTAATCAGACATTATAAATCAATTGTGTTTCTTCTGAGCACAAACCCTTGCCATATTTTTCGCATTTAGCATGGATTTGCTTACCTTTTGATTCATTAAATACATGTTTAACCCTGCTTGAAATTTAATCAATCTAAACTATTGGTTTTAAAATTCAACTTTAAAGAAGATTTTTATTTTTATGAAATTTTACTTTTATTATGAACTGAAATTTATATATAATATAAAAAAGGTTTTCCTTATTTAACTTGAAATTGATTTTTAGATATAATTCAACTTAAAGACTATCTCTTTCTCTAAAAGGACAGCACCGTGTGTGTTTGCTATATAAATAAGACGCTAATTAACATGTCCCTTCAATGCATTCAAAACCAAAATCAAAATCCATGGCCACCTCCTCCTCTATTCTGCTCCTCTTCCTTTTCTCTTCCGTCGTCACGTCCCTCTCCCTGTCGACCAATTCACGCTGGATCGTCGACGATACAGGACGACGCGTGAAGCTGGCCTGCGTAAACTGGGCGTCCCACATGGAACCCGTGCTTGCCGAAGGCCTCAGCAAGCAGCCTATGGATACCATTGCCAAACAGATTGTGTCAATGGGGTTCAACTGCGTTAGGTTCACTTGGCCACTCTATCTCATCACCAATGACACATTGGCAGCGCTCACCGTTAGACAATCATTTCAACGACTCGGCCTCCTCGAATCAATCGCCGGAATCCAAGCCAACAACCCTTCCATCATCGATCTTCCCCTCATCAAAGCTTATCAGGTATGACTATACCAACATATATCATTGAATCAACTTTATGGCGTTGAATAAAAATGTTGGTTTTTTATATTTCAGACAGTGGTGTCAAGCTTAGGGGAAAACAATGTGATGGTCATACTTGACAATCACATAAGCAAGCCCGGTTGGTGCTGCAGTAATCTTGATGACAATGGTTTCTTCGGTGACAAGTACTTCAACCCGGATGAATGGATCGCCGGGCTCACACGGATGGCCACCTTATTCAACGGCGTCACCAACGTGGTCGGCATGAGCTTGAGGAACGAGCCCAGAGGTCGGAAACAAAATGTAAACGATTGGTACAAGTACATGCCGAAAGGAGCCGAAGCAGTGCACTCGGCAAACCCGAATGTTCTCGTTATACTTTCTGGATTGAGTTTCGACAGGGACTTGTCATTCATCCAGAATCAACCACTAAAACTCACGTTTAGTAGGAAACTAGTATTTGAATCGCATTGGTATGGATTCTCTGATGGGCAGACCACATGGGTGGACGACAACCCGAACGAAGTTTGTGGCAGAGTGGCGACATACATGATGAGGACATCAGGGTATTTGGTTGATCAAGGATACCCGTTGTTCATCGGTGAGTTCGGGATCGATCAAAGTGGAGCCAATGTCAATGGCAACAGGTACATCAGCTGCTTCTTGGGTGTGGCAGCTGAGCTTGACCTGGATTGGGCCTTGTGGACACTGGCTGGGAGCTATTACGTGAGAGACGGCGTCGTCGGGTTAAACGAGTACTACGGAGTCTTGGATTATAACTGGTGTGGAGCAAGGAATTCGAGCTTCGTACAAAGAATTTCAGCTCTCCAGTCTCCTTTCCGGGGTAAGCCAACGTATACCACTTTCTTTTTTTACCCAATATTGATGTCAACAGAAAACTTGATGTTGTTCCGCAATGACATATGCAGGTCCAGGTCTATCAGAAGCCAAACCGCACAAAGTGATCTTCCATCCCTTAACGGGGCTTTGCATCACCAGGAAATCATTGCTCCACCCGTTGCGGTTAGGTCCCTGCACCGACGCCTACCCTTGGAGTTATTCGCCCGAGAAGACTTTAGTAGTAAAAGGAACTCGTTTCTGCTTACAAACAGACGCATCCGGGACATCGGTGAAACTCGGTATCTTCTGTAGCAACTCGAACTCGAAATGGGAAACGATATCCAATTCAAAGATGCATCTCTCGGCTAAGCTCAGAGATGGCAAATCAGTTTGCCTCGACGTTGCGTCGGACAACACCATCATCACAAACGGTTGCAAATGCATAAGTGAAGACAAGACATGTGACCCTTCCAGCCAATGGTTCAAACTGGTGGACAGCACGAGGAGCAGCACAAGAGTGGGACGATCTTTGTTGCAAAGCTTACCCGGAAAGGGTTTGGTTGGCTGAGCAAATGGGCAAAGGATACATGCGGTTCAAGGCATTTGTTAGGGCAGCTCCTCCATTTTTATCAACCATTTGGTTTTAGATTTATTTAGTTTGAAATGTATAGGAATTTAAAGAAATTAGGTTGGTGGTGGTCACACCCCAAGATTTTTTTTCTTCTTTAATTTATTAATCTTTTGGGTTTGGTCCCGGTATATGTTTGCGGAAAACAAAAATTCATCTCTATTATTAACCCCAAAAAAAATTAGTCTCGTCATTGTTAAAATGATTTATCAATAATTTATAACGTGCAAGTTAATGACTATTTTGTAATAGTTCGATAAGTTTAATGGTTATTTTATAATTTTTGAAAGTTTAGTGACCAAAAAAGATTATTTTAAAATAGTTTAGTGACCATTTGGGTGATTTACCCAAAATTTTCTAACAAATTTCGGTTAATTCGAAAACCGACCGAATTAACCGAACTTTTTTCGGTTCGGTTAAAAATTTTCGAAAATTTTCGGTTTGGTTAACGGTTAATATGAAAAAAAATTCGGTTAATGAAATTTTGGAAGTTTGGTTCGGTCGGTTAACCGAGCCGACCGATTGAACACCCCTATCCACAAGGCTGTCCAAAGTTCAAATATGCATGCCGCCTAGAAAATAATCTTCGATATTTGGCGTTCAATTGAACAAAGATCAAGCTAAGAGTCGAAGAATGGAACGAAATTGAATTCGACACGGAAACACTACAAGTATCTCCCAGCAAGGTATAGCTCGAGACAACTGAAAAACATCGTTCGTGAACCCCTATCACAGGCTCTTTCACCACCAATATAAGCTCTGAAGAGCATTGTAAGCTACACGAAATGCCACTCGACTGTTAAATATAAAACGGCGTCGTTTTGGTATAGCTGCTTCGATGCCTAAGATATGTCAAAACGGCGCCATTTTGTTAGAACAAATTACATAAACATTGTATTTGGGGAGGCTCAAACCAAGAGCCTCTAGGATGAAAAGTTTATACCAAACCATTAGACTAACTTTAAGACTTGATATAATGCTAACGAAAATAGTATATAAATAATATTGCAGTTAAACTTAATTTCATTTAACTCATGATATAATTTTATAATATAATTTTATAAATATATTAACTTTATAAATAAATATTATTTATAATTTATATTACAAAACTAAGATATTGTTTATAATATATACAACTAAACCCTAAACCATACATGTAACTAACTAAACTACAAACCCTAAACCCTAAATATATATAATTAAATTTGAAACCCAAACCCTAAGTATGTATAACTAAATCCTAAATTCCCAAATCATAAACCATACACGTAACCAACTAAACTACAAAACCTAAACCCTAAATATATATAATTAAATCTAAAATCCCAAACCCAAAACCCAAAAATTAAAATATTGTTTATAATATTAGGATTTAGTTATATATTTAGGGTTTGGGTTTGAGTTTTTAGATTAATTGTATATATTTGGGGTTTGTAGTTATGTTAGTTGCAAGTATGATTTAGGGTTTGGAGTTTAGGGTTTAGTTGTATATATTATAAATAATATTTTAGTTTTGTAATATAAATTATAAAGTTAATATATTTATAATGTTAGTAAATTTATAAAATTATATTATAAAAATTATAAAATTATATCATGAGATAAATGAAATTAAGTTCAACTGCAATATTATATATATATATACTATTTTAGGACTATATTAAGTTTTAAAGTTGGCCTGATAGTTTGGTGTAAACTTTTCATCTTGGACGTTCTTGGTTCGAGCCTCCCCAAATCTAATATTTATTTAATTTTTTTTCTAACAAAATGATGTCGTTTTGGCATATCTTAAGCATCGAAGCAATTATACTAAAACAAAGTTGTTTTACATTTAACGGGTTCGTTACAATTTAACGGTCGGAGTGACATTTCGTGTAATTTACGATAGTTCAATGGTATAATAGCAACAAAAAATAAAGTTTAATGGTATAATAGTATCAATTTTTAGTTTAGTAGTATGTTCGATACAAATGTTAAAGTCTAGTGGTATTTTGCGTAGTTTACCATTTTTTAATTGTTATATTTAAAGATTGAAAACGTGAGCACATGCGGCAATTTCTCCTTTTTAATAGAATAAGAAACCATGAAGGTTAAGAAAAATCAACTACACTGTACGAAGATATCAACTTTCGATCTTATGAATTATAAAGATAAATAAAATGTTTTACAAATGGTGTTGCCTTTGTGCCCTTGTGTCCCAAATTATAGATATCAATGGATTTGGGACAATCATTCCACCCCCCTATGATTTAAACCCTAACTACATCACATTCAAATCTAAAGCCCAAAAATGAAGGTTTAGGCGAATAGGGTTCAAATTTTACTGTTGTGAATGATATAAATTGAATTATGAGAGGTGCTTGTATACTGGACTTGTAAATATGAGTAGGGGTGGGAATCGGACGGTTTTACATTCTCCACTCCGTCCCCAACACTTGCGGTTACGATTTCAAGAAATTTCCATTAAATATTTTGAGGATTTAAACCCTAACTACATCACACTAAAATTTAAAGCCCAAAAATGAAGGTTTTGGCGAATAGGGTTCGAATTCTACTGTTGTAAATGGGACAAATTGAGTTGAGAGAGTTGCTTGTATACTAGAAGTATGAGTAGAGGTGGAAATCGGGTGGGGCGGGGACGGTTTTACATTCCTCACTTCGTCCCCAACACTTGCGTTTACGGTTTCAAGGAATCTTCATTAAATGTTTTGAGGATTTTTTCGTCGCCATACCCTCCCTGCACGGATCTCCACGATTTAAAATATAAAGTTTGGATACTTCAATTGAAGCAGTTACGAGATGATGAAGATTGAAAGGGTGTTGTGTCGGGGAAGATTTAGATGAGGGTTTTAGCTTATATATAAAAACTAAATCCTCCATGGCCCTACTTGTCATTTCACCTTGTTGATCCTCTAAGACGCCCTCCTTAGCAATTTGGCATTTTGGGCCAAGCTCTATATTTGAACCTCTGCTAACAAACTCCGACCTTGTTTTTCTCCTCTAAGACCGTTCCATTGCATTGCATTCGGGATATTCTCTGCGTACAGAGAGAACGCCATCGTATGTTCCATTTAAGTTATGTGAGTGCTAAATATTAGCAAGTGAAGTTAGTTTATTAACTTCATTATTAAATCGTGTATTAAATCGTGATTTCATAGTATGATGACGAATTTGATTTCAGAGTTTCGGATGCATCCGGGAGTCTGATCACGATATGGGATAGAAGTAAATTCTGCTTGGAGGGATGCATTATCAATGGCAGTTTTATGGTGGCAGGGATATGGATTCTGGATGGAACGACAAGTATTTTGATATGAATGTCAGAATGCGTATGCCCTTGCGATTTATCAGAACAGAAAACCGACGACATTCAAAGGAACTTTCTGTGGGGATCATATGAGGATAGCAAAAAGCTAGTTCGAGTTAATTGGGGTAGAGTTTTTTTTTTTTGCTCAGCAAAATAAGTTTTATTGATAATAACTTAAAAGCATGCGCTCACGTTACGTGCCTTGTTAAAAACCTCTCTAAAACAAATTAGAGGAAAAGAGTACACACAACGCAAGGAAAACACTGCATCAAAAATCAAAAATCATCACCATGCAACACTAAAATCAAAATCCACATAACCCGGACAACATTCTAATACAGAAAACACCACCACATTACTCAACTACTTAACACAAATAAAAACTACGAATTTATAATTTTGTCATGTGTACTCTCTAAGAAACTCTAAATCTAAATACATACCCTCTAAGTTAGGGTGAGTATTCGATCAAATTGAATAAAAAAATTCAACTTATGAATTAATTATATTGTCCTTGTTTCATTTTAATTATTCTAGTCGAATTTTGTTATTAGTAACCGTAACCATTAGACTAACTTTAAGACTTGATATAATGCTAACGAAAATAGTATATAAATAATATTGCAGTTAAACTTAATTTCATTTAACTCATGATATAATTTTATAATATAATTTTATAAATATGTAAACTTTATAAATAAATATTATTTATAATTTATATTACAAAACTAAGATATTGTTTATAATATATACAACTAAACCCTAAACCATACATGTAACTAACTAAACTACAAACCCTAAACTCTAAATATATATAATTAAATTTGAAACCCAAACCCTAAGTATGTATAACTAAATCCTAAATTCCCAAATCATAAACCATACATGTAACCAACTAAACTACAAAACCTAAACCCTAAATATATATAATTAAATCTAAAATCCCAAACCCAAAACCCAAAAATTAAAATATTGTTTTTAATATTAGGATTTAGTTATATATTTAGGGTTTGGGTTTGAGTTTTTAGATTAATTGTATATATTTGGGGTTTGTAGTTATGTTAGTTACAAGTATGATTTAGGGTTTGGAGTTTAGGGTTTAGTTGTATATATTATAAATAATATTTTAGTTTTGTAATATAAATTATAAAGTTAATATATTTATAAAGTTAATAAATTTATAAAATTATATTATAAATATTATAAAATTATATCATGAGATAAATGAAATTAAGTTCAACTGCAATATTATATATATATATATATATATAGTATTTTAGGACTATATTAAGTTTTAAAGTTGGCCTGATAGTTTGGTGTAAACTTTTCATCTTGGACGTTCTTGGTTTGAGCCTCCCCAAATCCAATATTTATTTATTTTTTTTCTAACAAAACGATGTCGTTTTGGCATATCTTAAGCATCGAAGCAATTATACTAAAACAAAGTTGTTTTACATTTAACGGGTTCGTTACAATTTAACGGTCGGAGTGACATTTCGTGTAATTTACGATAGTTCAATGGTATAATAGCAACAAAAAATAAAGTTTAATGGTATAATAGTATAAATTTTTAGTTTAGTAGTATGTTCGATACAAATGTTAAAGTTTAGTGGTATTTTGCGTAGTTTACCATTTTTAATTGTTATATTTAAAGATTGAAAACGTGAGCACATGCGGCAATTTCTCCTTTTTAATAGAATAAGAAACCATGAAGGTTAAGAAAAATCAACTACATTGTACGAAGATATCAACTTTCGATCTTATGAATTATAAAGATAAATAAAATGTTTTACAAATGGTGTTGCCTTTGTGCCCTTGTGTCCCAAATTATAGATATCAATGGATTTGGGACAATCATTCCACCCCCCTATGATTTAAACCCTAACTACATCACATTCAAATCTAAAGCCCAAAAATGAAGGTTTAGGCGAATAGGGTTCAAATTTTACTGTTGTGAATGAGATAAATTGAATTAAGAGAGGTAGTGCTTGTATACTGGACTTGTAAATATGAGTAGGGGTGGGAATCGGACGGTTTTACATTCTCCACTCCGTCCCCAACACTTGCGGTTACGATTTCAAGAAATTTCCATTAAATATTTTGAGGATTTAAACCCTAACTACATCACACTAAAATTTAAAGCCCAAAAATGAAGGTTTTGGCGAATAGGGTTCGACTTCTACTGTTGTAAATGGGACAAATTGAGTTGAGAGAGTTGCTTGTATACTAGACTTCTAAGTATGAGTAGAGGTGGAAATCGGGTGGGGCGGGGAGGGTTTTACATTCCTCACTTCGTCCCCAACACTTGCGTTTACGGTTTCAAGGAATCTTCATTAAATGTTTTGAGGATTTTTTCGTCGCCATACCCTCCTAGCACGGATCTCCACGATTTAAAATACAAAGTTTGGATACTTCAATTGAAAGCAGTTACGAGATGATGAAGATTGAAAGGGTGTTGTGTCGGGGAAGATTTAGATGAGGGATTTAGCTTATATATAAAAACTAAATCCTCCATGGCCCTACTTGTCATTTCACCTTGTTGATCCTCTAAGACACCCTCCTTAGCAATTTGGCATTTTGGGCCAAGCTTTATATTTGAACCTCTGCTAACCAACTCCGACCTTGTTTTTCTCCTCTAAGACCGTTCCATTGCATTGCATTCGGGATATTCTCTGCGTACAGAGAGAACGCCATCATATGTTCCATTTAAGTTATGTGAGTGCTAAATATTAGCAAGTGAAGTTAGTTTATTAACTTCATTATTAAATCATGTATTAAAACGTGATGAAAAATATATATATCTGATTTGGCTGCAGGCCCGTCCCTGAGGGTGGGCTATAAGGGAGATGGCCCAGGGCCCACCCATATCAAGGGCCCACGGTTAATATTTCTCTAATATCTATAATAAGGGTTTAATTTTTTTCAATACTTGTTATTAGAGCTCTATTATTAAATTTTATTTATTTTTCAATAGTTGTTATTATAGGTCTATTTTTAATACTTATTATTAGAGACCCAAAATTTTCAATATTTGTTATTAGGCATACTCTTAAAATTCAAAATTTTCAATATTTTTTATTATGAGTCCAATTTTTTGTAATACTTATCATTACGGGCCTAAATTTTTATAATACTTGTTATTAGAGATCTACTCTTAAAATGTAATTTTTTTAATTTTTGTTGATAGATTTATTTTTTTAAATAGATGTTATTAGCGGCCTAATTTTTAATTTCGCCCTTAGGCCACCAAAATTTCAAGAACGGAAATGTTTGGCCGTATAACATGAAGCCTATGCAAGGAGGGAATCGGATAGTCACCCTCATTGTAGGGAATCTGATAGTTCTTACATAATATGCAATGACATCATAATTAATTAAATTTACCGTAAGTAATGAGACAAATATTAAATTTACACGGAAATTTTTAATTCAATGTACAGTATGATACAATGCATTAATACACGTGTTACTAGTTCAAGTAGAAGTGAACTTAATTAATGATCAAATCACACTATTTTAAACACATATAAAACTAAATTTTATTAAAACCGTTCAGATTAATATTACTACTTTAATATATAAAACTCTAAAGTAGTACTGAATAATAATACGAAAAAACACTTATTTATAATTAAGGTTAATTATTTAATTAATAATTTTAACCACCAAGTTAAATGTAACTAAAAGTCTAAAATTCAACTCTCAAGAGTCATGCTGTTAAATCCAAAATCTTGGACAATGTCCTAATTTAATACATGTTAGTAATAAACTAGATACCTCTTGGTTTAGCATTCGATACGAATATAATCACTAACATTATAAATACAATACTGCACTTTAACAAGTTTTCACCCTACTATCATTCTTTAGGTTTTACAAATCGATATGAAGATCTTCAATTTCTTATTTTCCGTTTTTATCTTTTCTTCGGTTATATTTCATGCTAATGCTCACAATGTCACTCATGATTCGAGATCAATCATAATCGATGGAAATCATCGAATTATTCTTTCGGGTTCAATTCATTATCCGAGAAGTACAGCTCATGTAATAATATAATTCAACCGAATTACTTAATTTTTTATTTTTATTTTACTGATTTTGTTGAATTTTGACAGATGTGGCCAGATCTTATAAGGAAAGCCAAAGAAGGTGGATTGGATGCTGTCGAAACGTATGTGTTTTGGAATGCGCATGAACCGGTTCGTCGTCAATATGATTTTAGTGGAAATCTCGATCTTGTTCGATTTCTTAAAACGATTCGAGACGAAGGTTTATATGCAATTCTTCGAATCGGTCCTTATGCATGCGCGGAGTGGAATTATGGGTACTTTACTTCATTTGTTTTTTTATTAATTATGTAATTTTTATTTTATATTTTCAGTGTAAATAATTTTATTAATATTCAATAGGGGTTTTCCGATGTGGTTACATAATATGCCTGGAGTTTCTTTCCGAACCAAAAACGACGTGTTCATGGTAATTAAATTTTTCAATGACCTTTATTTCATTTATTTATTTATTTATTTTCATATAGAATACGTTTATATATCATTCTTTATTTTTATTTCAGAATGAAATGAAAAATTTTACAAGCTTGATAGTTGATATGGTGAAAAGAGAGAGGCTCTTTGCATCTCAAGGTGGTCATATTATTCTTGCTCAGGTATATGTATGCATATGATAAATTTAAGTTTTAATTAATATTATTTTTATGAATGTTAAATAATATTATATTTGTTTTATATAGATTGAGAATGAATATGGAAATGTTATGAAACCATATGGAGAAGACGGAAAATCATATATCAATTGGTGTGCTCAAATGGCCGATTCTCTTGATATAGGAGTCCCATGGATTATGTGTCAGCAAGCTGGGGCTCCGAAACCAATGGTATTTTTTATAATAATTTAATTCTAAATAAAAATTACATACATTGTATATTCAAAGTTTTAACTTAGAATCCCCTTTTTTATGCTAACGTGGTTTAAATTTTTTTATGTATATAATTGTAATCAGTTGGAGACATGCAATGGTTGGTATTGTGATCAATACAGACCAAAAGACCCTAATACCCCTAAAATGTGGACCGAGAATTGGACTGGATGGTAAGTTTCTTGTTTTTAAATTTAAATTTATATGTTAATATTGAATTTAAATAATAAACTTTATATTAAAATTTATTTTAATGAATCCTAGGTTTAAGAGTTGGGGTAGTGCAGACCCACTTAGAACAGCAGAAGATCTCGCTTATTCTGTTGCTCGATTTTTCCAGAAGGGAGGTACATTGCAAAATTATTACATGGTTAGTATTTTTTTTAATTTAATTAAATTTAAAAATAAATAAAAAATAATTTATTTCTATTAATATTATCTTTTATTCTTCATAATTCTTAGTATCATGGGGGTACCAATTTTGGTAGAACTTCGGGCGGCCCATATATGACCACTACATACGACTACAACGCACCTCTTGATGAATATGGTAATTTAATTTTCATGCTTCTGGTAATAATTCTTATTTCTATATTTATATATTTTTTAAATAAATTATTGATTTTATTTCATGCAGGGAATCTGAATCAACCAAAATGGGGACATTTGAAGCAACTTCACGACGTTTTACATTCGATCGAGTATACTCTTACTCATGGAGATGTTGAAACTCAAAAAATTGACAACTCCGTCACGGTAATAAACAGAAATTAATTAGTCTGTTAATTTATTTTAAAAAATATGACAGTAATTATTATTTATTTTGATTATTTTCCTTGATTCAGGCTACTATTTATCAAACAAACGATAAATCAAGCTGTTTCTTGAGTAATACAAACACAACAACAGATGCTACTGTCAACTTTGGAGGAATTAACTACTTTATTCCAGCGTGGTCTATTAGTATTCTTCCAGATTGTAGGGAAGAAGCATACAACACTGCAAAGGTACGCAACTTAGGGTTTTAGCTTATCGAAATTGTGAAATATATATGTGTTAACACGATTGAAAACGGTTAGGTTTACGCTCAAACTTGGATGATGGTCAAGAAATCAAATAAAGCCGAGGATGAACCGAGTTGTTTGAAATGGGCATGGAGACCTGAATTAATCGAATCGGCTTCGGTTCAAGGAAAGGGAGATGTTTCCGTTAATAAGATTGTTGATCAAAAAGATATGGCAAATGATGCCAGTGATTATCTGTGGTATATGACGAGGTAAAGTAGTTATTTACATTTATATAATCCATTTAATATTTATATATACATATGTTTATTTATTTATTTTGACAGTGTTGAGCTTACAAAAGATGATCTCATGTTGAATGGAACTGTGACTCTTCGTGTAGCTGATACCGGCCATGTTCTTCATGCTTTTGTCAATGGAAAATATATTGGTACATGAACGGTGTTTTCTTATTTCATTAATATGTTATATATAATCCAGGTAATGATATAATATTTGTTTCTTAGGTTCTCAATGGGCGAAATATGGCAACCATGTGGCATATGTTTTCGAGAAGAGTATCAAGCTATTACCGGGGAAAAACTTGATATCGTTACTCAGCGTCACAGTTGGATTCAAGGTATACATACATACATACATACATACATAAAACTCATGAAAATCCATAGATTTCAGCATCATGTTTAATGAGTTTACATCTGCAGAACTATGAAGCCATGTTTGATTTGGTTGGAGCTGGAATTGCATCGCCTGTTGAACTGGTTTTGAAGAATGCCGGAAACGAGACAATTGTCAAAGATTTGTCTTCAAATAAATGGGCATATAAAACAGGTTTAGATGGAATTTCAAACAAATATTTCGATCCTTCAAAATCATCTCCGAAATGGGTTTCGGATCAAGTTCCAATTAACAGGAACTTCACGTGGTACAAGGTAAATCAGTTCCTTTGCTTTATCTAATATATACTCCATATGATATTTGGTTATTGATTTTTAATTGTGTTTTGAAACTTCAGACAACATTCAAAGCTCCTTTGGGGAATAAACCGGTTGTCGTGGATTTACTCGGTTTAGGAAAAGGAATGGCTTGGGTGAATGGTCACAGTCTCGGTAGATATTGGCCAAGTTATATAGCTGATAAGCAGCTTTGCAAGACCAAGGCTTGTGATTATCGCGGCAGATATAGTGATAAAAAGTGTCTTTCCAAGTGTGGTGAACCTACCCAAAGATGGTAACCCAAGTATTTTTTGTATATTTATTTTTGAGGAGATTTGCATTTTTGTTTTTCACTATTTTCATTTTGTTGTGGTTTTAAAGGTATCATGTTCCTCGATCATTTCTTAACGACGGCGAGAACACGCTGGTTTTGTTTGAAGAATTCGGTGGTAATCCTTCGAGTGTACAATTTCAGACCGTTGAAGTTGGATCCGTCTGTGTAAATGCTTACCAAGGGAAAGTGGTGCATTTGTCATGTCATGATCGACCGATTTCAAAGATTGAATTTGCAAGTTTCGGTCATCCACAAGGTGTGTGTGGTTCATTTGAGAAAGGTGAATGTGAATCGGACGTCGATGCGATTTCGATACTTGAAAAGGTGGGTTCAAAATTTACTTCTATGAAAAAAGGGGGGTAAATTTTTACATATATTGTTTTTAATTAATATCTTTTTTCGAAATATAACAGGAATGTGTAGGAAAAGAGTCGTGTTCCTTCAAGATTTCTGAAGATAAATTCGGAAAAGCTTATTGCGACGCTAGAAGATTAGCCGTGGAAGCCGTTTGTGACGATTTTACATTATAAATTTCTGTAGTTTTTTTTGTATTTTTAGTGAAGTTTTAAGTTGTTCTTTTATAGTTGTTTTAGGAAATTATACTAGGCTATTATGTTTCCGAATGACATTAACTAATTTAATAGAAAGTTTTAATTCTTGTTATCAAGGCAACTTCAATTTGCAGTAGTTTGATATGTAATCGATGCTTACATCTGTTTTGACTACGTTAGCCACCTATGTACTGCTTTGCCATGCATTGGCTGCTTTGATTGTTGCTCGGAATTATCTTGTCCGAGACAAGACGATGGATTAACACATTTGGAGAATGACTTAGTTATTGTATGTTGTTCAATTCGATTTGATTCGACTCGACTAGATATTTATCTGAACCAATTTTTGACAGTATCTATACTTCATACAACATGTGAACATCGTTTCGCGGCCTGTTCATACACAATGCAGTCTCCATTGATGTTTGAAGCACTGAAATGTTAGAGTTTAACACACAATCTTGGTGTGGAGACTGGAGATAGACTTACACAAGCAAATTATCTTACTAATAAAACCCCTATCAGATCAAGCAAACTTAACCCAAGCGAGGCATGCAATATACATGTAACATTCTAGAGATGCGAATTGGTCGTATTTAAAAGAGGTCTTTGTCGAAATAGAACCATGGTCGGAACAAAAGGAGAGTCAATTACAGAGGTTGAGATTGGGAGGTTATGGTATGATGACGAATTTGATTTCAGAGTTTCGGATGCATCCGGGAGTCTGATCACGATATGGGATAGAAGTAAATTCTGCTTGGAGGGATGCATTATCAATGGCAGTTTTATGGTGGCAGGGATATGGATTCTGGATGGAACGACAAGTATTTTGATATGAATGTCAGAATGCGTATGCCCTTGCGATTTATCAGAACAGAAAACCGACGACATTCGAAGGAACTTTCTGTGGGGATCATATGAGGATAGCAAAAAGCTAGTTCGAGTCAATTGGGGTAGAGTTTTTTTTTTTTTTGCTCAGCAAAATAAGTTTTATTGATAATAACTTAAAAGCATGCGCTCACGTTACGTGCCTTGTTAAAAACCTCTCTAAAACAAATTAGAGGAAAAGAGTACACACAACGCAAGGAAAACACTGCATCAAAAATCAAAAATCATCACCATGCAACACTAAAATCAAAATCCACATAACCCGGACAACATTCTAATACAGAAAACACCACCACATTACTCAACTACTTAACACAAATAAAAACTACGAATTTATAATTTTGTCATGTGTACTCTCTAAGAAACTCTAAATCTAAATACATACCCTCTAAGTTAGGGTGAGTATTCGATCAAATTGAATAAAAAAATTCGACTTATGAATTAATTATATTGTCCTTGTTTCATTTTAATTATTCTAGTCGAATTTTGTTATTAGTAACCGTAACATGTGTAAGTTATGTATTTAGTTCTAATTCTTATCATTTTATTTCTTTGTTATTTATTCAAAATGTCCTTATTACATTTTAAATCCGTAATTTTTGCACAATATAAAAACTAAAATGAAAAAAAAAATATTCATTAGGGGCGAACCGTTTAAGGGGTTACTGGAGGCCACGACCCCCAAAATTTTAGAAAATTTGAATATTTCTCCTAGTTTTTTTGAAAATTCATATTAAACTTCAAAAGTTTGAATATTTTTAATTAAATTCCCTCTCAAATTTTAATTTTTTTTGTTAAATCTCTCAAAATTATTAAAAATTTTAGTTCAACCCTCAAGTTTTTTTTTTTTGAGAATTTTTGTTTAAGCCTCCATTTTTTTATAAAATTTTAAATTGCCCCCTCAAATTTTTACTCCAAATTCCGCCACTGAATCTCATAGTAATCTTTTTTTCATGGTAGTTTGCACAGCTATTGGAAGGTTAAAAAAAGCTGTTGAAAGAAAGCTCAAATTGTGAACGAAATTAATAAGTAAACAAACTTGTGTTCCAAGAAACCTGAGAACTAGGTTTTTTTTCCGATTAAAGTAAACTATAATCACTGAATTTTTAATTTACTTTCAAAATCGTCACTACTATTAAAAAATGTTAGTTTGACTGTTAACGTTTTCCATTCAACATTGTTACCCTCTTCCTCTCTCTCTCTCTTTAAAAATGCTTTAAAAATTGATTAACTCTTACATTTTTTTTGAATTAAACACCAGATTTTATTAAAATAATTAGAGGTGTTCAAACTTCAGTTATTACCGAGTTAACCGACCGCACCGAAGTCTTTTTGGTTAATTGGTCGGTTAACGGTTAATGATTTTTTAAAACTTCGGTTATCGATTAATTCGGTTAATTACCCGAATTAACCAAAATTTTTATATATTATATTATATTATATTATACTCCCTCTGTCCCACTAAAACTGTCACATGTTGACTTTTTTTGGGTCAAACTTTTTCAACTTTGACCTCTTATAATTTAAAATTTATTATTGATAAAAATATGAAAAAATATATTTTAAAAACATTGAATCAACTAGTTTTTAAATATATTTTTTATAATTTATAATTAATTAAAATATTTAAATAAATTATAGTCAAAGTTAAAAAAATTTGACCAGAAAAATGTAACATGTGACAGTTTTACTGGGACGGAGGAAGTATATATTTATCTTTGGTCACTGGACTTTTAAATATTATAAAATGGTCACTAAACTTTACCAAATTAGCACAACATGATCATTAAATTTATTGAATTATTTAAAAATATCATTACACTTTTTAATATTTATCAATAATTTATAACATGCAATGAATCAATGACGATTTTGTAATGGTTTGATAAGTTTAATGACTGTTTTATAACTTTTCAAAGTTTAGTGACTAAAAGAATCATTTTAACATAATTTAGTGACATTTTTTGTAATTTGCCCAAAGTTTTATAACAAATTTTGGTTAATTCGAAAACCGACCGAATTAACCGAACTTTTTTGGTTCGGTTAAAAATTTTCGAAATAATTTCGTTTCAGTTAACGCTTAATAAGAAAAAATTTCAGTTAATGGTTTTTTGGTAATTCGGTTCGATCGGTTAACTGAACCGACCGTTTGAACACCCCTAAAAATAATGAGAAGAAATACACAAATAAGCATACCCCAAATACAAAAATAAACGTAAAAAACAAAGAGTATGCAAACATGAACATCAAACTCAAATATTCTCATAAAATCTTCATTGGAGTTCTTCAAATCTAACACCATAGCTAAATCTTAAAGTGCTAATTAGAAGAGAGCATATCATTGAATTACTCGAACCAATAAAAAAAAGTGAAAATTGTATATTTATGAAAGAAAAACGGTGCTGGCTGCCATTTTTGCTCCTCACATAGTGTAGGGCTGCAACATGCTTAATAATTTTTCCTAGTTTAGGCTATGTTTGACAATTTTATAATTTAATCAGACATTATAAATCAATTGTGTTTCTTCTGAGCACAAACCCTTGCCATATTTTTCGCATTTAACATGGATTTTCTTACATTTTGATTCATTAAATACATGTTTAACCCTGCTTGAAATTTAATCAATCTAAACTATTGGTTTTAAAATTCAACTTTAAAGAAGATTTTTATTTTTATGAAATTTTACTTTTATTATGAACTGAAATTTATATATAATATAAAAAAGGTTTTCCTTATTTAACTTGAAATTGATTTTTAGATATAATTCAACTTAAAGACTATCTCTTTCTCTAAAAGGACAGCACCGTGTGTGTTTGCTATATAAATAAGACGCTAATTAACATGTCCCTTCAATGCATTCAAAACCAAAATCAAAATCCATGGCCACCTCCTCCTCTATTCTGCTCCTCTTCCTTTTCTCTTCCGTCGTCACGTCCCTCTCCCTGTCGACCAATTCACGCTGGATCGTCGACGATACAGGACGACGCGTGAAGCTGGCCTGCGTAAACTGGGCGTCCCACATGGAACCCGTGCTTGCCGAAGGCCTCAGCAAGCAGCCTATGGATACCATTGCCAAACAGATTGTGTCAATGGGGTTCAACTGCGTTAGGTTCACTTGGCCACTCTATCTCATCACCAATGACACATTGGCAGCGCTCACCGTTAGACAATCATTTCAACGACTCGGCCTCCTCGAATCAATCGCCGGAATCCAAGCCAACAACCCTTCCATCATCGATCTTCCCCTCATCAAAGCTTATCAGGTATGACTATACCAACATATATCATTGAATCAACTTTATGGCGTTGAATAAAAATGTTGGTTTTTTATATTTCAGACAGTGGTGTCAAGCTTAGGGGAAAACAATGTGATGGTCATACTTGACAATCACATAAGCAAGCCCGGTTGGTGCTGCAGTAATCTTGATGACAATGGTTTCTTCGGTGACAAGTACTTCAACCCGGATGAATGGATCGCCGGGCTCACACGGATGGCCACCTTATTCAACGGCGTCACCAACGTGGTCGGCATGAGCTTGAGGAACGAGCCCAGAGGTCGGAAACAAAATGTAAACGATTGGTACAAGTACATGCCGAAAGGAGCCGAAGCAGTGCACTCGGCAAACCCGAATGTTCTCGTTATACTTTCTGGATTGAGTTTCGACAGGGACTTGTCATTCATCCAGAATCAACCACTAAAACTCACGTTTAGTAGGAAACTAGTATTTGAATCGCATTGGTATGGATTCTCTGATGGGCAGACCACATGGGTGGACGACAACCCGAACGAAGTTTGTGGCAGAGTGGCGACATACATGATGAGGACATCAGGGTATTTGGTTGATCAAGGATACCCGTTGTTCATCGGTGAGTTCGGGATCGATCAAAGTGGAGCCAATGTCAATGGCAACAGGTACATCAGCTGCTTCTTGGGTGTGGCAGCTGAGCTTGACCTGGATTGGGCCTTGTGGACACTGGCTGGGAGCTATTACGTGAGAGACGGCGTCGTCGGGTTAAACGAGTACTACGGAGTCTTGGATTATAACTGGTGTGGAGCAAGGAATTCGAGCTTCGTACAAAGAATTTCAGCTCTCCAGTCTCCTTTCCGGGGTAAGCCAACGTATACCACTTTCTTTTTTTACCCAATATTGATGTCAACAGAAAACTTGATGTTGTTCCGCAATGACATATGCAGGTCCAGGTCTATCAGAAGCCAAACCGCACAAAGTGATCTTCCATCCCTTAACGGGGCTTTGCATCACCAGGAAATCATTGCTCCACCCGTTGCGGTTAGGTCCCTGCACCGACGCCTACCCTTGGAGTTATTCGCCCGAGAAGACTTTAGTAGTAAAAGGAACTCGTTTCTGCTTACAAACAGACGCATCCGGGACATCGGTGAAACTCGGTATCTTCTGTAGCAACTCGAACTCGAAATGGGAAACGATATCCAATTCAAAGATGCATCTCTCGGCTAAGCTCAGAGATGGCAAATCAGTTTGCCTCGACGTTGCGTCGGACAACACCATCATCACAAACGGTTGCAAATGCATAAGTGAAGACAAGACATGTGACCCTTCCAGCCAATGGTTCAAACTGGTGGACAGCACGAGGAGCAGCACAAGAGTGGGACGATCTTTGTTGCAAAGCTTACCCGGAAAGGGTTTGGTTGGCTGAGCAAATGGGCAAAGGATACATGCGGTTCAAGGCATTTGTTAGGGCAGCTCCTCCATTTTTATCAACCATTTGGTTTTAGATTTATTTAGTTTGAAATGTATAGGAATTTAAAGAAATTAGGTTGGTGGTGGTCACACCCCAAGATTTTTTTTCTTCTTTAATTTATTAATCTTTTGGGTTTGGTCCCGGTATATGTTTGCGGAAAACAAAAATTCATCTCTATTATTAACCCCAAAAAAAATTAGTCTCGTCATTGTTAAAATGATTTATCAATAATTTATAACGTGCAAGTTAATGACTATTTTGTAATAGTTCGATAAGTTTAATGGTTATTTTATAATTTTTGAAAGTTTAGTGACCAAAAAAGATTATTTTAAAATAGTTTAGTGACCATTTGGGTGATTTACCCAAAATTTTCTAACAAATTTCGGTTAATTCGAAAACCGACCGAATTAACCGAACTTTTTTCGGTTCGGTTAAAAATTTTCGAAAATTTTCGGTTTGGTTAACGGTTAATATGAAAAAAAATTCGGTTAATGAAATTTTGGAAGTTTGGTTCGGTCGGTTAACCGAGCCGACCGATTGAACACCCCTATCCACAAGGCTGTCCAAAGTTCAAATATGCATGTCGCCTAGAAAATAATCTTCGATATTTGGCGTTCAATTGAACAAAGATCAAGCTAAGAGTCGAAGAATGGAACGAAATTGAATTCGACACGGAAACACTACAAGTATCTCCCAGCAAGGTATAGCTCGAGACAACTGAAAAACATCGTTCGTGAACCCCTATCACAGGCTCTTTCACCACCAATATAAGCTCTGAAGAGCATTGTAAGCTACACGAAATGCCACTCGACTGTTAAATATAAAACGACGTCGTTTTGGTATAGCTGCATAGATGCCTAAGATATGTCAAAACGGCGCCATTTTGTTAGAACAAATTACATAAACATTGTATTTGGGGAGGCTCAAACCAAGAGCTTCTAGGATGAAAAGTTTATACCAAACCACTAGACTAACTTTGACTTGATATAATGCTAACGAAAATAGTATATAAATAATATTGCAATTAAACTTAATTTCATTTAACTCGTGATATAATTTTATAATATAATTTTATAAATATATTAACTTTATGAATAAATATTATTTATAATTTATATTACAAAACTAAGATATTGTTTATAATATATACAACTAAACCCTAAACCATACATGTAACTAACTAAACTACAAACCTTAAACCCTAAATATATATAATTAAATTTGAAACCCAAACCCTAAGTATGTATAACTAAATCCTAAATTCCCAAATCATAAACCATACATGTAACCAACTAAACTACAAAACCTAAACCCTAAATATATATAATTAAATCTAAAATCCCAAACTCAAAACCCAAAAATTAAAATATTGTTTATAATATTAGGATTTAGTTATATATTTAGGGTTTGGGTTTGAGTTTTTAGATTAATTGTATATATTTGGGGTTTGTAGTTATGTTAGTTGCAAGTATGATTTAGGGTTTGGAGTTTAGGGTTTAGTTGTATATATTATAAATAATATTTTAGTTTTGTAATATAAATTATAAAGTTAATATATTTATAAAGTTAATAAATTTATAAAATTATATTATAAATATTATAAAATTATATCATGAGATAAATGAAATTAAGTTCAGCTGCAATATTATATATATACACTATTTTAGGACTATATTAAGTTTTAAAGTTGGCCTGATAGTTTGGTGTAAACTTTTCATCTTGGACGTTCTTGGTTCGAGCCTCCCCAAATCCAATATTTATTTAATTTTTTTCTAACAAAACGATGTCGTTTTGGCATATCTTAAGCATCGAAGCAATTATACTAAAACAAAGTTGTTTTACATTTAACGGGTTCGTTACAATTTAACGGTCGGAGTGACATTTCATGTAATTTACGATAGTTCAATGGTATAATAGCAACATAAAATAAAGTTTAATGGTATAATAGTGCCAATTTTTAGTTTAGTAGTATGTTCGATACAAATGTTAAAGTTTAGTGGTATTTTGCGTAGTTTACCATTTTTTAATTGTTATATTTAAAGATTGAAAACGTGAACACATGCGGCAATTTCTCCTTTTTAATAGAATAAGAAACCATGAAAGTTAAGAAAAATCAACTACACTGTACGAAGATATTAACTTTTGATCTTATGAATTATAAAGATAAATAAAATGTGTTACAAATGGTGTTGCCTTTGTGCCCTTGTGTCCCAAATTATAGATATCAATGGATTTGGGACAATCATTCCACCCCCTATGATTTAAACCCTAACTACATCGCATTCAAATCTAAAGCCCAAAAATGAAAGTTTAGGCGAATAGGGTTCAAATTTTACTGTTGTGAATGAGATAAATTGAATTAAGAGAGGTGCTTGTATACTGGACTTGTAAATATGAGTAGGGGTGGGAACCGGACGGTTTTACATTCTCCACTCCGTCCCCAACACTTGCGGTTACGATTTCAAGAAATTTCCAATAAATATTTTGAGGATTTAAACCCTAACTACATCACATTAAAATTTAAAGCCCAAAAATGAAGGTTTTGGCAAATAGGGTTCGAATTCTACTGTTGTAAATGGGACAAATTGAGTTGAGAGAGTTGCTTGTATACTAGAAGTATGAGTAGAGGTGGAAATCGGGTGGGGCGGGGACGGTTTTACATTCCTCACTTCGTCCCCAACACTTGCGTTTACGGTTTCAAGGAATCTTCATTAAATGTTTTGAGGATTTTTTCGTCGCCATACCCTCCCTGCACGGATCTCCACGATTTAAAATATAAAGTTTGGATACTTCAATTGAAAGCAGTTACGAGATGATGAAGATTGAAAGGGTGTTGTGTCGGGGAAGATTTAGACGAGGGTTTTAGCTTATATATAAAAACTAAATCCTCATTGGCCCTACTTGTCGTTTCACCCTGTTGATCCTCTAAGACGCCCTCCTTAGCAATTTGGCATTTTGAGCCAAGCTCTATATTTGAACCTCTGCTAAGCAACTCAGACATGTTTTTCTCCTGGTACCTCGCACCTGTTTCAAGGCATTCCACGTCACCCTCCATTCCTGAGCTATCCCCCTTGTCACCTGACACACGCCTGATTTCTACCACCTTGAGCCCCTTCCCAATAATTATATCCTCCCACATTTTATCTCTCGATATTCTGTTTTCATGTAAACAACTATCATTATAATCCTTCCCCATGCACATTACCTTTAATGCTTCCAACTCAACCGTTTGGTCCAGCCTTGGTCCCTCCGGTGACCTTTCACCTTCCCTTTCGGCGTTCGACTCTGTCTTCGATGAACTTCCACCCTCCATACTGACTTTGTGCTCCACCCTTCTTCCTCCCAGGCTCTCCATCTAGTTTACCCTTATCCTGCCTCCAACTTCCTCAACACGCACAACATAAACCTTATTACCTTTCACCTTATTACTCGCAAAATGGTGATGGAGATATGCCAATACGAAGGAAGCTCTATGGAGGTGAATAATCTGCCATAAATATAGGAATGATGAGTTAGTATGAATATTGAATTTGGACTGCACGGGGAATATATCGTGTACATTTAAGTTTTATGTGCTTTTCATTTTGTGTAAACTACTCGTTTTCGATACTTATATTTGACACGTTTTCAAATATAAATACCATTCGTGATATTAGAATACCATTATATTTTGAATATTAGTTTGCAAATCATGATCGTTACCTTCAATAAAATCATATATAATGTTGAGAAGTTTATGTTTTAGGGTTTAAAATGTTGAATGATTAAAAAGTTAAATTTTGAAACTTAAAATAAATATGTTTGTGCATCAAATATTAACAATAAAAGATAGTGTATATATTGGGAAAATATACGATGAATTGGTAGTGGAAATATTTTGTTTCCACAAGCATCAAACTTCAAGGATTAGGAATTCATTTTAGGTTTAGGGTTTTAGAATTATAGGTTTTAATGTTAGGGTATATGGTTTAGAGGTTAGTATTTAAATTTTAGGGTAATATGGTAGAGATTTAGGTTTTTACCTATAGCTCTTAAATTCTAACCCTAAACTCTATATTCAAACCACAGTCCCTAAATTCTAAGCACATAAATCTAAACTCTTAAATTATAAACTTTAAACTGAATCTCTAACCCCGAAAATTAAAGTGTTTGTAGAAACAAAATATTTAATGCCGGAGTGCATGGTATTACCCGTATATATTTGCATGCTAATTTAACAATTGAAGTATCACGCGCGCCAAAACCTAACCGTTTCTCTCGCATTTTTTTTTTAATTTCTTTCTCATGAAAAAGAGAGCGATTCGAAATTGCCGGGAGAGCTTTTCGCGGATCGTATAGTCTAACGCAAACCCCGCGGTAGCATGAATTTCTTTTGCTGGCTTTACTTTTCCATTTTCTCATCATTTCTTCAGATATCTGTTTTTTCCCTTAATTTTGTTTTTGGATTTTGTTTTCGCCTTTTTGTTAATTACTTGTTTAGTATTGAAATGCAGACTACCGGAGGATTTGATTGAGGTGAGAAATTGGTTTTTGATTAGAGAAAATGGACAAGGAAAAGGAAAATACGTCGAGGAGTTGGCTTTCGAAGTTACAGCCGAGGGATAAGAATAGGTCTTCGTCTAAGAAGAATCAAACGTCGTCCGGCAGTGGCGGAGGCGGCGGCGGAGGAGAAGGGAATCAGGATGCGAATTTGGACGAAGAAGCTCTCTCCAATGTCACCAAACAAAAAGTCGCCGCTGCCAAGCAGTACATTGAGAATCATTACAAGGAGCAGATGAAGAATCTTCAAGACAGGAAAGAGCGGTACGGCTTCCTAATCTTATGCTTAGATTTGCCTAAAGTATCTTCCGTTTTCTTGTATAAGTTGCGAGTAAATTATTGTTATTACTAGAGACTAAAGATTTAATCGACATCTGAGTAAAATTAACTGTTAATAGTAGAGTCCAGAGATTTAAATTGCCATTGTAGTTGCATTTATCAGGATATGCAATCTCTGCGGTTGTAGAAATATTTCACGATCTTTATGGAGTAATTGATTTAATAATTTTATCTCAGATTTCTTATGGTATTTTAATTAATAGTTGATTCAATGTTTCACCCCCAAAAAAAAACTAAAAAAAAAGCAGGGCCGAGCTGGTTCCAGGGCAGATAATATTTTCAAGCGGATTTTATAATGATATTATGACATTGGACATTTTATTGCAATTTTTTCCCGAATTTAGTAGATTATCTTCTTCTATATTAAAGGAACTCATTTTTGAATTAACAGACGAATGGTCCTGGAAAAGAAGTTGGCGGATGCTGATGTCTCCGAGGAAGATCAAAGCAACTTGCTGAAGTTCTTGGAGAAAAAGGAAACCGAGTACATGCGCCTTCAGAGGCATAAAATGGGTGTTGATGACTTTGAATTATTGACTATAATTGGCAAGGGTGCGTTTGGAGAGGTACGCTTCTATGTAATGTCAACTATAATGGATTCTGTTCTGTCCTTGTGAAAGAAGTACTAATGCTGTAGACTACTCAATTTCTTTGTTATCCAATTAGAACTAATCTTTTGATTGCTTATTATTATTATTATTTATGGTGCAGGTTAGAATTTGTAGGGAAAAGACATCAGGCCAAGTATATGCTATGAAGAAGCTTCAGAAATCAGAAATGCTGAGAAGAGGCCAGGTATATATTTATTTTGGCCAAATGGTGGTGTCGTGGTTATGTATACTGTTCATTCGGGTGGTTTCAATCTTATTTTAGGTTGAGCATGTGAAAGCTGAAAGGAACCTGCTCGCTGAAGTTGACAGCAATTGTATTGTCAAACTCTACTTTTCTTTCCAAGATGATGAGTTCCTTTATCTTATAATGGAATATCTACCTGGTGGAGATGTTATGACGTTACTTATGAGAAAGGATATATTGACCGATGATGAGGCTAGATTCTATGTTGCAGAAACAGTTTTGGCTATCGAGTCTATCCATAAGCACAATTATATTCATAGGTTAGTATATAGATAAATTGAACAGGCAAGGTGATTTCTCTGACGAAAGGTTAACCTTTGGAGTCTAAATGTTGCAGGGATATCAAGCCTGACAACTTGCTTCTGGATAGATATGGACACTTGAGATTGTCAGATTTTGGACTTTGTAAACCTTTGGATTGCAGTACTCTCCAGGAACAGGATTTTTCGGTAGGAGGCAGCGTTAATGAGATTTCAGAAACTGAAGAACGCTCAGGAGCTTCGAAACGAACACAGCAAGAGCAACTAGAGAATTGGCAAAAGAATCGAAGAATGCTTGTAAGTTCTTAGCCATTATGTTTCTGCTAGACCTTAACTCTCTATATCTTATGCTAGTAATAGTAAACTAAATTAAGTTAAATACATTGGTCGCTTTGAGCTTTGTTGCTTCTGTCTGGTGAATTAAATATAGACTCATCTATGCATCTTTTCACTCGTGGAATCACTGAATGAAGACCCTGACCCTGTACAGTGTATTGCTGTTGGATATTTGTAAATAGAATTGTTTCTAGTTGTATGTGTTTGTGTGTTTTAGACTTTAAAAGTAATGGTTACAAGCTTCTTGGAAGAAATCAGCAGTGGCTGTAAGATTATTCATATTTTTTGTGCCAAATACTTGAATTTGCAGGCTTATTCTACTGTAGGAACTCCCGACTATATTGCTCCAGAAGTCCTCTTGAAGAAGGGTTATGGAATGGAATGTGATTGGTTAGTAGTTATTCATTTCGAAATAAAATTCCACTTTGTTTCACATGCCAATATTCTTTTGGCTTTGTTTGACACTGCTATTTAAATTATAACTGTTTAATGTAGAAATGGAATTGAATTTGTTTAGTTTCAGGCTAGAATGATGACTCCTTTCTGAAAGGTTCTCTTCCATCTTTCAATAACACATAGTAAAATAAAGTGATGTTGTCTACCGATTATGTCTATAATGCCCTAATTTTTTGCTCCAACATTATTATGGATGTTGTGACTGATGAAATTTATTTTGCACAGGTGGTCACTTGGTGCCATTATGTTTGAAATGCTTGTGGGATATCCACCTTTTTATTCAGATGATCCGATGACAACTTGTAGAAAGGTAACCTGAGAAATATCGCTAATTAATGTTATGTGCTTTTTCCTTTTTTTGATTTGTTTCTTCGTCTAGATCTTGCTCTGGCTCGAGTTTTCTCTGTTTTTAAGTTCTGCTACTTTATTTTGAGGAACAATTATTTGGTTCTGTTTTTGCTGAGGCTGGAATGTGAAAAGAAATTATCATATCCAGTGATAAAAACATTTATGTTTCTTCATAGTTTTTTTTCTTCTTGTTTTATGATTTTTTATTAGGAAAAGACAGCTTCAAGTATAATTATTTTTCAGCTACATATCAGCCATCTCTTTTAATAAAAATGAATGAATTTAAGGAGAAATCTCACATCTTTTATTCCTTCCACAGATAGTAAACTGGAAAAGTCATTTGAAGTTTCCTGAAGAAGCCCAATTGTCTCCAGAGGCAAAAGATCTGATAAGCAAACTCTTGTGTAATGTCAATCAAAGACTAGGGTCACAAGGGGCAGGTGAAATTAAGGTGTTGTTTTATGTATCCTATCTAGTCTAGATTCTTGAATCTGTTCGTTAGAACTTGCTTCCGAATGAAGGAGGTTATATTGCTTCATTTTAATTCTCTAGGCTCATCCATGGTTTCAAGGCATAGACTGGGACAGGATATATCAAATGGATGCTGCATTTATTCCCGAGGTTAATGATGAGTTAGATACTCAAAATTTTGAAAAGTATGATGAGGTACTGATATCCTTTAAATTTTGGATCCATATTGCTGTTTGTGTGGCAACTTTTAATGTCATTCATGATGTTAGCTTATTTTTCCGCCATGCAGTCTGATGATATTCCGGTTCGGAAACCATCATCAAAATCTGGCCCGTGGAGGAAAGTAAGTTTCAAGTCTCTTTTGCATTAGCATCCGAGTCATCTATCCATTGCATTTCAGTCTGCTGTTAGCCAGCTCTCTAATCCTAACATGGCATGGCAATTCATGGCATACATCTACTTTGCAGATGCTTTCTTCAAAGGACCTCAACTTTGTGGGATACACATACAAGAATTTTGAAATTGTCAATGATTGTCAAGTGCCTGGGATGGGTATTCTTCTTTCTCTGCTCTATTTATCGAATTATGTACGTAAGCATGCATGGCATTGGTTTCAGAATCATGTGCAAGAATGCATGTCTAATCATATTTCAGTATGCTAAAGCTTCTTATGATTATTATTACGTTATATAACCTGCGGTTGTCTGAATAATGCTTCCATGTTACTAAGACTCACGTGTAAGTGTCCGATATTGATATGTAACTGACCTAGCTATGTCTAATATCTAAGCTTTTCAATGTATTTGGACGTTCCGCCTGAACTAAAAGTCCGGCAAGTTTTCTACAATTGTCGGTGTTTCGACTTTGTAAATTAACATTACATTTGGTTTATCTTTGTAGCTGAGTTGAAGAAGAAGAAGGGCACCCAACCAAAGAGGCCGTCGCTGAAGACACTTTTTGGTACGGTTGCATTCTTTTCCCCTTATTATGCTCTGCATATATTGATGGTCATTCTTTTTACACACACACATGTAAATATACCTCGCTGCCACTTTATTCGACATGTTTCATAGATTGCGACACAGAGGCAGAGAACGGTTCGGAATCAACCCCTGATGATCAGTGATGTTTAACGAAGCTTTTCTTTTTCTGAATCACTTAAGCCTCTCCAACCGGGAAGCGCCACTGAAACGCAGTGTGGATACTTTGCCCCCATCTTTTTCGAATTCGAACCAAGTTGATGCGGGTGCGTCCCTAACCAGTAAACCAACTAAAAGGGTACACTGTTTTTTTCTGATACTGTCTTTTGTAGTTGGACTCATTGGTGGTTGGTAGCTATATCTGTACAAACTTCGGGTTTGATTTTACAGCTTTAGTCCTAAATACCAAGGAAAGGTACTGCGAATCAATTTACTTTTTTTAATACTTTTATATTTATTTAAATAAAGATCAATACAAAAAGAGAATAGAAAGGAAAAAAACTGATTTGTAACTACTGATTCGTTTTTAAATACTAGGTGTAAAATATTTTTCTTGTTTTTTAGTGTCACCAAGATTAAACTTGTTTTGGTTTTTAACCTATGCACTTGTTTGTGTGTTACAATGGCTTCGAACTCAAGGTTTTCTCTTGTGGATAAAAGCAAAAAAGGAAAAAGTTGGTTGGTGCTTTCTGTCAATCCACCTCGGCTTCAACGTGGGCCACTATCATTAATCCACATCAAACCATGATTTCATGGAAGATTAACCCTATCGGAACGGCTTACAAGTATGGTTACTAAAATGAAAATTTTAATGTTTTATTGAATCGTTATTGTCCCGTTTAAATAGGTTATTGTTTAAACGGTTAACCGGTTTATTCGATACGGTTACTCGGTTAACAATGAGATGTTTTTCATCTAGTATTATAAATAATATATGGGATATGATCCAATTACATAGTGTAAGAGTTTTTAACTTTTACATATTTTTTGGATCGTTAGATGAGTGAAACAGATGGCTGAGATTAATAGTAGATATGTGAGGATTATCACTTGAAAAAAAAAGTAAAGAGTTAATCTCTGTCATCCATTTCTCTCACCCAATGATTCAAAAAACTTGTAAAACTATGAGTTTTACATTTTATGTAAGTGGATCCTAACCCATACTATATATATTATTACTAATTTTAGTTTAAAAACTATTAATCAAATAAATTCAAATAAAGTCCAATATTTATATTTAAAAAAATTCAAAGTTTAAAACAATAAAAAAATTTAGGAAAATTATATTAGTTACTCAAATATTAGTATTAATCAATTACTTAATATCATTATAAAAATTTCTTATGATTATAATTTAATATCAGTATACAATTTTATTACGAATATAATTAATATCATTATAAAGTATGGTCTAAGTATGTTAATTACACAAATATTAGTACTAATTAATAATTTAATATCATTATGAAATTGATTTTAAATTTTATATCGATTTTTTCAGTTAACCGTTTAGCGAAAAATTATAATCGCTCTCATCTCGTCTCGACTAACCGTTAATTTTACCGGCATGATTACTGTATTATTTCGGTCAATTTTTACCAATACAATTACCTACTATTTAATTTGATTTTTTTTCGATTTTTCAGTACGATATATCAGTTCAGGTTTTATGAACACTCCTTATTTTTACAATGTTACTATTATTTAACTTGATAAAAACGCAAAGGAAACTTGTAACTATGTGCAGCATTATGTATATATTAATTAGAAAATAAAATAGAGACGAGAAAATCTCTTTGTTAATCGCTACAATTTCAAAACTTAACAATAAAAACATATTAGGACTTGGCGGTATTTATATAATTGGCCGATAATTGCTTTAAGCAAGCAGTTAAACATCCTTCGCCTATCGGATTTCACAACAGACTCGAATCCAACGCATATACAATGATTGAATTTCACTACATTATGAATTGTTATTAACATTTTTTCATATAAAAAACAGATATTGTTTCTTATCGAAAATAAAATTTAATGTCAACAATAATTAAAATATGTATTCTCTTTCCTTTTTTTGTGTGTTAAATTTGGGGTTAAGATCGGAGTTTATAATGTAAGGTTTGATTGGAGGTTTAGTATTTTGAATTTAGAGTTATAGTATAAGGTTTTAATTTTTTTAATATTGAGCATATAGAGAGATATAAAAAAAGGGACAAAATTTTTGTTCGAATGTGTATCCCACATAAATATGTGATTACCGTTATTTCAAAAGTAAGCAAATGTTTTTTCCCTACAAAACCCTAAGAAGAAAATCAATTAATAAGTTTAATATTTTGTAGAACTAGATCATAAAAAAGCAGATGTATTGTAATCTATACACTTCAAATTTAATGTTCATAAGCATAATTTAATTATAATATCAAATAATTATAATTAGAATCAATGATCAGAACAATAACTCTAATGTATTTAGAATTATATAAAAATGTGAGGGACGGTTTTGACAAAAAAATTAGTTGGGTGACCAAAACAGGAAAAGAATAATAGTTGGGTGACCAAAACAGGAAAAGAATAATAGTTGGGTGACCTCCTGTGTAGTTTTCCCTAAAATTTAATACATTATTTTATTTTTAATTTTCTTTTAAACATAGATCAAAATACCTACCTACCCCTAAATTACAAAATCTTAATTTTTGTTTATTTGAAATTTAAGCTGATGTCGATGTTATCGCCGCTACGGTTGCCGCCATCACCGTATAATAAGTCTTGTAAGTTTCTCATTGATGAAATATGCTTTAGGTTCAATGTTGTAGGGGAAAAAGGAGAAATTTTGTTGATTTAGGATACTTTTGTTCACAGATATTCATATCCAATATGAGTACTATGTTTTGATTTCCATACTCGGTGCTTTTGCTTTAGCTGTGTGGAGTTAGAGGGGTAAAAACGCGGCTGCTCAGGCATTGTTTTGGCAAGCAAAAAAAAAGAATTTTCAGTTGTATTAGCATTCGAATCAGAGAGAGATAGAAATGCATCCATCATGCTTGTCAGGAGATTCGCTTTCGACTGCAATGTAAATAGCGAATTTAATTTATATCTATTAAGCGCTTGAATTTCAAATGAATAAAAATTAAGATTTTATAATTTAAGGGTAGATAGGTGTTTTGATTTATATTTAAAAGAAAATTAAAAATAAAATAATATATTTTAATTAATTTACTTTTTGATTTTTAAATAATTTATAATTATATATTGAGTCCTTTAGATTTTAAATCTTTTTAAATTAAATTAATAGTACTTATCGGTGCTCGTAGTTAGTGGTGATCATCGATACTCGTAGTTAGTGATGATCATCGATACTCGTCGAGCGCTGTAGAATTTTCCTATATAAAAATAACATAAACCCTCACATTCTTACACCACATTATGGATGGAAATCCTCTACCCCAAACTATGCCTCTTTTGGTGCCCCACTTTAAAAACGTGGGTTTAGGGTTTAGGGTTTAAGGTTATGGATTGTGGTTAGTGTTTAGGAAATTAGAGTAGAGTGTATTTTTTAGGGTGTGGGGGTTAAGGTTTAGGATTTAATTTTTAAGTGTTTTTTAGTGTGGGGGCATAGAAGGGGGCATGGTTAGGGGCAGAGGATATTTGTTCACACATGATTAAGGGTGCGTAGAACTCGACTCAACTCAAAAAACCCTAATTATTTGACTTGACGCGAAAAAATCTAACTCATTTTCACTATTGTAATTTCATAACTCGACTAGAAAAATTTCAAATAAAGTTTAAGTTATAAGATGGAAACTCGAATAACTCGAAATTTTTAGTAATTAAGTGATTAATTTTCAAGTTCAAGTCTAGTCCCTCAGTTTTTTTTCGATTTATTATGTATATTACATGTGAAAATATGAAGAAATATATATATATATATATATATATATATATATATATATATATATATATTGATATAGATATAAAAAGTCGTTTAAATTAGAATCAATCCGTAACATTATAAATAATTACAATTAAATTTTTTATAGAAACTCAACTCGACTTGAATCGAAAAAAATTTTAAATAAAGTTTGAATCATAAAATAAGACTCGTAAACTCCACTAACTGAAAATTTATTTACTCAACTCGATCGAATGTCTAACCCTACACATGATCCAAGATTTACAAGTTTTTTTCTTATAACCCTAATTTATGTTGTGGGTAGTTCTTCAAGGAAGTTAATAATCGAAAAATCACTACCAAAATGACGCGGTCTTGGCTATTAGTTCTTATCTATATCTATTTGTCTGGCTATGCCGGCCTCGTTCTTGCATTGAAAAAGTCCCATTATTTCCTCGTTTCTTTGCTCATCCTTTCCCCCAAAAATCTACCACTTTAAAATGCTCTCAACCCTTTTTCCCTCCCACTTCCCCTCACTTTTTCCCTTCTTCTTCCAAAGATGAAAGGAGGACTCGAAGTTGTTGATTCGACTCCAGATATAATCGAGACTCATCACGAACCGATATGGGAATTCCCCTATGTTGGGTTACCACCAACAATCATAAACTCGGAGAGTAACGAGCTCTTTGAGTTGGTAAGTGATCTCATGCCTAATAAAACAGCACCAAGAAGCATTTTCGATGGCGGCGACGACGAACTCAGGAACCAATCGAATAACGTCGACTCCGAGCAAGGTTTAAGCTCGATAACGCTTCTTATGGAGTGTGCTGCAGCCGTCTCGGTCGACAATCTCGGTGAAGCTCATAGAATGTTGCTTGAACTCACTCAAATGGCTTCCGCTCATTCGCTTTCGTGTGCCGAGAGAGTTATTGCGTATTTCGCCATGGCAATGTCTAGTAGGGTTATTAACTCTTGGCTAGGGCTTTGCTCTCCTTTGATTGACCATAAAATGGTTCATGCCGCTTTCCAAGCTTTCAACAATGTCTCTCCTTTCATTAAATTCGCTCATTTCACCTCCAACCAAACCATTTTCGAGGCGTTTCATCGACGCCATCGGGTTCACATCGTCGACCTCGATGTCATGCAAGGCTTGCAATGGCCGGCCTTGTTTCACATCCTAGCCACCCGTGCCGAAGGACCTCCGTTGGTCACCATGACCGGTTTAGGCAGCTCGATGGAGATTCTTGTTGAGACCGGGAAACAACTTTCGAACTTCGCTAAACGCCTCCGAATATCGTTCGAATTCCACCCGATCGCGAAGAAATTCGGGGAGATCGACATCACCGCGATACGACTTCGTAGGGGAGAGACCCTAGCGGTACACTGGCTACAACACTCGCTGTACGATGCCACGGGACCCGATCGAAACACATTAAGACACATCGAACAATTGGCCCCGACAGTAGTGACATTGGTCGAACAAGATGTTTCAATCAACGGTGGATCTTTCTCAGACCGGTTCGTGAACTCCCTCCATTACTACTCGGCCATCTTCGATTCGCTCGGTGCATATCTCCCGGCCGAAGACCCTAACCGACACTGCATCGAACATGGCCTTTTGTATAGGGAAATCAACAATGTATTGGCCGTAGGGGGCCCTGCGAGAAGCGGAGACGAAAAATTCAAGCAGTGGCGGAGCGAGCTCGCGAGGAACCGATACTTGCAGATGGTGCCGATGAGCAGCAATTCCATGGCTCAAGCTCAGCTGATATTGAACATGTTTTCCCCTGATTATGGCTACAGTCTTGTACGAGACGATGGCACGCTTGGGCTCGGATGGAAAGACGCTTGTTTACTGCTTCTGCTTGGACCACCACGTTGAATGGGTCTAGGTTATATCAGAATTGATATTATAATACTGGAACTCATCAGAAATAAATAAAAATAAGTGAATCGAACCGGCTAAAAACAAAAAAAAATATACTAATCTTGGCTAAAACCAAAAATATTACCATTTGTTGGATTAAGGATGAATTTTCTTTCATGTAGACCAGCTTGTCGGTATAAAGCTTTCTAAAATTGTTAATATATTCTCTTGTTGGGATTTCTTTGGTGTTTTCATGTCTACATGTACATAACTTCTTTAATATTATATATATGGATGGAAATCCGCTGTCCCTTTTTAGTGCCCCTATATATGCTCTCACGCTCAAAATTAACTTTAAGGTTTAGGATTTAGGGTTTTAGGTTAAGAGTTATGATTAGGGTTTAGGAAATTTAGGGTATGGTATATTTTTTAGGGTATAGGGTGTAGGGTTTAGGATTTAGAATTTAGGGTTAGGGCTTAGAATTTAATTTTATAGTATTTTTTAGTGTTAGAGCACCGAAAAGGGGCAGACGAATTTTATTTATATATATATATATATACACACGCTTATATGTTAAGAAGTTAGAAATATATTTCAGGGAAGACTTAATCTTAAATTCTTGAGAGATAAAAGTGCAATTTTATTATTGTGCTAATTTATAATTTTAGAAAGTTTAGAGGGACTAAAGGGAAGGTTTCCTTTTTAAGACACTGCCCGTAGCTTGCCACCGCCCTCGATAAGACCGGGATTAAACACCGGGAGTAGGTGCTAACTGAGTTGACCAGGTCGAGCAACGAATTTTTTTAACGAACATGAGTTGAGTAATTTTTTTTGAACTTATAGAGTATCGAATCGAGTCGAACACTGTTCAACTTGTAATCAACTGTTTCACTGAACACCCTTAAAGAAGATAAATCAAATCACCTCGCTTTAAAATTAACAATGATCTAATAAGTATCTAATATAAAATTTTAAGACTAAAACTTCATTTAATAAGTAACTAAATGAGTAAGACCAAAATTATATTAATAGAGTTGGTCCAAGTGATAAGTAGTTTAATATCGTATAAGTATGTTTTGAATTTAAAACCTTGCATATTTAAAAATATATTTATTAAGAAACTCACCTAATAAGATGAAGAGTGCAACGTGAATCTATTAGAATTAGTCACGATAAAGTCATAAGGTGAATAACGAATAAGACTAAAATAAATAGAAGAAAATTTGAGGAATCAGGTTTCTCCCACACTTCATATAGTTCGTTACAGGCGCCGCCCTTGAGTTTGTGGGAGTGAAGCTTAATCTTTTATAGCCAATGATATTTTCGCCCTTAAATATTTTAAAATTTTCGTTTTTTTTTGTTTTTATTATAAAATTTATTTATTTTTATCAAATCGAACTAATTGATTAAAAATAAGAGATTTTTAAAATTGTCCAATCTATGTGAAAAATGCCATTTCCAACTTCCAAGTGCTGCAAGTACTCCTACTTCGATATTTTTTTTATTAAATCTTGTACAATAATGGTAAAATATCTCTTAGGTCTCTAAATTTTGAAATTGAGAAAAATAGTCCCTCTTATAAAGAGATGATCAATTCAGCCCCGGTCAATTTTGAAAGTAAACAATTAAGGACAAATAATCATGATATTTTCTATCAATTTTATATAGCTTTGATTGATATAAAAAATCAACTTAGCCTCCAACATTTACACATTATACCAATTTGCTCCCAACTTTTAAAAATGCAACGAATTTAGTTCTCAACATTTGCAGGTTGTGTAAATTATGTGTTGAATTTTTTAGAATCAAGTTCAAATGGATATAATACGTAAGCATTAGGAGTTAAGTTTGTTATTATATCAATAAAAATTATGTAAATTTGATGAAAAACATTAAAGATGTGATTAATTATTCTTAGTTATTCACTTTCAAAATTAATAGGACTAGTTTATCAAAAAAAAATTAATAGGACTAGATTATTTTCTTATTGAGAGGATGTGATAAGGTTTTTCTCCGAAACCGTTAAGTGTGGGCCTTATCACTATTTTCTTTTTGAAAAGGGGGTTTATTTAAAGAAAAAGGGGGAGCTCATGTTTTGGAAAAACTTGTGAAAATTTGGAGTCGCCACTGGCCACTGAGGTAGGCCGGACACCATAAAACCAGAGATTCATTTTAAAACGGGTTCGGGAGTTGGTTACGCGTGGGGTAGGATTAGCACCCCCATCACGCCCGGAAATCGGTACCAAATTGCTTGTTGCCTTTTGATCGATAGGAATTATTTAAAAAATCGAAGTGAATTTAATAATTGTTCTCAAATGAAAATATGACTTAAATAACACGGGCTTTATCGAATAGTGGCATTGGAATTAATTAACCATTTAATTAAAAAGGATGACGGTACACCGGACCATAGACTAAACCGACATCAAATAAGGCTGACTGCCGTGTTAGTTTAGGGTTCGGATCCCGTACGTCACCTTTATGCATGATGCACGCAAATAAAGGATGATGCGTGGTATTTTTATTTTTATGCTTTCGCTTACCTAGAGACAGTGAAAATTAACCCAAATATTCGATCGACATCCATTAAGCTAGGACTGTCGTTTCTCGAATACCGAGGTTAATTAATACCTCTCTTTTGGTATATTTTTAAGTTAATTAATTATCGAGCAAAATAAAAGGGTCACATGAATGACATATTAGGATGCATGCCACATATATTCGAACCATCATGAAGACATAAAATATACACACATTAAAGATGCATACACCGTACACAATAAATCTATACTAAGCATTATAAACAAGCTTAAACAAGATTAGAAAAACATATGATCACATAAAAAACATATACCACACATTATGTATTCACACTAAACAAATACAAGCAATATGGCAAACAAACATATATTCGATATAAAAAAGCTAAATGCATGAACAACATATCATATGACAAAATGAAAAGCAAAGTAAATAAATAAGATGTAAACTGACAGGGACAACTTTTGTAAATTACCCAATAAAAAAACTAATTAAGAAAGCAAAACGGGACTCGGTTAAAGAGACTCGAAAAACCATAGGGACCAAATCAGGAATTAACCCACCCGAAAATTAATTTCTACAAAACCGGGGACGAAATCAAAAACGCTAAAAAGCATTGGAGGACCACGGGCGTGGTTTCGAAATGCGGAAGTCCTCCGTGTGCAATTAGAACAACACGGAGGGGTTAAAATGGTGATTAGACCGATTTAAAAAATTTAAAACATTATAAAACCCGAATTAAAAAACATATCAGCCCTTTTTTATTTTCGCAAACCCTAATTTACAGAGAGCTCACCCTCTTTGCTCTCTCGTTTCCTCTCCGGCGCCGCATAGGGGTTCCGGTCGCCGTTGCCGGCGCCGGAACCCTAAAAAACCTCTCTTTTTTTTGAAACCGAAAAACCTTTCTCTTCTCGAAATCAAAACCAAAACAAAGAAATCTTTTCGATTGTTTTTTTTTGTTTTAAAACCTGAGAACCGAAATCCCCAAAACCATTTTTGTTACCATTCCCACCGGTTCACCCGTGCATGGTCTCGGAAGAGACCACTGAGCTTGTCACCGGCGAGAAGGCAATCAGACCAGAGGGAGAGGAAGAGACGCGAATGGTAAACCCTAACCCTATCTGTTTTTTTATTCGAAATAAAAGAGATAATGGCTTTGATACCTTCAATTTTTTCTTGTTTGTATTGATATGAAGATGATTACAACTGCTCTTTGAAATCTTTTGAATTCCGAAATTCCTCTCTGAAAATCCCCTAATGCTATCCGATTACAAATTTCTCTCCCAAATTTTCCGAATCGAATCCCCTTTTTTACAACCTTTCTCCGCTGAAAAATTCCCCCTATTACATTTCGCTTCGGGCTTTATATAGCCGGAATATTACATTTTTGCTATTTTTTCTAATTGCACAAAATTGCTGGAAATGCTGTTGATTTGTACGTATTCATCTGCTGTCGTTTGTCATTTTGCTTCTGTGATTTCCGGTTTGTTGCATGTCCTTTTCTGACGTTTTTGGTTGTTTGTTGCATGTGAACGAACGGTCGCGAGGAGGGGTTCAAGGAGGGCTCGAGACGGCCGAACGACAAGGGGCGAATCACAACCCTTGGTGGAATCTGGACGACCAGAGGAATTCGAATGGCCAGCGTGTGATGCACGCGCGAGTGGAGAGCTGAAACGACGCGCGTGAAGGAGTTGGGGAGCCGTGCGTGCGACGCGTGGAGGTTCTGGAGGCATCCGAACCTCGACCTTGGCCGTTGATCTTGATCTGGATCCAACGGCGGACGATGATGCGGCGCTTAGGGCAACGGGTGGCTTCTCTAAGGTTTTTTGCTCCTGGTGCGATCTTGGCCGTCAGATCTGGATCCCAGATCTGACGGCTGAGATTGGGCTGCGCAAAAGAAAAGGGAGACCATTAGGGTTTTGTGTATCAGCAGATTAGGGTTCCTAATTATTTGGGCCCAAACAGGCCTTGTATATGTTTTTGAGTTTTTTTTCTTTATGTAATGGACTTTGATTAATGAATAAACATTGGGCTTTTATTTATATTAGTATTTTTTGTTTTCTGATTTTCAGGGTTAATAATAATAATATACGGTAATAGTAATTATAATAATAATAATAATAATGAGGAAGATAGTGGATAATAATGCTATTAATAGAAGGTGCTAATATATAATGATAGGTAATAATAGTAATGTAATAAGTAATAAATAATGGATAGATAATGATAATAAATTATAACATGATAGATGATATTAGTAGATAATATTAATAATAATGATATAAGTAATAGATACTAATAATAATAAGTATAGTAATAATATTGATAAGCAAACATAAATATGATAGTAATATAGTAATAATGATAAGATTAATATGTGGTTAATAAGGTAGTAATAATAATATCATATTAAAGTCCATTATTAAAAATAAAAATAAAAGAAATCGGGTCTAACATCCCGGACAAAATTAGTGATTACAGAGGACCAATTTACTCAATTTTGAAATTAAGAGGAAGGAAAGAGGTACTTTTACCTAATATAATATAAAAGGTTAACTGAATATATTTAAAATGGTACGAAAGGTTTGCAATTTTTTTTGTGAAATATATCAGATTGTATTCAAAGTGAAAGGATTATAAATGAATCACACTGCAAGCATTGGAAATTCATTGCGTAAAAATAAATGCAATAAAATTTTAAGGGTGTGAAAGTAGACCCGACAAACTTGACCCGAGAACCAAACTGATTTACCTGAACCGAGACTCGAAATCGGCCCAAACACGATGATCTGAAACTCGAAATAAACTGAACCGAATTTCAGTTGAACCAAAAATAGACTCGAACCGATTTTTAACCGAATCGAATGGACTCGAACCGAATAGAACCGAACCAATTTCACCTGAACCGAAAGCAACTCGAACCGTAGGCAACCCGGAATGAAGGAAATATATTAAAATAAATAAATAAATATGGGATGTGAACTGTCGCACAATTCACCAAAAAGTCAAATATATATACTATATAAAAGTCATATATAGGGTGGAAAAACCTAACTCGGCCTAAAAACCCGACTAAAATTGATTGATCACCTATTAATCTGATATTGACCCGATCCGAAATCAACCGAACCGAAAATTAACCGACCCAACATCCTGACGTAACACCCGAACCGAAATCACCATAGACCCGAACTAAAATCGAACCAGACTCGAACCGACCCGAACTGAACTTAAACCGAATGTAGTCATACCCGAAATGACCCGAACCGAAACCGAACCAACTGACTCGTTTGCCACCTCTATGTGAAAGACATTAAAATACAAAACATATCACTTTCAAAAGGACTTGAACAATCTTCCGAATGAAATCTAGCAAACAACTACTTTGTCTAGAGTGCTCTAAGAAGAAAGTAAATTCTTACGTTACTTGTTCTTGGCATATTGACAAAACCACAAAAGGAAATCAAAAGCATCACATACCACCGATCTTCACTGCTATGAACGTTAGATTGATATTCGTCATACAAACGTTAAACTGCTAAAAAGTATGCAGCATTGTCACAATGATAGACTAAAACTGTCATAAAAGTAAACGAATGAACTGCCATAAACACAGACGAAAAAGTAACAAAAAATAGATATAATATGAATTTGTCAAAGCAAATAAAAAAATAACAAAATAAACATAAATATACGAAAAGATAATTCATCATTAAAGACAAATTTTTATTTATTTACAAACAAAAATACATCAAACGGCTGAAGCTGCCGTCGGTAACAAAAGAAGAAAAGATTCTTTTAATATTTCTTGAAAATTACAAAAAAATTACTGCAGAATAAAAAAGTGGAGAAACTGGAGAAAACTTTGATTTTCAAATAAAAAAAAAGGTGATAACAAGGTTTACAAAAGTTATAAAAAATCCTAAACGCTCTCCTCTAACTTTTCTCTTTGCCCCCAAAATATTTGCAGAACCAGCGGCGGCCGGCCGCTCCCTCCCTTGGCGGTTGACTTCCCACCCCTCCTTTGTTTTTTCTCTCTTTTTTCTTCTTTCTATTTTAGTTTTATTTTTTGTCTCTCTTCGGAGGTCAGTTGTCAATGTCTCGCCTCTGGCCCGTAACCCCCTCGCCCCACTCTGGCCGGATGACCGGTCCGAGTGGGCCACACGAGAAAAACTGAAGCGAAACCCGTTAAGGTTCCCCCTCGGTTAGCAACCCTATATTTTTTTTTCTTTTTATATTAATCTTGTCTAGAGGGATATTAGGTCCTAAGTGATTCACAACAGCGGAAAACATTCAAGGAAACACATTCGAACCACGGCCATGCATAACAGTCCATTTTAAGCTTATAAGGCAGGCCGTATCGGTACCCTAGCTAGGGGTATCGATACGCCTTGGCTAGGTCAACCCAAGGAGTCAACTCCGGGAAGACCGTATCGATACAGCCCTTGAGCGTATCGATACGCCCTTCTCGGTCAACCCTTCTTGGTCAACAAAGTAGACCCGTACCGATACTCGTGCACCCCGTATCGGTACGCTCTACTCTCACTCAAAACTCCAAATTCCAGTAACTTTGGAGGGTATCGATACCCTTAGGGTATCGGTACGCCAGGAAAAATCTGTGGCCTTTGGGCAAGACCGTATCGATACGGCCCTGAGGCGTATCGATACGCCCTGCACTGCAATTCCACAAATTCCAACTTAACGACCCCAAACACGACTCTAAATTCATTTCTCGACTCTCCTAAGCTCATACACACACTTAAGCAATCATACATAGCCATAGGCAACAATCAAACATGTGACAAATCATCCATTCATAGCATTCCAATTAAAGAGCAATTTAGGCAATATTGTGCATACATAAAGGCTCAAATGATCTTAAAAGGCACAAGTCATCATCAGAGGTTTGCACTCATACACAAGGCAATCTAAACATCTAAAGCATGCCATCACACACCAACATTCATCTTAGTATCACATGCTTCACAATCCATAATCAAACTCAAAACATCCACAATCAAATGAGTCATACAAGCGAATACAAAAACCCTTGCCACATTGCTAGCTAATACAAAATTGATAACCGTACTTGAGCCACAAAACTTGGAAAGCCCTTCTTGCCTTGCCTCGAGCTAACACCACGCTAACGAAAAACATCAACAATGCAGGGTTCAAGCATGTAAATCCTAATCTCACATACATCAAGCTTAGGCATATAACCAAGTAGACCTAGCTAGTCTTTCAAGTGGCATAATATGGTCTCTCAATCCTACCAAGCTCAAACATCATTATCAACATCATGTGACAACACCATATACCACAATCATATATCACAATACATGAACAAGTTTAATTGGCCACTATTAAATTACCCCGATTGTGCGGATTTAAACCTCAACAACACTTTACCTCGGTGGGATTACACTCATCACCGGACCTTACATGTGCGGGATTCCACTCATCGCCACATGCCCTACGGATGGGATTCCACTCATCATCCCGTAGAAATATATTAAAAAGATTCCGGTGGAATATTACATCACCGTACTCCTCCTTGATGACTTAAAGCCATCAAGGCCACGTACGTTTTGACTCAATTTGTGTGCACACTAATCCTAATGATCGATCATTTACAACCGGTAATTATTTTAGTGTCAATTATCATTATCACATCACATATCATCAACCATACTCATGCTCATCATATATATACACATCATGATATATGCATGCACCAAAAACCACAATCACAAGAGCATAGCTAAGTAAGCACAATAGCATTTATGGATATCAATGGCTAAACTAACAACTTGAATTAACTAGAAGTGGCCTACCAAGCACACTTTACACACCCACACTACACATACTCGAACCAAACTTTAAAACAAGTTTGAAACCACTCACCGCCCTTCCTTAGCAAATCGAAACAATCCTCCTACGAACCCGGATTCGGTCCCAAAGCTTCTCCGACGATCCCTCTTGCTTCTAGCCAACCAAAAACACAACCGATAACCAAAATCAATGTTAATATTCAATAATCACATAACCTTTGAATTCAAACCAACTCCATCCAAAATTTCCAACCAAATTAAATCCCCAAATATCTCAAATTCGTACTCCAACAAACCTTGGCTGAAAAACCCATTTCCAAACACCCAAAAGACCTCCAAAATATCCCAAATCACCCTCCTAACATACCTAAACCACCAGCCCTTTGTTTTCCACCTAAAAATCACCAAAAATGGTGTTTTTGACAACTCAAAAATGGGTCTAAGAACCCACTTCGAATTTTCATTGAAATTTAACCAAATTAACATATAATGTGTATTTTAGCATGAGTAAACAAAACCCCAACTCAATTTATCCAAACAAGATGAAAAACCCCATCAAAAACCCAAACTTTGAAATAAACCCTAATTTTCAAAACTCCATAACTCTAAAATCTAAGACCATAGGTAGATAGGGGATAAAGAGGAGAGTAAGAAAACATGTTTACCTTTCAAAAACACCTTGAATCGAAGTTGAAATCAAATGGAATAGTAACCAAAGTTTGAAAAGGTTTTGAAGATGGTGGGGAGGGTTTCCAACGTTTGAAAAAGGGGAATGGGAAAGAGAAGACAACTTTTCTATAAAGTTGTCTTGCTTTTTAAAAGTTTTGGGTAAAATTGCAATGTAGGTCCCTCCCTTTTTATTAAAGCTCAATTACACTACATTTTAGGTTGAATTGTTTTAATTAAATTTTATTGACTCGAACCATAAACCCGGCTAACTCCTAACCCCAAAATACGGGTGTTACAACTCTCTCCCACTTAAGGAATTTCGTCCCCGAAATTACCTGACTGAAAGAGATACGGAAACTGCTTTTCCATATCCTCCTTCCTCTCCCAGTGGCCTCGTCCACTCCTCTACGTTGCCACCGCACCTTTACTAATTCAATCGATCTACCCCTCAACACCTTACTGTTAGAAGCTAAGATCTCCACTGGTTCTTCCTCATAAGTCAAATCCAGATTCAATTCAATCTCTTCTACGGGCATAACATGTGATGGATCGGACCTATACTTACGAAGCATCGACACATGGAACACATCATGTATCTTCTCAAGTTCGGATGGAAAACGCAACTGATAAGCAACCGGACCAACCCTCTTCACAATCTCGTACGATCCTATGTACCTCGGACTCAACTTCCCCTTTCGGCCAAATCTCATCACTTTTTTCCACGGAGACACTTTCAAGAATACTTTCTCACCCATTGAAAACTCAACTTCCTTCCTCTTCAAATCGGCATAGGACTTCTGCCTATCCGAAGCAGCTTTCAAACGATCACAAATCAATTTTACCTTGTCTGTTGTCCCCTTGAGCAAATCCGGCATAGGTAACAATTTCTGTCCTACCTCGGCCCAACACACTGGAGTTCTACACTTCCGGCCATACAAGGCCTCATACGGTGCCATCTGAATGCTCGACTGAAAGCTATTATTGTACGCAAACTCTACTAGAGGCAAATGCTTCTCCCAAGTACCCTGAAAGTCAATGATACAACATCGCAACATATCCTCTAAGATCTGAATAACCCTCTCTGACTGACCATCTGACTGAGGATGATAAGAAGTACTGAAGTTCAAACGGGTACCCAAAGCTGTATGCAGACACTCCCAAAATCTAGAAGTAAACCGTGGATCTCTATCTGACACGATGGACTTCGGCACACCATGCAGTCTCACAATCTCACCAATGTACAAATCGGCCAACCTATCTAAAGTGTAGGTAGTGTTGACTGCCAAGAAGTGAGCACACTTCGTAAAACGATCCACTATCACCCAAACTGAGTTCTTCTTCGTAGGAGTCAAAGGCAAACCCGAAACAAAATCCATGGTGATGTTCTCTCATTTCTATTCCGGAATTCTCAACGGCTGTAACAAACCTGAGGGAACCTGATGTTCCGCCTTCACTCTCTGACACACTAAGCACTTACTCACAAAGTCGGCTACATCTCTCTTCAAGCCAACCCAAAAATACTCATTCTTCAAATCACGGTACATTTTCGTACTTCCAGGATGCATAGCAAACGGACTACTGTGGGCTTCAGTCAAGATCGTACGTCTCAAGTCACTGTCCTCTGGCACAACTATTCTATCTTTGAAACACAAAACCTCATCAGTACTGAAACTATAGTCTGAAGATCTACCCTCGGCTATATCTTGCACGTGAGGTGCCAAAGATCTATCTAAGAGCTGTTTCTCTCTAATCAACTGACCTAGAGTAGGTCTAACCTGAAGCTCGGCTATCAAGCCACCATCTCCGGACAAACTCAATCTAGCAAACATAGCTCTCAAGTCCACAGCCACCTTCCTACTCAATGCATCGGCCACTACATTGGCCTTACCCGGATGGTACTCAATAGTAAGATTATAGTCTTTTAGCAGCTCTAACCACCTACGCTGTCTGAGATTCAAATCTCGCTGAGTCATAATGTATTTCAAACTCTTGTGGTCGGTGTACACTGTGCATCTCTCACCGTACAAATAGTGCCTCCAAATCTTCAGTGCAAACACAACTGCAGCTAACTCTATGTCATGGGTCGGATAGTTGCGCTCATGGGTCTTCAACTGTCTTGAGGCATAAGCCACTACTCTCTTGTCTTGCATCAGAACACATCCTAGCCCTACATAAGAAGCATCACTGTAAACTACATAGTCCTTCCCGGACTCAGGCTGAATCAAAATCGGAGCTTGGGTCAAAGCTTCTTTCAATTTCTCAAAGGCTCTCTGTCTTGCATCTGTCCACTCAAACTGAACACTCTTCTGAAGTAACTGTGTCAATGGAGCGACTAACTTAGAGAAACCCTCTACAAACCTCCTATAGTATCCGGCTAAGCCTAGGAAGCTACGTACCTCTGTCACAGACTTCGGTTGCTTCCACTCAACAATGGCTTCAATCTTCTTCGGATCAACTCTAATCCCATCGGCTGACACTACATGTCCTAAGAAGACTACCTCTCGGATCCACAATTCACACTTGCTGAGCTTCGCAAACAACTGGTGATCTAGCAAAGTCTTCAAAACAAGTCTCAAGTGTCGGTCACGGTCTTCTTCAGTTCGCGAATACACCAAAATGTCATCAATGAATACAACTACAAACTGATCTAGATACTGATGAAAAATCATATTCATCATGTCCATGAAAGCAGCCGGTGCGTTAGTCAACCCAAATGACATGACTAAAAACTCATAATGACCATATCTAGTCCTAAAGGTCGTCTTCGGTACATCAACCTCTCTTACCTTTAGCTGGTAGTAGCCCGACCTCAAATCAATCTTCGAAAAGACAGATGCTCCCCTCAACTGATCAAACAAGTCATCAATTCTAGGCAACAAATATTTGTTCTTCACTGTCAACTGATTTAACTGCCTGTAATCTATACACATTCTCATGCTTCCATCTTTCTTCTTCACAAACAAAACTGGTGCACCCCAAGGTGAAGAACTAGGCCTAATAAAACCTCTATCTGTCAATTCTTGCAACTGAGTCTTCAACTCTTTCAATTCTTTCGGTGCCATGCGATACGGAGCAATCGAAACAGGAGCTGAATCAGAGTAAGTCTCAATGCTGAACTCTAGCTCTCTGTCCGGTGGTAACCCTGGCAATTCTTCCGGAAACACACTAGGAAAGTCACATACTGTCCGGATGTCCTGAGGTCTAACCTCACTCATGTTAGGGTTTATCACATACGCTAAGTATGCTTCACACCCCAACTCAACTAATCTCTTAGCCTCTAACACTGAAACCACATTGGACAAGAACTTCACGTTCTCACCCACCACTACAATCTCATAGTCATCTGAGAGCTTCAAAGAAATCCGCTTAGTTTCAAAATCTATCCTAGCTCTATGCTCCGTGAGCCAATCCATACCCAAAATCACATCAAAGCCATAGAAAGGAAGTTCCATCATATCCACTGGAAACACATGCCCCTAGACCATCAACGGACACCTTCGGTACATCTTCCTAACTACTACCGTGTCCCCAAAGGAACTAGTAACACTAACTCCTACCTCTAACATCTCACAAGGCAAATTCAAGGACTGTGCATGCTCACTCAATATGTAGGAATGTGTAGACCCAGAGTCAATCAAAGAAAGCAAACCCAAAGACTGTATCGAGAAGTTACCTGCGATCACATCGGTGTCATGCTGATCCCCACGCTGAGCATAAACTCTGGCCTGCCTCCGCCCTCTGGCTGAACTGCAACTACATGTGCTATGTTCCTCTGACCATCGTTCCTCGGCTGGAAGTTACCTCTACCGCGCCCGCGGCCTCTCTGAAAGTCATTGGCTCTAGCAGGAGCCTGAGCTGGTGCTTGTCCCACCTGATGTGGACAGTCACGCCTAATGTGGTCCCTAGCCCCACAACTCCAACAAGAATGAAAATTTCCCCAACACTCACCGGTGTGGTTCCTCCCACAAGTAGCACATGTGGGCAACTTCCCACCAGCTCTCTGACCCTGATGGCCCCTACCGTGGTTACCGCCACCACGCCTATGATCAAAATGATGTCTGTTGTCCCGATGCTTCTTGGCATCACCTCTATCAAAGTTGTTGGACCTCTTACCCGAACTAGATCCACCTGACCGCCTGGTCAAACTCAAACTGTGCTCTAGGTCCTTGGCCCTCGCGACCAAGACATCAAAATCTATGTAACCCGAAGCTAGAGTATACGTCTTGATCTCTTCACTCAGCCCATAACGGAAACGGTTACAACGCTCCACCTCAGTAGGTACAAGCTCAGGTGCATATTGGCTCAATCTAACAAACCAGATCTCATAATATGTCACGGACATACTCCCCTGAAGCAATGCCATAAACTCCCTCTTCCTCTCATCGAGGTATCGCGGACCCATATACTTCTTACGGAAGGATGTCTCAAAGAACTCCCAAGTGATCTCGGCCTCATCCATACCCGTAGTAATGGTGACCCACCAAGTGTAGGCGTCACCCTGAAGCAGAGACTCAACACATCCCAACTTGCGCTCACCAGTACATCCAATCTGAGCAAGAATACGGACAGTCTTCTCAAACCATAACTCTGATCGCTCTGGAGTAGCACCTCTGAACTCTTCGGCCCCAAGGCCCCGAAGTCTCTCTAAAGGTAATCCGGTGCCCTCACCCTGATGGTGTGCTGCCTGACCCCCAGCTACCGCAGCCTGAAATGCCCCGGCTATCGCCTGAACCAACGGAGCTAAGTCGATCCCGGCCGGTCCTTGGCCACCTTGGCCTCCTTGTGGTCCCTCTCCTTCGGCCCCGGCTTCACCTCCCACTCCCGGTGGAGGAGGTGGTGGTGGTGGAGGTGGTGGAGGAGCTCCAACTCCGACCACAGGCTCTCCCACTTGAGCCTCAACCCTAACTACTGGCTCTACTCCCGGAGCCGCTGCCCGTGGTTCCGGTCGAACCATCCTAGGCCTCCCGCGTGGTCTCATGACACAGCTAGCAAGGTATAAACTACAACAAGAAGCAGATAGGATTACGTTAGTCAAAGCAAGGGTCCAATAGTGCTCAAGTACTCCTCTTTCCAAAAATCTTTTTTTAATTAAGTAATAGTAGCAATGGGCACACACTCAACACCAAACACCACATTTCATGCATTCAAAACATCATACGATCAATCAAGTATCAAGGATTCATGGCAAAACATGCATCGAACAACACAATCATTTAACACATCAAGCTTACCTCACTTACCTGCCCGAGGTCTCGGTAACCTCAGGCTTTGATACCAACAAATGTAACCCCCTCGCCCCGGTCTGGCCGGATGATCGGTCCGAGTGGGCCACACGGGGAAAACCGAAGCAAAACCCGTTAAGGTTCCCCCTCGGTTAGCAACCCTATATTTTTTCTTTTTATATTAATCTTGTCTAGAGGGATATTAGGTCCTAAGTGATTCACAACAGCGGAAAACATTCAAGGAAACACATTCGAACCACGGCCATGCATAACAGTCCATTTTAAGCTTATAAGGCAGGTCGTATCGGTACCCTAGCTAGGGGTATCGATACGCCCTGGCTAGGTCAACCCAAGGAGTCAACTCTGGGAAGACCGTATCGATACAGCCCTTGAGCGTATCGATACGTCCTTCTCGGTCAACCCTTCTTGGTCAACAGAGTAGACCCGTACCGATACTTGTGCACCCCGTATCGGTACGCTCTACTCTCACTCAAAACTCCAAATTCCAGTAACTTTGGAGGGTATCGATACCCTTAGGGTATCGGTACGACAGGTAAAATCTGTGGCCTTTGGGCAAGACCGTATCGATACGGCCCTGAGGCGTATCGATACGCCCTGCACTGCAATTCCACAAATTCCAACTTAACGACCCCAAACACGACTCTAAATGCATTTCTCGACTCTCCTAAGCTCATACACGCACTTAAGCAATCATACATAGCCATAGGCAACAATCAAATATGTGACAAATCATCCATTCATAGCATTCCAATTAAAGAGCAATTTAGGCAATATTGTGCATACATAAAGGCTCAAATGGTCTTAAAAGGCACAAGTCATCATCAGAGGTTTGCACTCATACACAAGGCAACCTAAACATCTAAAGCATGCCATCACACACCAACATTCATCTTAGTATCACATGCTTTACAATCCATAATCAAACTCAAAACATCCACAATCAAATGAGTCATACAAGCTCATACAAAAACCCTTGCCACATTGCTAGCTAATACAAAATTGATAACCGTACTTGAGCCACAAAACTTGGAAAGCCCTTCTTGCCTTGCCTCGAGCTAACACCACGCTAATGATCTGCATTGTTGAACATTGAGAGCGTAAGCTATAAGCTTAGTGAGGGTGCTCTAAAACGAAAAACATCAACAATGCAGGGTTCAAGCATGTAAATCCTAATCTCACATACATCAAGCTTAGGCATATAACCAAGTAGACCTAGCTAGTCTTTCAAGTGGCATAATATGGTCTCTCAATCCTACCAAGCTCAAACATCATTATCAACATCATGTGACAACACCATATACCACAATCATATATCACAATACATGAACAAGTTTAATTGGCCACTATTAAATTACCCCGATTGTGCGGATTTAAACCTCAACAACACTTTACCTCGGTGGGATTACACTCATCACCGGACCTTGCATGTGCGAGATTCCACTCATCGCCACATGCCCTACGGATGGGATTCCACTCATCATCCCGTAGAAATATATATAAAAGCTTCCGGTGGAATATTATATCACAGTACTCCTCCTTGATGACTTAACGCCATCAAGGCCACGTACGTTTTGACTCAATTTGTGTGCACACTAATCCTAATGATCGATCATTTACAACCGGTAATTATTTTAGTGCCAATTATCATTATCACATCACATATCATCAATCATACTCATGCTCATCACATATATACACATCATGATATATACATGCACCAAAAACCACAATCACAAGAGCATAGCTAAGTAAGCACAATAGCATTTATGGATATCAATGGCTAAACTAACAACTTGAATTAACTAGAAGTGGCCTACCAAGCACACTTTACACACCCACACTACTAATACCCAAACCAAACTTTAAAACAAGTTTGAAACCACTCACCGTCCTTCCTTAGCAAATCGAAACAATCCTCCTACGAACCCGGATTCGGTCCCAAAGCTTCTCCGACGATCCCTCTTGCTTCTAGCCAACCAAAAACACAACCGATAACCAAAATCAATGTTAATATTCAATAATCACATAACCTTTGAATTCAAACCAACTCCATCCAAAATTTCCAACCAAATTAAATCCCCAAATATCTCAAATTCGTACTCCAACAAACCTTGGCTGAAACACCCATTTCCAAACACCCAAAAGACCTCCAAAATGTCCCAAATCACCCTCCTAACATACCTAAACCATCAGCCCTTTGTTTTCCACCTAAAACTCACCAAAAATGGTGTTTTTGACAACTCAAAAATGGGTCTAAGAACCCATTTCGAATTTTCATTGAAATTTAACCAAATTAACATATAATGTGTATTTTAGCATGAGTAAACAAAATCCCAACTCAATTTATCCAAACAAGATGAAAAACCCCGTCAAAAACCCAAACTTTGAAATAAACCCTAATTTTCAAAACTCCATAACTCTAAAATCTAAGACCATAGGTAGATAGGGGATAAAGAGGAGAGTAAGAAAACATGTTTACCTTTCAAAAACACCTTGAATCGAAGTTGAAATCAAACGGAATAGTAACCAAAGTTTGAAGAGGTTTTGAAGATGGTGGGGAGGGTTTCCAACGTTTGAAAAAGGGAATGGGAAAGAGAAGACAACTTTTCTATAAAGTTGTCTTGCTTTTTAAAAGTTTTGGGTAAAATTGCAATGTAGGTCCCTCCCTTTTTATTAAAGCTCAATTACACTACATTTTAGGTTGAATTGTTTTAATTAAATTTTATTGACTCGAACCATAAACCCGGCTAACTCCTAACCCCAAAATACGGGTGTTACACGGCATGTTTCGATGAGATTCTTGTCTTCGACGACCGTGGTTCTTGAACGAGACCAATTTTGCTCGGAGGAGCGTTTGGGAATGAAAGAAAAAGTTTCCTTTTTCCTTTCTTTCTCTTCTTCCTCCCCTCTCTGGTTTCTTTCAGTGAGGTTTTGGTTGCTCGATTTCTTTGCTTGTAACCGATCTGGTGCTTCTCCTTGGACGATCGGACTTTTAGCTCCGTCTTCCAACAAAGCCTCGTCAGCGTGGCTCTCTGGTGGTGTGCCTTTTGCTGCCTCCCTTGAGGTTCTCTTTTTTAAGGTTGAACCGCTTGACTGCAACCTCCTTACCGGCCATTGCGGCCTAATTTTGTCGTTCCTTTCAGCTCGACCCCTTGGATCAACGATCGATAAACTACCAAGGATTTCTTGTAGGGTGAATCCGTTTATGGATTCGGAAGTTCGGCCCCTCCATCTGCCGTCGTTTGCCATCATTGTTTACTTGTTTAAGTTTCTTTGTTTGGGTTCACATGACCCCCTTTGTTGTTGCTTTCAATTAGGGTATTTGGTACTCATTGTTTGTTTCATTTTCCTTTGTTTGAATGAAATTCTTGTTCGATAAAAAAAGTTTACAAAAGTTATATATAATATATTATCAAAAATATGTCAAAAGTTAATTAAAATTTTTATCATACATTTGCAGACAAGTCATTGAACCCGAGTTTCTTATGATGAATATCATACCTTTGATAATATGAACACACTTGGAGACAAAGTGATTGAACCCGAATTTCTTATGATGAATATCATCTATTTTTTTTTATTAAAACTACTTGTTGGGTTCATCTTTTATTTTGAAAAAAAATTAAATATAAATTTATGTACTTTAATTTAGAATTTAGTCATGATGCAAACACGATTTTAATTCGACCTATTTATTTTCTTAAAATTTGACTTAAATAAATTTGTTCAACCCAACTAAAAGGAATTCAAAATAAATTCAGGTTTATCAAAAAAAAAAAATTCAGGTAAAATATAAATCAATCTAACTAATTCAACTTTTTTTACTTAATTAACAAATTCAAATAAAAATAAGACATTTCATCTCAATTAAATCAGATTTTTTTTTCACACGTTCAATGGAAATCCCACCTAACAATAACTAAAAAAAGGAAAAGAAATAAATAAATAAAACGTTTTGCAGCAATTAGCTTCAAAATACCGCTTTTAAAAATAAAAATAAAATAATAAATCTCATTTTTTCCCCTTCTTCTTCCTCAATTTTCTCCCTCTAAACTTTGATTTTCCCTCGTTAACAAACAACTGAAAACTACTATTGGTTTATAAGATTTTAGTTTTTATCTTTACAGGAAACAAAAAGCAGTATTCTTATTTCATGTGATTTTTGTTTTCAGCCAATTCAGGTTTCTTAAACCACTAATTTTTTCATTTGATTACAATCGGAAGTTTGGCTTTGCCTACTGGTTCCTCCTCTTGTTCCTGCAGGTCAATGTAGCTGGGTTCTTTTTTCCCTCACAAACTGGGGCTTCCTTTTGCAAAATGTGGGGATTTTGCTATGGAATTCTCTAGTTAAGGAAGCTGGAGCCGTTCTAATAGTTTTAATTATATGATTTTTAGCTTCCTTTTCCATGGGCTTTGAATGAAATCCCCAATTTGTTTTCTTTTCCCCCTTCAAACCCAGGGTTTCCGTTTCAAATTTCGGGGATTTTTGCTATCAAATTTATGTAGTTAAGGAAGCTGGAGCCTTTCTAATTGTTATAAACAATATGTTTTTACCTTTTTCCCTAAGCTTAGATTGAATTCTCGAATTTTTCTTTGATTTTCCGTTTCAAATTTTGGGGATTTGCTAGGAAGCTGGAGCCTTTCTAAGAATTATAATAATAGATAAAGTTTTCCTTCCATGAGCTTAGATTGAAATCTCCAAAATTTTCTTTGATTTTTAGTTTCACTTCTTTTTCTTCTTCCAAAACTAGGATTTCGGTTTGAAATGTTGTGAATTTTCTGTCAAATTGCGTTGTTGAGGAAGCTGGAGCCTTTCTAATACATTTAAATAATAATTAAACTTTACCTATAATGGCCTTAGGTTGAAATCTCCAATTTTTTCCTTTGGCTTTTAGCTTCATTTCCCCAAGGTTTCGTTCCTCCTTTTAGCTAAAGGCCTAGGTTCTTTTCTATTTGACGCTTTTATCCCTGGTGATTATTGAAGAACGTTCAAAATTTATCTTTTCCTTCCATTTGTTGATCTGTTGGAGGCTTGGAGGTTTCAATTTGGTAAATCCATTGAGTTTTTGAGGGCCTATTGATTAGGGGCTATAAATGCTGAAACTTGACTCTAATCCCAGTGAAAATAGCTTAGACTAAGCCCCTTTGGGCTATTGGCTATTATTGAAGAGAGTAGTTTTTTTCCTTAGTCAAGAATGGATCATGTGATTGGTGGTAAGTTCAAGCTTGCAAGAAAGATTGGCAGTGGCTCTTTTGGAGAACTCTATCTAGGTATAATAATCAAAATCATGTGAAAAATATGCCTTGTTTTTTCTCTCAGCATTGTGTCCTTTCTTACTTTTCATTTTGTTGTTGAAGGGGTTAATGTGCACACTGGGGAGGAAGTTGCTGTCAAAATGGTATATGATCTTTTCTTGAGGATGTGTTTTTTTGGTAGTCTCTTTTGTTGGTCGGATACGATGGACTGATGTGTGTGTGTGTGTGTCTTATTTTCCTGTTCCTAATATCAGGAATCTGTGAAGACCAGGCATCCACAGCTCCATTACGAGTCAAAATTGTATATGCTTCTTCAAGGAGGAAGTAAGTCTGCCTATCCATCTGGAAAAATGATTCAGTACTGCATCATCAGTGTATGATAGTCACCATTTTCTTTAATTCATAGCTTTATAAGTTAATCATCATTCAATTTGCTGGTGGACTTGGTTGCTACCAGTTTAAAATGACAATAGCAATCTGTAAACATTTTTTTCAATATGCAAAGTGTACAACTTTCTTGGGACATGCTGGCAGCTTCATGTTTTATCTTGTGCATTCTGCTGCTATTTTGTTTTTGGATAATATTTGTAAAACCATTTTTAAAAAATTAACTTGGTGTGAGTTCTCTTTGATATAGCTGGCATTCCACGCCTCAGATGGTTTGGACTTGAGGCGAATTACAATGTCATGGTAATTGACCTTCTTGGACCTAGCTTGGAAGATTTGTTTAACTACTGCAACAGGAAACTCTCATTAAAAACTGTGCTGATGCTTGCAGATCAATTTGTAAGTATATAGCTTTTTTGTTGTAAATAATATGTTTTCAGGGGGTTTTCATATCATATTTCCCCCCTTTCCAACCTCTGCTTTTCTTATTTCAGATTAGTAGAGTAGAATATATGCACTCAAGAAGTTTTCTTCACCGTGATATAAAGCCTGACAACTTCTTAATGGGCTTAGGGCGCAAGGCAAATCAGGTACCGGTTATTGTGTTATTTCTTGTATGTTAATTGTTATGTCAGCAAATTAATATTTGCATGCTCATTAGATTGCTAGCACAATCACCTTCAATTTTGGTCACGATAAGAATATAATTCTATTGCTGGGAATTGGACTTTTTGTTACACTTGAAAAGTTTAAGTATGATTTATATTTATACACATATTGGTAGCATTTTCATTTTTGCTTTTAAATTCTGTTGTCACAGGTATATATCATCGATTATGGTCTTGCAAAGAAGTATAGGGATCTTCAGACTCATAAGCACATCCCGTACAGGTAATTATTTTTCCGTTGACTTCTTAATACAGAATTTCAGATTTGAAGATCTCAAGATTGCATAGTATCTTGTCATAATACATTCATCAAATTATCAAAATCTTTGCTGCAGAGAAAACAAGAACCTCACGGGCACAGCTCGATATGCAAGTGTGAATACTCACCTTGGAATTGGTGAGTTATGTTACATAATGACACATTTCCAACTAGTCGCTGTAAATCATATATATAGATGCAAGTTTACTTTTGTTACTTCTATCAACATACATTCTTTTATTTTACTGGCAGAGCAAAGCCGGAGAGATGATCTGGAATCCATTGGTTATGTGCTCTTGTATTTCCTGAGAGGAAGGTTGAGTATATTGTGCCACATACTCATTTCATTCAATGTTTGATGCATTTCCAAATGACGTTTGATTGTTACTTGTTAATGAATCTTTATTCTTAGTTTTCTTCCCATACTTATTTTGCCATCAGTTTTCTTCCCATTGATTTTGATTCGATTTGCACATTTTCTGGGCTTCAGCCTTCCTTGGCAGGGGTTAAAAACGGGTACAAAAAAGCAAAAATATGATAGGATTACTGAAAAGAAGGTATCGACTCCTATAGAGGTATGTATCACTTATGCCATCCTTAGACAAGATGATTTCGTTTAAGTTTCTAATTTGATTGATATAGGAATTTCTAGTGCTTCCTCTCCCCTTTTTTGGCATGTTTGATAAATACTTTATACATTTTTAAGCATTGAGTTCTGTTATGGTAAATTCCCCCCCCCCCCCCCCCCCCATGAATTGCTATTTCCAATAATGTTCTTGAACGAAAAAGGTTTCCTATTTGTTTTAAGTAAGTTCAATATAAAAAAGGGGGATGATTCAATTCTTCGATTTTGGCTATGGTGAAGTGTAATTTGGTTTTACTAACAAATGGAAAGTGTGACATATTAAATTGACAAAGCGAATACATCTATTAAGGCTAAGCTATGTTAGCATTTGATCCCAGAGTACATTGTTAATCCATCTTATCGTATTATTATGTTTCCTTGCTCAGTAGTATTGGTTTATGTGTGCCTAACAGGTGCTCTGTAAGTCACATCCATCTGAATTTGTAGCATATTTTCACTACTGTCGATCTTTACGGTTTGAAGATAAGCCAGATTATTCATATTTGAAGAGGCTTTTCCGAGACTTGTTTATAAGAGAAGGTTAGTTATAATCATTGCGGCTTAGTTAACAATGCTCTTTCTTTATATAACATTCTGTTATCTTTCTCTCACACACATACTGTGTAGCTGTTGTCCCCATGGATGTGAAGTCAAACTTTGTTTTATTTTGTTTTTCTTTTTTTCCTTTTTTGGTTCTGAAATCGGAATTGCTGCAGGTTATCAATTTGACTATATCTTTGACTGGACTTTATTGAAGCACCCACAGATTTCTAGCAGCTCCAAAGGGCGAGTAAGTACTTCTAAACTTCTAGTTCTCGGCTACTGTCTTGGAATATTATAACTCAGGTTTTCCATCCGTTTCTCAGCAATCTAGTGGAAAAGCAGGTTTAGCTGCAGGACCAGCCGTTGAAAAACCGGAAAAACTACCAGGTCTGCTTTCTTTAACAGTACTAGTTTTCTCATTAGGATTACCTGATTGTAACTACATATCTGTTACTCAACTATTTTGTTTACAAATGGTCATTGTGTTTATCCAAAACAACTTGGGAAATATAAAAGATTGCCATTTATGTTATTCCCTTGAAAAATGACAATCAGGGGGAAGAGATGTTCGGGATAGACTTGGTGCAGTTGAAGCAATTCATAAAAGACATATTTCAACTACTAGTCCTCGTCGTGATCATTCTAGATACAAAGCTGCAGAGGATGTCATTTTGTCAAAGCATGGGGTGAGCTTTAATTCCCGATGCGCATTTTCATTTATAACCAAGGATCTGCAGTTGAATATTTTTCTTTTTGCCATACCAAAGAATGAGATAAAGGAAGACGTTCACGATGAAATGCGTAGGCGTATACTTCTTTTAGATGATATTGTATTGGTTGATGAGACTAAATAAGAGTTGATACCATATTGGTACCGCTTCACCATCGAATGTGATCACTTTTATACTAAGTTAGAGTTCGATAAAAGAAGCAATAATGATCAAGATGTAATCACATTCGATGGTGAAGTGATACCAATATGGTATGAAATGTTAGGCCAACAAAAAGCATATAAAAGATGAGTGTAGTTGAGATGTGAATTGACTTGTGATAAAGACTAGGAAGGATGGGATTGGAAATGAGGATATTGGTTTACAAGTTGGAATGGCTCTTTGGGAGGATAAGGTGGGAGAAAATCATTTAAAATGGTTTGGTCACGTTACGTAGGACGTGGATCGAGGCGTGCACTTGTTAGAAAAATAGGGGAAATTGACCTTACACAAGGTAAAAAGGTTGAATGGAAAACATAGACATAATTCGAGGTGATAAGTAATTAATTTGAAAACTACTAGAACTTGAGGAAATGATGATGGGGAATAGGAATGATTGAAAGAAAGATATCCGTATGCCCAATGTAAATGTTTTTATATCTAGATTCTTGTAGCTGATATCAAATTTATTGAGATTACTGGTTATTGTTTGGATTGGATTTTAATTTCTTGACGATAAAAATGATTCATTCGCCTAATTTCTTCATTTTTGGGGGCTCATGTCCAACATTCTGATTGTTTATTGCATTGCAATTTCAGCATCATGGTTCAGATAGAAAACGCAGTACCTCTCGATACGGCAGCACTTCAAGAAGAGCTGTAGTAGCAAGCAGGGCTAGTTCAGCAGGTGAAGTCCATGACGTTCCACAAAACCGACTACTACCAACAGGCGGTCGCATCACTAACACACAGAGAGTCCAACTTGCTGTTGAGGCCAAGGCAGCCCGCACCGCTGCTGGCAGAGGAAGCCGCGATGATGATCTTCTTCGAAGTTTCGAGCTCCTCTCTCTTAAGAGATGATTGGCTGAATTGTAGGCTGATGTTTTTTTCCCTAACTTTTGCCTCACACTGTGTATATGGGACATATATAGAGCCATAGTCACGACTCACGACCCACAACAGCTCATGTGACTTCCCTTACAGAGTTTGTGTTTATGGCCATTGTAACATGTTGTAGATATCATGAAAGAGAATTTGTGTCGGAATTTTATTTGTCATATGCAACTTAAATAGTTGCAATAAAAAGAAAATACAGTTATTGTGTTCCTGCCTTTTCTCTGATATTTTCTTGTATAATACTTTTTATTCATAATAAGTATAAGGATAAGTCTATCACGTGTGTCGAACACCACTAATGATGAACACTATTAAATTAATTAATAAAGATTAAAAATCTCAAGACTCGACATACAATTAATAATTATTTAAAATAAAATTTCAATTAAATTATTTTTCATATATATTCTATTTTTTAAATAATTAGATCAAATAGAATATATATGAAAAATGAATTTATTAAAATTTCTGGCCAGACCCTTCTCGTCACTGATGTAGAGGCTAATGTTTGAGAAATCGGGGCCGGAAGTTTGGAGTTTACCAATGATGGACCGAGCATCACCCTCTAACACAATTTCAGAAGAAAAAAAAACCCCAAATCAATAGCAAATTGAAGGCCAGAATAGCAGCCAGGGCTTCAACTGTAAAAGGATTCGATTTCGAACCTCCATTGTGAGTATACGGTAACAAGAACCTAACGCTAGTCCTTCTTCATTTCTGATTATAATACTCCAACATGATTTACTTGTTGACCCAGATTTTTAAAAGTTAATATGAAGTTCAAAATGTTGAATATTTTTAATTAAATTCTCTCTTAAATTTTTATTTTTTTTAAATCACTTAAAATTATTAAAAATTTTAGTTAAACTCTTAATTTTTTATAAGAAAAATTATTTTATGTTTTTAATTTTGAAAAAAATAAAATAAACATTCCATGTGTCAAACATTGATTGGTTAATAATTTTTAACACTTTTTAACGGTCATACACCTAAAATTATAATAGTAGAAACTTTAAACATTTATTTTTATAAAAAAAAATACTTTAAGCACCTAAAGGTCAAAAGAGGGATACTTTTAGTACTTATTTTTCATTTAAGTCAAACTGTTATGTTTAATTTACTTTTAAAAAAATTAAAATTTATAAAATATAACAAATGCAGAAAGTATAAAATATAAAAATATATTTTTTAGTTACTTTTAGGAATTTCTGTTTTTCAAAAGATTTTTTTGTTTTTTATATTTTATATTTTTTTGTTTTTTTAAAAAAAACATTAATTATTAATTTATCTTTAAAATTCTAATTAAAACTACTAAAAATCGAAAAATATATAATAAAAAAATTAAATTTTTTTAGTTCTATCAAATTCAAAAAAAAATTTGGAAAATTTTACTTTTTAATAAAAAGGGAAAATTATACCGGTGGTCCCCAAACTATTACCGTTTTCCTATTTTAGTCCCTAAACTATGTTTTTCGGCAAAACCGTCCCTTTTGTTACATAATTCTTCTGTTTTGATCCCCGATGTTAAATAGCTAACGGTTTTGCTGACGTGGCATTTTTTAAATTTTTTTTAATCATTTCTCTCTCCTCTTAAAAAAATATCACGTCAGCAAAATCGTTAGCTATTTAACGCTGGGGACTAAAACAGGAGAACTATGTAACAAAAGGGACGATTTTGCCGAAAAACATAGTTTGGGGACCAAAATAAGAAAATGATAATAGTTTGAGGACCACCGGTGTAGTTTTCCCTAAAAAAATCCCGGAAACCTGATTTAATCGTATTATCCTTTTCATTTACCATTCTCCATTATGAGTCTATCATTGTTGCATTGCACCGTTTAGTCTTGGAACTTTTATGTATGGTTTTGAAGAATATAGCTGTTTAATCTTTGTTCCAAAAATGGAATAATCAGAAGAGTTGAGATCGAAACACGTGTCAAAATCCAATACCTTGCTCTTCCCTAGTGTCCGACAACAGTTTGTCGTTTAAAATCAAGAACCCTTTTTTTTCCTCGTCTTACCAATAATTCCTCTGCATCGTTCTTACATTAACTGTCTTTGTCTCCGACAAAGAAAAGAAAAAGAAGGTTTCCATGGAGGATTGTCTGCAAAATTCTGGCCCCTTTGTTTGAATCCATCACTCTACCAAGTAAGTTTTAAAATAAATAAACAATCCAATGTAAAGATTCAATTTTTTTGACGTATATCTTATTTAGAATTTGCTTTCCTTGTATTTGCATTTGAATCTGAGGAATATTTGAATCCCCCATTGATAATCTGATGATGATTCAAACGAGAGATTTCTGGGTTTTTAAGGCAATGAATGATCCGACATTCAAATGTTAAATGTTATGTTTTTGTTTCAGTTAATTTAATGATCGCTTATTCATAGTTTGATTGTGTTTAATTGGCAGTGAATGATTAGGGCACTTGTTTAGATGGTCTGTTGTGCTGCAAAATAGAAGCTAAAGATGTTTTTTAAAGCTGCCGGAACGGAGGAGTTAGATGCATTCTATCCGATTAGACCAGATTGTGTAGCCAATGTCCCTAAGACCCGATTTCGGCCGAGGGTGTGCATCTTTTCTATTCACCACATTCTCTTACACGACTTTTCGATTCGATTCTGTTTGTATGTCTAGCCTTTTTTGCTAGAAAGTATACCATGTTTTCGGTTATGCACTTGCAATACTTGATCTATCTTTTTCAGGCAGGGAAAACTCTCAGCGAAAGACGATGGCATGCTGCATTCACTGCAGATGGTCACCTCGATATGGAAAAAGTTCTTCGACGGATCCAACGAGGGGTATGCTTCATTCCCGTTCTATTTATTATTGCGTTGCTTGACTACGCTCATATTCGACATTCAAGTGTAGTTTGCATATGCTGATCTACTTATATCTGTCAAAAGTTGAACAACTTATAGCATCAGATATTGAAAATTTAATATTATTAATTTAATTGATTATTTCCGGGTTAGGGTATTCACCCTTCAATCAAGGGGGCTGTCTGGGAATTCCTGTTAGGTTGCTTTGATCCTGAGAGTAACTTCGACCATCGGAATCAGCTTAGACAGGAAAGGAGGTGACAACTTCTTTTAGCATCTCAGAAAGTATAAAATTTTCATATGACCATTAGTGGCGCTATAGATATTCATAATTTTGACCTGTTTCCTTTCCTTTGTCATCCGTGTTCTAATTTTCCGAATTCGAACATTGTGACAATTTATCACACTAAGCATAACAGGGAGCGTTATGACACGTGGAAGACTGAATGCCAAAATATGGTGCCCGTCATCGGGAGTGGAAAGTTCATTACAACACCAATTATCACCGATGATGGCCAACCAATAGAAGTTGAAGGTGTCCCCGTGATAAGTTCTGTTCCAGACAAGAAAGCCGCTCAGTGGATGCTTTTATTGCATCAAATCGGTATGTACGGTGTACCATTTCATGCTCAGCTAATTCAATTTTCCATAGCTTATGTTGATTCTTGAAGTACCATTCAACCTCTTTTGAACTTTTTATTACTTAAGTACCGCAATAAGTTCGTAGATATCCGTTGAGGCTTTTCTTTTTAGGATACAATTCTAATGGCCTTAATTTGAGGCTTTAGGTTAACAGTTCTAAATGCATTGCAGGTTTAGATGTTGTTCGAACCGATCCAGCACTTGCCTTTTACGAGAGCGAAGCTAATCAGGCAAAACTTTGGGATATTCTCGCTGTATATTCATGGATGGATAATGATATCGGTTATGTGCAGGGTGAGTTGTAGTATTCATTACCAAGCTGAGTTTCACTGTTCTCCGACAATCTTTGGTGTATTCTTTGCCACACAGGAATGAATGACATATGCTCTCCAATGGTAATTCTATTTGAAAATGAAGCAGACGCATTTTGGTGTTTTGAGCGTGCAATGCGAAGACTGGTATACTTTTATTTCGTGCAGCATTGTTGTTTGAATATCTGATTTCGATGTTATATATTCATGAATCCATAAGGCATCAGCTCAATACCATTATTCTTTAAGAGAGAAGGTTCACTAAAATCGTCTTTAATAATTCGGTATATGGCGATGCTTATGGTATACAATACATATAGGGGAAGATTCATGTAAACTTTGTTTTCGTGCTTGTGTATATCTCCAAATGTGTTAAGAGACTTTTCGATTTGTTGTTTCTAACAGAGGGATAACTTTAGGTGCGATACAACTTCAATTGGAGTGCAATCCCAGCTCGTTACACTTTCACAAGTAATTAAAACCGTCGATCCCAAGCTTCATCAACACCTTGGTACGGATTCCTTTTCCCCGTTATTTGTATGCCATTTGAATCTCGAGACCGACTTCTGCTCATCCGAAACCTCATGTGAAAAAAAAACAAAAAGATGCACCAAACACTCATCCGAAGCTTCATGGATATCAATAGTGTACCAGAAACACCACATTTGCCATCTTCATAGTCTTATTATAGTTTTATCTTGTTCAACTAAATCTCATTGAACTCGTCTAACAGAGGAGCTCGATGGTGGGGAGTATTTATTTGCATTCCGAATGCTGATGGTACTTTTCCGAAGAGAGTTCTCCTTCATCGATTCATTGTATCTTTGGGAGGTGATTAATTTGTGTTTTTCAATTGTTATCCGGGCGAATGCCATTGTCATAGCTGTAATAGTTCGTTTCGAGTTCGAGTCTCTTTATGCATGCTCATTCTAAGACATCGATTGGCAATTGGCATCCATTTCACAGGTAATGTGGGCAATGGAGTATAACCCTCATATTTTCCTGTCGTATGAGACGGGAGATTCATCCTCTGATACCAACACTGCACTAACATCAGATCAGAAGATGCTAAAGCAGTGTGGGAAGTTCGAAAGAAAAAACATGCAGAACGGAACGTCGGATAAAAACGGTGCGCTCTCGGTCTTCCTAATCGCGGGTGTTCTCGAGACCAAGAATAAGCAGATTCTAAAGGAGGCCAAAGGCTTAGACGACGTCGTCAGCGTACTCTCTCGTTCTCTCCCCCTTGTGCATGCAAAATTCCATATATTAACTAATCGTATCTCTGATCGTAAACGTCGTTCTTCCAGATAATGGGCGATATTGTTGGAAACTTGGATGCCAAGAAAGCATGTGAAAACGCATTGAAGATTCAAAACAAGTACTTGAAAAAGGTATAATCATAAGCTTTATTTCTATCAAAATAGTTGTTTGAATGGATAAACTAATTGCATACATATTGTGTTTTTCTTTACGTGCAGGCCAAGAAATCATAGTTGCAGATCATCAAACATATCAAATTCCATAACTTTATAGCCATTTATTTGGAGATTTTTCATGTATTTTATTTTATTTTATTTTATTTTTTAAAGAAAAGTTTCTTTGTTCATATAATCTATATTTATTTATCGATGCCATTTTGAGAAGTTTATATTCTTTTATGTATAAATGGGAATTTTCCCTTTTTTTGGAACCTAACAAGTTTGATTAAATATAAGTATTATTTTAGTATTATAACACAATATGTTCAATACATTGAAATTGGAAAATAAGAATTTAGAGGTATAATCCCACTTATTTGAGAGTGACTTCTTAAGTCATGCAAATGTATCCCAGAACATCCACTTTAAATCTTTAAGAAACATTTTAACGAAATAAATCACTAATAAAATGGGTATAATGTCAAATATATCCCTAACACTTGACTAGACAATTATTTTGGCCTTACTTTTTTAAGTACTTCAACTCTTAACATTTCATTTTGGGTTAAAATGATTCTTTCCGTAGATAAAAATTAGGGTAAACTATACAAATGACCACTCAACTATGGGGTTGGTGTCGATTTGACCACTATATTTTCAATTGCGTTAAATAAACCACCTAACTATTTAAGTGGTTCCAATGTTGCCACCTGCCGTTAAAAAATAGACGGCACAGCTGATGTGGAATATTTTGCTTATTTTTTTTCCACGTTGGATATATAAAATAAATATTTATATGCCACCTCAACATTTATAATAAAATAAACGTTGGGTTTTGTCTATTTAAAGAAACCCTAATCCCTAATGTCTGAATTTTCACCCATTCTTACGATTTCACCAAGAAAAAAAATTGTTCAAGGTTGTAGCGGGTTATGGAGGCAGAGATGAACCGGGTATGCTATTGTGGAGTTCGTTCTACGGTAACAACAGGTTGGACTGATGAAAATCCAGGTAGGAGGTTTTGGGGTTGTGAAAATTATGGAAAAGGCGTTAAGGGCTGTAAGTTTTTTTGCTGGTATGATCCACCAGTGAATGCTAGGTTGAAAGCTGCCATTGTTGGTCTTCGTAGAAGGATTGTTGCTATGGAGAATCAAAGGAAGAAAGAAAGAATTCTGGGCATTTTGGGTCTTCTTGTTGTGTTTTTTGTTGGATTTTATTTTGGAACATTATTCTCTTAATTGAAATTCTGGGAATTCTCTTAAGTTTGGGTATTGGTGTTGTGGAATTTCTGAGAATTTTAGGTCTTGGTATTATGTAAATTCAGATTATAGTAACTGGATTTAGTTTTTTTTTTCTTCTGAATTTAGGTAACTGTATTTTGTGTTTAGGTTATGTAAAATGATCCTACTTGTGCAATGAAAAAATCAGTTTGATGAATGCATTATTGACCATTCATTAGTAAGTGAAGTAAATCAATTTGATGAATTTAATAACTGATAATTAGTAAGTGAAGTAAATCAGTTTGATGAATGCATTATTGATCCTACTTGTGCAATGAAAAAATCAGTTTGATGAATTTAATAACTAATAATTACATAATGTAAGTGAAGTAAATATATTGACCATTCATATTTGTATATCTAAAGTTTAAAATGAAGTATGTCAAACAAAAATAATGTAAATAATAGCTACAATATAAAGAAGAATACATAATTGCATTAACCATTATGTTTGGAATGTAATTCATACATCACATAATTTTTGACCAATACATGTGTTTGAGCATGTAATTCATACATCACTCCAAAAATTGACCTAGTAAAGCAAGTCAAACAAAATACATGTGATATTTGTTTTCACAACAATATAATCTAGTTTGGTCAAATGTTTGCAATACACAAAAAAGAACAAAAAGAATCTGTTGTGAACAGACTCAATGATCAACCCTTAGAGATGGTTGACTTGCACTACTTTCCTGGCTCATATGTGTAGTGGGGGTGGGCATCCATCTAACAGTATGGACTTGTGGAGTTGATCTTGGAGTTGAGGTACCAGCATGGCTGGTTGTTGTTGTTGGAGTTGAGGTACCAGCATGGTTGGTTGTTCCAGGTCTTTTAATCTGCAAAAAAATGACAAATTTTTCAACCAAGTAAACCCAAAAAAATAAAATTATGCATTTGATTTAAAAAAGTAAATCTTACTGGCAGTTTTAAAATTCTGGGAGCTCTTGCAGAAGATGAGGATGCTTGTCTTCTGATATTGCCACCAACCTTCCCCTTACAAGTTCTAATATTATGTCCACTTCCTTTACATTTTTTACAGTAAATTCTGACACCCCTCTTTGACAGCTTACCAGGCTGAGATGGTGGTTCATCAGCCTCTCTTCTTCTTTTCTTGTGTGGTCTTCCTGGAGGTCTTCTAAATGTAGGTGGTATGATAGGCTCCAATGTTTGTTCACTACTCCATTGTTTCTCACCTCTCACTGGACTTATCAAGTGAGAATAAATAGTCCTTTGAGTCTCCACAAAATAACAAGGATGAACATACTTTTTTGGCCTATCTGGAAGTGATAAAATGACAGAAAGTGCATGCACACAAGGAATGCCTACATGGAACAAATATTATATTAACAAAGAGTATTCTACTATTGTATAAATCAGTCCAAATAAAACACATGGTTAACTATACTAAAAAATCAGTCCAAATAAAAAAAGAGTAACAGAATATTAAAAATCAGTCCAAATAAAACACATGCTTAAGTATACTAATAAATCAGTCCAAATAAAACACATGCTTAACTATACTAAAAAATCAGTCCAAATACCACATTTTCTACTTATACCTGTTAGTTCCCATTTTCTGCAAGAGCATGTCCAAGCTTGATTGTTAACAGAATGTTGAGTTGAAGGACCACATGAAACTTGGTACATGTGTCCACCAGCATAAATAGGCCAACAACTGCAATAAAAATGAAAAGTTAGCACAACTTAAACAAAAAATAAATATTATTTTAAGTAACTAATTATACCTATGTGCTAGTGATGTTGCATGGTCAAGCTTCTTTTGAATTTTAGGGCACAGAACTCCAGTCCATTTTTCAGCCAGATCTTTTCTTTTAGCTAACCTTTGCATCATTTTTGTTCTGATTACCTCCACCAATGTGATAATTGGTTTGTCTCTAGCTTCAACAATTAACTGATCATACAAAACAGTACAAATTTAGTACAAAATTATTTGTATATTTGTAAATAACTAATTTACAGTAAAAAAAAATACCTTATTGAAACATTCACAGTTGTTATTCAGAAGCATGTCTGACTTGTATGTGATAGAAAAGTGTGACTTGGACCACATCCTTGGGTCTTTAGGTGCCAACCATTTCCAAGCTTTTTCTGACAAACCCTACAAAAAGTGAAAGTTAGTATTAATATATAATTCAGTACAATATAAAAATGATTTTAAAATTCAAATAATATACCTTCAATTCAGCCATGGCAGATTCAAACTCCCTAGGATATGTTGCCTTTGCAGCTTTCCATAGTTGATCCTTAAGTGCTTTTCCAACAAAACCATTAGTTTTGGAGTTAGAGTACAAATGCCTAACACAGGTTCTGTGTTCAGAATAAGGGAACAATTCTGACACATCTTCCATTAGCCCCTGTACATTACAAAATAAAAAGTTAATTAACAAAATTAAACTGCAAAATATAATTAACAAAATAAATAAATAAAAGTAACCATACCTTTTGTCTATCAGTCATGAAGGTGAACCTATGAGAATTGTTTATTTCTAAACCAGTGGCTAATATTTCTAAAAACCAACACCAAGATGATTGACACTCACTCTCCACAACAGCAAATGCAATTGGATAAATTGAATCATCTGCATCTGTTCCAATAGCTGCCAGCAGTTGACCATGATAATACCCCTTTAAGTGGCATCCATCCAAACCAATAATATGCCTACAACCAGCCTTGAATCCATCCTTCATTGCTTGCATACAAAAATATAGTCTCTCAAATTTCCTCTCATCTAACTTACAAATTACTGTTGTCCCTGGATTTGAGTACTTCAATTCACCAATGTAATCATACAGTTTAGCATACTGGTCATGAAAGTTCCCATGCAATTTTTCTAGAGCTAAATGTTTTGCCCTAACACACTTACTCTTGTGTACTGTAATCTCCCAATCTTGGTGAACAGCTTGTTTCAAAGAGTTAATTGAAAAAGTAGGATCAACATAAAAATTGTTGAAGTACTTCTCAGCTATCCACTTAGCAGTTACATTAGGATTCAGAAACTCCCTAAGACAATTATGTTCACCATGCACTGACTTAATCTGCCAAGTACCTAAAGAAGGGTCTTCACCATTAATTGGAGTTGCCCATAAAACTCATGGACACCCTCCCTTACATGCTACTTGGATCCTTTTGTTATCATTTCTTTTCAACTTCACATTGTACCTATTTTTAATACTATACATCTTAATTGCTTCTTTCAATACAGCCTTACTTGCAAATATCAAACCAACCTTCAGTGTAGGGTTAGACATGTCTGACATACTATTAAACTCAGGAAACCTAAGTTTTTTTGGTGGACCATCTGAATCTGACTCTTCTACACTGTGTAGTGAGTCAGAATGTTCACTGTCACTTTCAACCCCTACTTCATCAGTGTCTAACCCTACATTCACATTATACACTTCATCCTCTGAACTAATATATTCATTTTCACTGTCAGAAAACTCAGACACATCAGTGGTTGACTCAGATTGAGCAGCAACAAATTCTTAATCTTCTGAGTCAGACTCAGATTCAGTTTCTATCCTAACCTCAGACTCAAAAACATCATTATCAGCATCAGCAAAATTCATTTCAGGTTCAGGCTGAACATGTTCTACAACTTCTTCTAAGTACATGTGAACATAATGATCTCTAGGTAATTTACTAACCATTTCTATCACATCAGCATCAGTTTTCAATTGTTTTACTTCTAGTGGATTATCTGTTAATTTCCAAAAGACCTTAACTGCACAACTAATCTTTAATGCTTCAATCATACCAGTAACTTCAAACATAGACATTTTATCAACACTGCAGTAGTCAAAATAATTCACTAATTTCTCAGTATATTTAACCCTAGGCCTCCTAACAATAAAGCCACCATGATGTACAACAATGTTGAACATGTCTGAATTGACCCCTGTTAATTAAAACAATTTAAAACATGTTCAGTTTTTGTTCAAACAATCCTACTATGTATACACTAAAATACAGACATATAACCATCATTAATCATTCAAAAAAACATACATTTCATTCAAAATAGTAGCCCTAAACCCTACAACAATTACATTTTACTAATCATTCAAAAATGCATGCATTTCATTCAAAATAGTAGCCCTAAACCCTAAACCAAATCAAAGAGACAAACCAATTAGCATAATAGATAAGCATCAAGTCTGTATTATACAAGCCCTAAACCAATATTATATCAAGCAATAACTTTGTAAATAAGTTAAGGTCTACTAAACATTAAAGATGAATACAAGCCCTAAACCAATATTATATTAAGCTTTAGAAGAACATGTTCTGTTTTATGTCTACTAAACCAAAAAAAGACCCCACCATTCTGTCTGTATTATGTCTACTAGAAGACAAATAGAGAAGCAAAACAACAGACATTTATGTCTGAGAGATCCCCTACAACAACCAAAAAATGACCCTACCATTATTATACAATCTAATTTACTACTAGTGAAAGCACATGCAAACCATAACAGGACCACAAATCAATTTCTTTTTCTTTTTTCTTTAATGTTGACTTCAACCACATGCTTTTTTAATCCTAAACAATCAAAGATGCAAATTAAACACATTGTAACCCATTTATTAACCTATATATTAACACTAAAGTATTTACTCTTGAATCGTTTATAAACCCCTAAACTGAAATATTAAACCTAAACCCATATTTCAACTATTAACCCTAATTCGAAACATAACTTTAGTATTAACGTTAATCCCTAAACTATTAACCCATAATTTTAGTATTAACGCTAAATTTGAATATTAAACCCAGATTATAAACCCTAATCCCAAATCAGACAAACAACATAACAATAAGAAGAAGATTACTTACCGTATGTCGGACTGGGTTCATCTTTTTCGCGAAGAACTTCACTCATTTTCAACTTCTCCCACAGATTTCTTCAGAGATGAATCGTCCTTGAAAAGTTTTGCTGATTTTCTCCAATCGTCAATTTTTTTTGGGTTTGAAAGTAAAAGTCAGATTAATGACTTTGTCGAGAAGTATAATGACTTTGTTTGTGTCGTTTTGGGTTTTTTTTCCAACGTGGAAATTTTATAATTTTAAAATACACATCACTCATTCCGTTACTCAGTTAACAGCCACATCAGCTGTGCCGTCTATTTTTTAACGGCAGGTGGCAACATTGGAACCACTTAAATAGTTAGGTGGTTTATTTAATGCAATTGAAAATATAGTGGTCAGATCGACACCAACCCCATAGTTGAGTGGTCATTTGTATAGTTTACCCTAAAAATTATTAGTTAACTAACGATAAATAACTTGAAATGATGACATGTAAGCATAAAAAATAATTGTATATTTCATAAAATTTTATAAAAGGTATATTTCATATAATTTTATAAAAGGCTAAAGGGGTACTTTTTCCCCTGAGTTCGACCCAAAAAATTAATTTTGCCCATCTCCGAAAACGCATCCAATGTGGCCTGTAACATCCGGGTTTGGGGGTCGGGAGAAATAAATAAATAAAATAATATTCCGATTTTGTTTTGCTAAATTTAATTTAAAATGTTGGACCAAATTTGGATGACAAACCCAATAGCCATTTTAATGGTATTTTTATAACTAGGTAAACTTTTCAAATAAAGCACATTCCCTTTATATTTTATTTGAAACAAACAAAAGAAGAAAAAAAAAAGATACCATCCTCTTACCCATTTCTTCCTCTTTGACGTGAACTCCCCCCCTCTCCTCTCAAATTTCTTTCCATCAAATCTTGCCCTCATTTTTGGAGTTCTTGCAAAGGTAATAACAAATTCATGTTGTCCTCAACTTCCTCTATCTTCCCATGCCTTTAGTTTTCATTGAAATGCATTATTTAAAGTTTTGTGTTTTTGGGTTTTGTAAGAGAAAGATGCAAACTTTAACATCCTTTGCTTGAGCTTTTGATTCTTTATTGATAGATAAGTTAATATTAACCCATAAGGTCCAACATAGTCAATTTTTACATGGTTTTATGCAAATTCCCGAAATTGGGTAAAAATGGGTTTTTTTTGAAGGGTTTTGGGTGATTTTTGGGGGTTGTTTTAGGTGGGAATTGATAGCCCAATGGTAGTGCTATGATTAAGGGTTGATTTGGGAATGTTTGTGGGTGCTATGGATGTTGGAAAGATGGTTTTTGGACATGGTTTAGGGGCTGTCCGAAATTGCTAAAAATGGGGTTTGGTCATGGCTTGCAACATTGTGAATTGTATTTGAATTGTGTTCCGAGTTGGTCTTTTGATGTTGGGCTGATTTGGAATTGTTTGAATTGTGTTTGAGGTTGTTTGGAAGCGGGAATTTGTGTTGGAGAAGCTTCGGGAAGAAATCCGGAAATTTGAGGGAGGTTGCTTGCTTGGCTTGGAGCTTGGAAGCTTAGGTGAGTGGTTAAATACTTTTAAATGGTTTTCAAGTGTTGGTTCAAGCATGTGAACTAGGTTGGGATTGGTAGACCCACCTAGAGTTGGGATTAGGGTGGTGGCCTAATCCCAAACTTTAGTTAGAGACCTTGGTTGATCTTTAAAGTGTTGAATTATGCCTCATGTTTAATCATGCTCATGGTAGCTATGCTTATGTTGTTATACATGTATGTGGAGGCATGGCTTAATGCATTGTTACGTGCATGTTGATGATAAATGTGATGGAGATATACATGTGTATGAAATATGATGTGATAATTGTGTTGTTGAGATACATGTAGTGTTGACATGTGTAATGATATTATGAGGTGTTTGTATGATCCGGGGATCATGGTGAGTACATGCTAGGCATGGAAATGTGGTTGTGCATGACGGTAAGTCATGGTAAGCTCGTGCTAAGCACGGAAGTGTTATGAATTGATATTATGAATGATTAATGAAATGTGTAGTATTGTCACTAGTATGCTTGGGTACAAATGATCGATCATTAGGATGTTAGTGTGTACACATGAGTCAAAAGTCGCGCGTGGCCTTGGTGGCGTTGAGTCACCAAGGAGGAGTACGGGTTCGCCCGGAAATTTTATCTATATTTCTACGTGATGATGAGTGGAATCCCATCCGTAGGGCATGTGGCGATGAGTGGAATCCCGCACATGCAAGGACCGGTGATGAGTGGAATCCCACCGAGGTAATGTTGTTGTTGGAAATGCGTTCCAACGGGTTATCCGCGTATTCAGGTCATAGCTAGGTGCCAATACAGATTGTAGTTTATGTTACCAATATGTGGTTAATTGTGAACCAATGTGATTTGGGATGCGTTGCTAACATGGTTTAATATATGTGATTTCATATGTTGTGGATTTAACATGTTGAGCATGACATGATATTGAATATATGTTCATGGCTCGCGTGGATCGGAGGTAAGATCATGCATTTTATCTTGGTTGTAGCTCGTGCTTGGACCCTGCATTGTCGAAGGTTTGTTTTATGAGCTTACCCTCACTAAGCTTTTATGCTTACGCTCTCTTTTGTTCGACAATGCAGATTAATAGCTTGTGGGTGGCAAGGGCAAGGAAAGGTCTCCAAGTGCTGCTATGGTTAGCTCAAGTATGATCTTTGAATTGTAGATTGTAATAGTCAAGCAATGGGATAGGTGTTATTGATTTGAGTTAATGTTGGATGTTTAAGAGCATGTTTAAACTCCTTAATTGTGTTGTTTTTGATTGGCTTGTCGATGCCATGTTTGGATTGTAAATCATGTCTAAATTGCTTGTCATGTGTGTTGGTCATATGCCTTGTGAGAATGCCTAAGTTGCTCTTTTGAATGTTAGTCTTATGCCTTAGGAGTTTTTACATGTGTTTGAATGTTGTTTGAATGAATGCATGTTGTGGATTGTTGCCTTAGTATTAGACATGTTTAAGTCTTGTTAAAGCATGATGTTATTGTTGGTATAACTTGGGTTCAATTGATTTGCTGTTGTATGGTGTTTTGGTGGTGTTTTGGGGCACCCTTGTGCCTCAAAACAGCCCAGACGAGTCTGCAGACAGGGGGCGTTTCGGAACGGGTCCCCCTGTTCCGGAACGGTCCTTGCGTAAATGGCCTGCCGTTTCGAAACGGATGAAGGTCGTTTCGGAACATTTTGGCTACTGGAATTTTGAGAAATTGGCGAGATGAAGTCGTTCCGAAACGGGCCTTTGATGTTTCGAAACGGTCAAATCTCGTTGACCACGAGATATTGACCGTCAAGGTCGTTCCGATACGGGTCTTCCCTGTTTCGGAACGGTCACCTTATGGTTGACCCTGGCCTGTTGACTTAGTCAAGGCGTTTCGGAACACCCTATGGGCGTTTCGAAACGGCCTGCTGCAGATTAGTAAAATGAGCTGTTTAATTGTTGGGTTGGTCGATGTTTGATGCTATGATTGTATCTTCCGCTGCTGTGCCACACATAGGTCTTAATTATGCATGTAGACAAGATAAGATAAAAAGAAATTTTCTGGGTCGTTAACCGAGGGGAAGCCTTAACGGGTTTCGCTTCGGTTTTCCCCGTGTGACCCACTCGGACCGGTCAACCGGCCAGACCGGGACGAGGGGGTTACATTTGTTGGTATCAGAGCCTAAGGTTACCGAGACCCTGGGCAGGTAAGTGAGGTAAGTTTAAGTTTGGAATTGATATGCACGGTGTTTGCTTGCTTTGTAAGTATGATTGCTTGTATGACTAGTATGTTGATTGTTTGTTTAAAAGCATGTTGCTCGTTACCCGTGTATGCTATGATGTGTGATTGTTTGATTGAGAATGTATGTTGTTTGATCGTACGCATATGTTTGCTTGTTTAGCAAGTAAGCCTTATTATATGCTTGGTTGAGCATGTATGTGTGTTGATTTGGTTGAAACATGTTTAGTAGAGTCCCATTGCTTCTATTACATCGGGAAAAGGATTTTAAGTGAGGGAAATCATACTTGAGCCACTTGGACCTTTCCTTTGCTAACCCAACTTGTATGTTAAATTGTTGATTGATTTATTGCTTTTAGTAAGTTTAGGGCCAGTGTGTGGGCCGTGAATCGGTAAGTGGAAGTTGTGGTTTTGAAAATGGGGATGATGTAGAGGAAGTTCTTTGCTATAGTTAGGGGAGTATAGTTGTACCGGGGTTGAGGAACAATCTGTTGCTCGAGCCTGCGTGCACGTGAGTTGATTCTTGTTGGTGGGAGATGACGAGACCGATTCTGGTATTAGTTGGTGAAAAGAAGTGAAGACCTATGAGTGGGAGTCAGGTGGTACCTATGTTATAGTGGATAAGCCCTTGGTACAGTTTCGAGTTTGTCTCTTCTGATTGGTTCTGAGTTCGTACTTTCGTATGTTGTTAACAAGCATGCAAGTTTGAATGTGCTCGATGAGGTAGGTATGAGTACCTTAGTTCTTTTGGCGAGATCTAGGTAGGGGTCTCGTGTGAGTGATCTGAATTTCAGAAGTGTTAGTGGTGACCGTTGGGGTTCAGCCTATGATTTCGATGTAAGACAGCCGATCAGTATCCGTGAATGGGAACCGATTCGTGTGTTTGGGGCCAGTGTGCGTCTGGGTGGTTTTCCAGTATGGTTGTCTGTGTGTGCCCAGAACCGCGTTTTTGAAGTTTTGAAATGCTCTACGAATAATCTAGAAGAGTCGGATTTTGTTGAAGAACCAGTCTGAAAACAAGAGGACCGAAGACTATCAGTTGTGTACTTGTGAAGTTACAATTTTTGCAGAATCGTCCGTTTGTGTGAGCGTGCAAAGATTTTGACGTATCTCTGTTGAGATTTTAGACGTAGGGACGCATGTGACTAGACCTTTTGAGAGATAGTAGTGATCAGAAAGATGTACAGAAGATGTTTGTTGGTGGTTCAGAGTTACTAGTTTCTAGTAGATGTGAAGTGATTGTCTTCTTACAGTTTTGATGTGCCTTTTTCCAAGGCTCGACTTGAAGAGCAAATAGTTAGTGTATACGTTGAGACAAAGAAAGAGTTGACTTGAAGTTACAAGATTTATGTGTGACTGTAGTGGTAGGTGAGAAGGTGAACTTCTTGTTGAATGTTGATCCAGATTTAGAGGTCGAAGGTTGATTGAGTTTAGTTGACAGACTTGCTTAGTAATTGTGATGAATTCGATTTTGAATGAAGACTAGACCGCAAAATGTTAGAATAGTTGCGTTTTCTTTTCCTAGAAGTGTTTGGAAGAATTGCTGGTTCATCTCTTGTTAGAGGATAAGAGTTTGATATTGAGACCATCTTCGAGGTTGCTTATATTTTGTTTGCTCTGTAACTGGTGAATTCCGGAAGAATTGAGAATGTTGAAGAATTAACTTCGAGACTTGTTAGACCTTAGATTCATTAGGCCCAGTGCATCATCTTAGAGTTCTACAGTGGAATTTGTGTCGAAGAAAGAGTGACAGTACGAGAATGTATTTAGATTTCAGACAGTTGAAACAAGTGACAGTGAATGATTAGTATCCGTTTCCGTGTGTCAGTGATTTGTTGATCAGTTAGTGTGTACTCCAGTCAAATTGTAGATTAATTTGGATTCGATTATTTACAGTTGAAAGTGAGAGAAGTTGAAGTATCGAAGACAGCTTTCGAGGCAAGATATGATCGCTTTGAGTTCCGAGTTATGCCGTTTTGTTTGACTAGTGTATTAGTTACCTTCATAGAGATGTTGAGCAGAATAATTTTCTGAGTTTCATGATCAGTTGTAGTAGCCCTTCTAGATGTCACATGAGTATATTCAAGTACCGAAGAAGACCATGACAAGCTTTGAAGTTAGTGTGGTAGATCCTTTTAGAGAGTTAATTGTATACCAAGTTGTGCAACGTGAACTTCGAGTTAATGAAGATGTTCTCTTAGGACATGTAGATTAGCCGAGTGTATTAGAACAAATCTTGAACAAACAGAGGAAGATGTGAGTTGGAGGAAATTGAAGATTGTGACAGGAACCTATAGTTTTAAGTCTAACAGTGTTACTACCGGAAGTTGTAAATAGTTGTTCGAAGATAGCTGCTCTTTTGTCAGATTGCTACAGAAGAATGTTCAGTTTGTGAGGTCAGATGCGAGACATTGAACCCTTGAGAAACTAAAAGAAACTTTGAAGAGAGCTTCGACCTTGATTCAGCCCTTGTCAGAGAAAGAATTCGTGAACCATAGTGATGTGTTACATGTAGAGTTAGATTGTGTGATTATGCAAGACAGAGGATTGTGGCTTATTCATCGAGATGGTTGAAAGACCGTGAGAAGAGTTAACCGATATGATACATAGAATTAATTACCGTTGTAATTGCTTAAAGACTGTGATCTCAAGATTGAGTACTACCTAAAGAGAGTCTACGTAGTAACCGATGTTTCGAGTTATTTTGTTGATAGATTAGTAGTTGGATTGCGAGATGTGATTGTCAAATTCAGTTTGCCGAATGATAGTAGTTTCGTGGCCGAGTTTCATGTTAAACCTACATTGAGTCAGAATGCTTGAAGAGAAACAGTTGCAAGACAGATTCGTGGCACCTCACGTGCAAGACATTGTGGAAGGAAGACCGTCATAATACAGTTTCAGAGATGATAGAATTTTTCGTTTCAGAGACAGAATAATTGTACTGATTGACATAGTGTTATGAGACGTATTGATTTGACCGAAGCACACGGTATTTCTTTTGTATTGCATCTGAGTAGTATGAAGACATATTGTGGGTTGAAGATGAGTATTTCTAGATTGAGTGGATGAATGATGTGGTTCAGTATGAGAGTCAGTGTGTAAATTGTCAGCGTGTCAAGACTGAGTTTCAGTTTTCTTCTAGTTTGTTACGTCCGTGGGAGGTTCATAATGAAAGCGAGTAATAGAGATTCGAGATTTCAACTAAAATAATTTTGAAGACGTTTGCATAGTGTCAGGTTAATTGATGAAGACAGAGGATCAATCAGAGAAAGTTGTGGGTCAAGTGTTCAAGCAGTATTGTATGAGTTTGTGAATCGGGCTAGTTCTGTTGTTATCTGTTGTGATTACCACCAGAGTTAGAAAGGGATTTGAGATGTGTTCTGTGTATTCATGATTCAGAAATGTGAGTTAGATCTGTTCCGTGCTATGTTTGTTGAAGAGATTGAGTTGAGTTTGAAATTGGCATGCCTTGAAAAATCAGTTGAGATCTTAGTGTAAGCTAGCAAGTGTTGTGTGGTAAGTCTTTCGAGTTGGTTAGTACGTTGTGGTGAGAGAGGAAAGCGTGGAGGTGCATGTTTCAGTGGCCCTCCGTGATCGATAAATTTCGGGGACGAAATTTTCTTAAGTGGGGGAGAGTTGTAACATCCGGGTTTGGGGGTCGGGAGAAATAAATAAATAAAATAATATTCCGGTTTTGTTTTGCTAAATTTAATTTAAAATGTTGGACCAAATTTGGATGACAAACCCAATAGCCATTTTAATGGTATTTTTATAACTAGGTAAACTTTTCAAATAAAGCACATTCCCTTTATATTTTATTTGAAACAAACAAAAGAAGAAAAAAAAAAGATACCATCCTCTTACCCATTTCTTCCTCTTTGACGTGAACTCCCCCCCTCTCCTCTCAAATTTCTTTCCATCAAATCTTGCCCTCATTTTTGGAGTTCTTGCAAAGGTAATAACAAATTCATGTTGTCCTCAACTTCCTCTATCTTCCCATGCCTTTAGTTTTCATTGAAATGCATTATTTAAAGTTTTGTGTTTTTGGGTTTTGTAAGAGAAAGATGCAAACTTTAACATCCTTTGCTTGAGCTTTTGATTCTTTATTGATAGATAAGTTAATATTAACCCATAAGGTCCAACATAGTCAATTTTTACATGGTTTTATGCAAATTCCCGAAATTGGGTAAAAATGGGTTTTTTTTGAAGGGTTTTGGGTGATTTTTGGGGGTTGTTTTAGGTGGGAATTGATAGCCCAATGGTAGTGCTATGATTAAGGGTTGATTTGGGAATGTTTGTGGGTGCTATGGATGTTGGAAAGATGGTTTTTGGACATGGTTTAGGGGCTGTCCGAAATTGCTAAAAATGGGGTTTGGTCATGGCTTGCAACATTGTGAATTGTATTTGAATTGTGTTCCGAGTTGGTCTTTTGATGTTGGGCTGATTTGGAATTGTTTGAATTGTGTTTGAGGTTGTTTGGAAGCGGGAATTTGTGTTGGAGAAGCTTCGGGAAGAAATCCGGAAATTTGAGGGAGGTTGCTTGCTTGGCTTGGAGCTTGGAAGCTTAGGTGAGTGGTTAAATACTTTTAAATGGTTTTCAAGTGTTGGTTCAAGCATGTGAACTAGGTTGGGATTGGTAGACCCACCTAGAGTTGGGATTAGGGTGGTGGCCTAATCCCAAACTTTAGTTAGAGACCTTGGTTGATCTTTAAAGTGTTGAATTATGCCTCATGTTTAATCATGCTCATGGTAGCTATGCTTATGTTGTTATACATGTATGTGGAGGCATGGCTTAATGCATTGTTACGTGCATGTTGATGATAAATGTGATGGAGATATACATGTGTATGAAATATGATGTGATAATTGTGTTGTTGAGATACATGTAGTGTTGACATGTGTAATGATATTATGAGGTGTTTGTATGATCCGGGGATCATGGTGAGTACATGCTAGGCATGGAAATGTGGTTGTGCATGACGGTAAGTCATGGTAAGCTCGTGCTAAGCACGGAAGTGTTATGAATTGATATTATGAATGATTAATGAAATGTGTAGTATTGTCACTAGTATGCTTGGGTACAAATGATCGATCATTAGGATGTTAGTGTGTACACATGAGTCAAAAGTCGCGCGTGGCCTTGGTGGCGTTGAGTCACCAAGGAGGAGTACGGGTTCGCCCGGAAATTTTATCTATATTTCTACGTGATGATGAGTGGAATCCCATCCGTAGGGCATGTGGCGATGAGTGGAATCCCGCACATGCAAGGACCGGTGATGAGTGGAATCCCACCGAGGTAATGTTGTTGTTGGAAATGCGTTCCAACGGGTTATCCGCGTATTCAGGTCATAGCTAGGTGCCAATACAGATTGTAGTTTATGTTACCAATATGTGGTTAATTGTGAACCAATGTGATTTGGGATGCGTTGCTAACATGGTTTAATATATGTGATTTCATATGTTGTGGATTTAACATGTTGAGCATGACATGATATTGAATATATGTTCATGGCTCGCGTGGATCGGAGGTAAGATCATGCATTTTATCTTGGTTGTAGCTCGTGCTTGGACCCTGCATTGTCGAAGGTTTGTTTTATGAGCTTACCCTCACTAAGCTTTTATGCTTACGCTCTCTTTTGTTCGACAATGCAGATTAATAGCTTGTGGGTGGCAAGGGCAAGGAAAGGTCTCCAAGTGCTGCTATGGTTAGCTCAAGTATGATCTTTGAATTGTAGATTGTAATAGTCAAGCAATGGGATAGGTGTTATTGATTTGAGTTAATGTTGGATGTTTAAGAGCATGTTTAAACTCCTTAATTGTGTTGTTTTTGATTGGCTTGTCGATGCCATGTTTGGATTGTAAATCATGTCTAAATTGCTTGTCATGTGTGTTGGTCATATGCCTTGTGAGAATGCCTAAGTTGCTCTTTTGAATGTTAGTCTTATGCCTTAGGAGTTTTTACATGTGTTTGAATGTTGTTTGAATGAATGCATGTTGTGGATTGTTGCCTTAGTATTAGACATGTTTAAGTCTTGTTAAAGCATGATGTTATTGTTGGTATAACTTGGGTTCAATTGATTTGCTGTTGTATGGTGTTTTGGTGGTGTTTTGGGGCACCCTTGTGCCTCAAAACAGCCCAGACGAGTCTGCAGACAGGGGGCGTTTCGGAACGGGTCCCCCTGTTCCGGAACGGTCCTTGCGTAAATGGCCTGCCGTTTCGAAACGGATGAAGGTCGTTTCGGAACATTTTGGCTACTGGAATTTTGAGAAATTGGCGAGATGAAGTCGTTCCGAAACGGGCCTTTGATGTTTCGAAACGGTCAAATCTCGTTGACCACGAGATATTGACCGTCAAGGTCGTTCCGATACGGGTCTTCCCTGTTTCGGAACGGTCACCTTATGGTTGACCCTGGCCTGTTGACTTAGTCAAGGCGTTTCGGAACACCCTATGGGCGTTTCGAAACGGCCTGCTGCAGATTAGTAAAATGAGCTGTTTAATTGTTGGGTTGGTCGATGTTTGATGCTATGATTGTATCTTCCGCTGCTGTGCCACGCATAGGTCTTAATTATGCATGTAGACAAGATAAGATAAAAAGAAATTTTCTGGGTCGTTAACCGAGGGGAAGCCTTAACGGGTTTCGCTTCGGTTTTCCCCGTGTGACCCACTCGGACCGGTCAACCGGCCAGACCGGGACGAGGGGGTTACATTTGTTGGTATCAGAGCCTAAGGTTACCGAGACCCTAGGCAGGTAAGTGAGGTAAGTTTAAGTTTGGAATTGATATGCACGGTGTTTGCTTGCTTTGTAAGTATGATTGCTTGTATGACTAGTATGTTGATTGTTTGTTTAAAAGCATGTTGCTCGTTACCCGTGTATGCTGTGATGTGTGATTGTTTGATTGAGAATGTATGTTGTTTGATCGTACGCATATGTTTGCTTGTTTAGCAAGTAAGCCTTGTTATATGCTTGGTTGAGCATGTATGTGTGTTGATTTGGTTGAAACATGTTTAGTAGAGTCCCATTGCTTCTATTACATCGGGAAAAGGATTTTAAGTGAGGGAAATCATACTTGAGCCACTTGGACCTTTTCTTTGCTAACCCAACTTGTATGTTAAATTGTTGATTGATTTATTGCTTTTAGTAAGTTTAGGGCCAGTGTGTGGGCCGTGAATCGGTAAGTGGAAGTTGTGGTTTTGAAAATGGGGATGATGTAGAGGAAGTTCTTTGCTATAGTTAGGGGAGTATAGTTGTACCGGGGTTGAGGAACAATCTGTTGCTCGAGCCCGCGTGCACGTGAGTTGATTCTTGTTGGTGGGAGATGACGAGACCGATTCTGGTATTAGTTGGTGAAAAGAAGTGAAGACCTATGAGTGGGAGTCAGGTGGTACCTATGTTATAGTGGATAAGCCCTTGGTACAGTTTCGAGTTTGTCTCTTCTGATTGGTTCTGAGTTCGTACTTTCGTATGTTGTTAACAAGCATGCAAGTTTGAATGTGCTCGATGAGGTAGGTATGAGTACCTTAGTTCTTTTGGCGAGATCTAGGTAGGGGTTTCGTGTGAGTGATCTGAATTTCAGAAGTGTTAGTGGTGACCGTTGGGGTTCAGCCTATGATTTCGATGTAAGACAGCCGATCAGTATCCGTGAATGGGAACCGATTCGTGTGTTTGGGGCCAGTGTGCGTCTGGGTGGTTTTCCAGTATGGTTGTCTGTGTGTGCCCAGAACCGCGTTTTTGAAGTTTTGAAATGCTCTACGAATAGTCTAGAAGAGTCGGATTTTGTTGAAGAATCAGTCTGAAAACAAGAGGACCGAAGACTATCAGTTGTGTACTTGTGAAGTTACAATTTTTGCAGAATCATCCGTTTGTGTGAGCGTGCAAAGATTTTGACGTATCTCTGTTGAGATTTTAGACGTAGGGACGCATGTGACTAGACCTTTTGGGAGATAGTAGTGATCAGAAAGATGTACAGAAGATGTTTGTTGGTGGTTCAGAGTTACTAGTTTCTAGTAGATGTGAAGTGATTGTCTTCCTACAGTTTTGATGTGCCTTTTTCCAAGGCTCGACTTGAAGAGCAAATAGTTAGTGTATACGTTGAGACAAAGAAAGAGTTGACTTGAAGTTACAAGATTTATGTGTGACTGTAGTGGTAGGTGAGAAGGTGAACTTCTTGTTGAATGTTGATCCAGATTTAGAGGTCGAAGATTGATTGAGTTTAGTTGACAGACTTGCTTAGTAATTGTGATGAATTCGATTTTGAATGAAGACTAGACCGCAAAATGTTAGAATAGTTGCGTTTTCTTTTCCTAGAAGTGTTTGGAAGAATTGCTGGTTCATCTCTTGTTAGAGGATAAGAGTTTGATATTGAGACCGTCTTCGAGGTTGCTTATATTTTGTTTGCTCTGTAACTGGTGAATTCCGGAAGAATTGAGAATGTTGAAGAATTAACTTCGAGACTTGTTAGACCTTAGATTCATTAGGCCCAGTGCATCATCTTAGAGTTCTACAGTGGAATTTGTGTCGAAGAAAGAGTGACAGTACGAGAATGTATTTAGATTTCAGACAGTTGAAACAAGTGACAGTGAATGATTAGTATCTGTTTCCGTGTGTCAGTGATTTGTTGATCAGTTAGTGTGTACTCCAGTCAAATTGAAGATTAATTTGGATTCGATTATTTACAGTTGAAAGTGAGAGAAGTTGAAGTATCGAAGACAGCTTTCGAGGCAAGATATGATCGCTTTGAGTTCCGAGTTATGCCGTTTTGTTTGACTAGTGTATTAGTTACCTTCATAGAGATGTTGAGCAGAATAATTTTCTGAGTTTCATGATCAATTGTAGTAGCCCTTCTAGATGTCACATGAGTATATTCAAGTACCGAAGAAGACCATGACAAGCTTTGAAGTTAGTGTGGTAGATCCTTTTAGAGAGTTAATTGTATACCAAGTTGTGCAACGTGAACTTCGAGTTAATGAAGATGTTCTCTTAGGACATGTAGATTAGCCGAGTGTATTAGAACAAATCTTGAACAAACAGAGGAAGATGTGAGTTGGAGGAAATTGAAGATTGTGACAGGAACCTATAGTTTTAAGTCTAACAGTGTTACTACCGGAAGTTGTAAATAGCTGTTCGAAGATAGCTGCTCTTTTGTCAGATTGCTACAGAAGAATGTTCAGTTTGTGAGGTCAGATGCGAGACATTGAACCCTTGAGAAACTAAAAGAAACTTTGAAGAGAGCTTCGACCTTGATTCAGCCCTTGTCAGAGAAAGAATTCGTGAACCATAGTGATGTGTTACATGTAGAGTTAGATTGTGTGATTATGCAAGACAGAGGATTGTGGCTTATTCATCGAGATGGTTGAAAGACCGTGAGAAGAGTTAACCGATATGATACATAGAATTAATTACCGTTGTAATTGCTTAAAGACTGTGATCTCAAGATTGAGTACTACCTAAAGAGAGTCTACGTAGTAACCGATGTTTCGAGTTATTTTGTTGATAGATTAGTAGTTGGATTGCGAGATGTGATTGTCAAATTCAGTTTGCCGAATGATAGTAGTTTCGTGGCCGAGTTTCATGTTAAACCTACATTGAGTCAGAATGCTTGAAGAGAAACAGTTGCAAGACAGATTCGTGGCACCTCACGTGCAAGACATTGTGGAAGGAAGACCGTCATAATACAGTTTCAGAGATGATAGAATTTTTCGTTTCAGAGACAGAATAATTGTACTGATTGACATAGTGTTATGAGACGTATTGATTTGACCGAAGCACACGGTATTTCTTTTGTATTGCATCTGAGTAGTATGAAGACATATTGTGGGTTGAAGATGAGTATTTCTAGATTGAGTGGATGAATGATGTGGTTCAGTATGAGAGTCAGTGTGTAAATTGTCAGCGTGTCAAGACTGAGTTTCAGTTTTCTTCTAGTTTGTTACGTCCGTGGGAGGTTCATAATGAAAGCGAGTAATAGAGATTCGAGATTTCAACTAAAATAATTTTGAAGACGTTTGCATAGTGTCAGGTTAATTGATGAAGACAGAGGATCAGTCAGAGAAAGTTGTGGGTCAAGTGTTCAAGCAGTATTGTATGAGTTTGTGAATCAGGCTAGTTCTGTTGTTATCTGTTGTGATTACCACCAGAGTTAGAAAGGGATTTGAGATGTGTTCTGTGTATTCATGATTCAGAAATGTGAGTTAGATCTGTTCCGTGCTATGTTTGTTGAAGAGATTGAGTTGAGTTTGAAATTGGCATGCCTTGAAAAATCAGTTGAGATCTTAGTGTAAGCTAGCAAGTGTTGTGTGGTAAGTCTTTCGAGTTGGTTAGTACGTTGTGGTGAGAGAGGAAAGCGTGGAGGTGCATGTTTCAGTGGCCCTCCGTGATCGATAAATTTCGGGGACGAAATTTCCTTAAGTGGGGGAGAGTTGTAACATCCGGGTTTGGGGGTCGGGAGAAATAAATAAATAAAATAATATTCCGGTTTTGTTTTGCTAAATTTAATTTAAAATGTTGGACCAAATTTGGATGACAAACCCAATAGCCATTTTAATGGTATTTTTATAACTAGGTAAACTTTTCAAATAAAGCCCATTCCTTTTATATTTTATTTGAAACAAACAAAAGAAGAAGAAAAAAAGATACCATCCTCTTCCCCATTTCTTCCTCTTTGACGTGAACTCCCCCCCCCCCCCCTCTCCTCTCAAATTTCTTTCCACCAAATCTTGCCCTCATTTTTGGAGTTCTTGCAAAGGTAATAACAAATTCATGTTTTCCTCAACTTCCTCTATCTTCCCATGCCTTTAGTTTTCATTGAAATGCATTATTTAAAGTTTTGTGTTTTTGGGTTTTGTAAGAGAAAGATGCAAACTTTAACATCCTTTGCTTGAGCTTTTGATTCTTTATTGATAGATAAGTTAATATTAACCCATAAGGTCCAACATAGTCAATTTTTACATGGTTTTATGCAAATTCCCGAAATTGGGTAAAAATGGGTTTTTTTTGAAGGGTTTTGGGTGATTTTTGGGGGTTGTTTTAGGTGGGAATTGATAGCCCAATGGTAGTGCTATGATTAAGGGTTGATTTGGGAATGTTTGTGGGTGCTATGGATGTTGGAAAGATGGTTTTTGGACATGGTTTAGGGGCTGTCCGAAATTGCTAAAAATGGGGTTTGGTCATGGCTTGCAACATTGTGAATTGTATTTGAATTGTGTTCCGGGTTGGTCTTTTGATGTTGGGCTGATTTGGAATTGTTTGAATTGTGTTTGAGGTTGTTTGGAAGCGGGAATTTGTGTTGGAGAAGCTTCAGGAAGAAATCCGGAAATTTGAGGGAGGTTGCTTGCTTGGCTTGGAGCTTGGAAGCTTAGGTGAGTGGTTAAATACTTTTAAATGGTTTTCAAGTGTTGGTTCAAGCATGTGAACTAGGTTGGGATTGGTAGACCCACCTAGAGTTGGGATTAGGGTGGTGGCCTAATCCCAAACTTTAGTTAGAGACCTTGGTTGATCTTTAAAGTGTTGAATTATGCCTCATGTTTAATCATGCTCATGGTGGCTATGCTTATGTTGTTATACATGTATGTGGAGGCATGGCTTAATGCATTGTTACGTGCATGTTGATGATAAATGTGATGGAGATATACATGTGTATGAAATATGATGTGATAATTGTGTTGTTGAGATACATGTAGTGTTGACATGTGTAATGATATTATGAGGTGTTTGTATGATCCGGGGATCATGGTGAGTACATGCTAGGCATGGAAATGTGGTTGTGCATGACGGTAAGTCATGGTAAGCTCGTGCTAAGCACGGAAGTGTTATGAATTGATATTATGAATGATTAATGAAATGTGTAGTATTGGCACTAGTATGCTTGGGTACAAATGATCGATCATTAGGATGTTAGTGTGTACACATGAGTCAAAAGTCGCGCGTGGCCTTGGTGGCGTTGAGTCACCAAGGAGGAGTACGGGTTCGCCCGGAAATTTTATCTATATTTCTACGTGATGATGAGTGGAATCCCATCCGTAGGGCATGTGGCGATGAGTGGAATCCCGCACATGCAAGGACCGGTGATGAGTGGAATCCCACCGAGGTAATGTTGTTGTTGGAAATGCGTTCCAACGGGTTATCCGCGTATTCGGGTCATAGCTAGGTGCCAATACAGATTGTAGTTTATGTTACCAATATGTGGTTAATTGTGAACCAATGTGATTTGGGATGCGTTGCTAACATGGTTTAATATATGTGATTTCATATGTTGTGGATTTAACATGTTGAGCATGACATGATATTGAATATATGTTCATGCATCATCTATATTTATGGCTCGCGTGGATCGGAGGTAAGATCATGCATTTTATCTTGGTTGTAGCTCGTGCTTGGACCCTGCATTGTCGAAGGTTTGTTTTATGAGCTTACCCTCACTAAGCTTTTATGCTTACGCTCTCTTTTGTTCGACAATGCAGATTAATAGCTTGTGGGTGGCAAGGGCAAGGAAAGGTCTCCAAGTGCTGCTATGGTTAGCTCAAGTATGATCTTTGAATTGTAGATTGTAATAGTCAAGCAATGGGATAGGTGTTATTGATTTGAGTTAATGTTGGATGTTTAAGAGCATGTTTAAACTCCTTAATTGTGTTGTTTTTGATTGGCTTGTCGATGCCATGTTTGGATTGTAAATCATGTCTAAATTTCTTATCATGTGTGTTGGTCATATGCCTTGTGAGAATGCCTAAGTTGCTCTTTTGAATGTTAGTCTTATGCCTTAGGAGTTTTTACATGTGTTTGAATGTTGTTTGAATGAATGCATGTTGTGGATTGTTGCCTTAGTATTAGACATGTTTAAGTCTTGTTAAAGCATGATGTTATTGTTGGTATAACTTGGGTTCAATTGATTTGCTGTTGTATGGTGTTTTGGTGGTGTTTTGGGGCACCCTTGTGCCTCAAAACAGCCCAGACGAGTCTGCAGACAGGGGGCGTTTCGGAACGGGTCCCCCTGTTCCGGAACGGTCCTTGCGTAAATGGCCTGCCGTTTCGAAACGGATGAAGGTCGTTTTGGAACATTTTGGCTACTGGAATTTTGAGAAATTGGCGAGATGAAGCCGTTCCGAAACGGGCCTTTGATGTTTCGAAACGGTCAAATCTCGTTGACCACGAGATATTGACCGTCAAGGTCGTTCCGATACGGGTCTTCCCTATTTCGGAACGGTCACCTTATGGTTGACCCTGGCCTGTTGACTTAGTCAAGGCGTTTCGGAACACCCTATGGGCGTTTCGAAACGGCCTGCTGCAGATTAGTAAAATGAGCTGTTTAATTGTTGGGTTGGTCGATGTTTGATGCTATGATTGTATCTTCCGCTGCTGTGCCACACATAGGTCTTAATTATGCATGTAGACAAGATAAGATAAAAAGAAATTTTCTGGGTCGTTAACCGAGGGGAAGCCTTAACGGGTTTCGCTTCGGTTTTCCCCGTGTGACCCACTCGGACCGGTCAACCGGACAGACCGGGACGAGGGGGTTACATGGCCCCAGTCCGCGAAATCTCAAATTGACCCCCTGACCGACGTTGACCGTTACAGTGCTGACGTGACAGTTAACGGTGATGACATAACGGTCCACGATGCTAACGTGGCAGTATACATGGGATGATGACATGAAGGAAGGGGTTGAATTGATTATTTCAATCGAATTCAAGGGCATAACTGATTCTTGTACTGAATTCAGGGGCATAATTGATTTTAATTAAAAGTTCAATAACTTACTTAATATTTAAGTTAAAAATAAGAATTTAAAAAATTATTAAAATTTTAAAAATATTAAAACTGATAAATAATTTGTTTAAATTTTAAGTTAATTTAATTGATTTATTTAGTTTTTTAATGAAATTAGATAAATAATTTGGCTTTTCAAGTTGAGCTTTTACAAATAAAATATATGAAAAATCGATTAACAAATTGGTATAAATATCCTTTGGGTCCTTGGTAATTTTAAAAATAAGTAAAGTGATGACTCTCACAAAAAATCAAAATATTCTTCAATTTTTTTATAAAAATCCATAAAGTTAAAAATAAATAAATAAAATATCAAAAAATTATTGAAAATCAAATTATATAAAAATTTAAAATGTATTAGAAATTATAAAATGATAAAATTTAAGTATAAAAAATTAATAAAAAATATTTATAAAGTATAAAAAGTTGAACACTTTCATCGAAAAAAACTTTAACTTTGTTAGTCTGAGTATTACCCTTCGTTAAACAAATTTTCAGTAGAATCAACCTTGTAATAGTGCAATAATAAAACTCTAATCCAAGGATATTTCAATTGAAAATATGTTCAAAGAACACTCAACATAACGAGAAACAATTAAAGATTTTTCTGATGGTTTATAAATATTTTTAAATTATAATTTTTCTGCATTTATAACTTTTTGATATTTTTAATTGTAACGTTTTTACATAATTTTTAAAATTCATTATAGTGCTTTTATTTTTTTAATATTTTATGAATATTTAAAATGAATATTTAAATATTAATATTTTTAAATTTTTTAGTTTAAAAATTAAGTAAGTTATAACTTTAAATTAAATTTAGTTATGACCCTGAATTCGTAAAAAAACAATTATACCCTTGAATTCGGTTAAAATAATCAATTCATCTCCCTCTGCCACATCATCATCCCACGTGTACTGCTACGTTAGCATCATACCGCCACATCAGCATCTCAACATCGTGGGCTGCCACGTCACCACTATAACAGTCAACGTCGGTCAAAGGGTCAATTTGATCGATTTCGCGGACTAGGGGGCCACATTGGATGCGTTTTTCATTGAGAGACGAAATTGATTTTTTCGGTCAAACGCAGGGACAAAAGTATCCCTTTAGACTTTATAGAATTATTTTTTTTTGATGTGTCATTCTGTTAAATCATCATCTTTGTTTATATGACATTGTTATGTCAAAGTGCACTGTCATGTAAGCTTACCACGTCATTTCAAATTATTTATTGTTAGTTGACTAACAGTTTTCATCCACATAGATTATTTTACCTTAAAATAAATGTTGAGGGATTAAAGTACTTTAAAAATCAAACATTAGTAACATTTTTTTGACATCATACCTAAAATGGGCCTATTTTAACCTTTAAGAAAATGGGCATACCCCTCTCTCTCTCTCTCTCTCTCTCTCTCTCTATATATATATATATATATATATATATATATATATATATATATATATATATGGGATAGGATCAAATTACACTGTGTAAAATTCTCTAAGTTTTACACGTTTTTTGAATCGTTGGATGAGTGAAACGGATGGATGAGATTAACACTAAAATATGTGAAGATTATCACCTGGGAATTAAAAACACGGTGTTAATCTCAACCATCCATTTTCCCCATCCAACGATCCAAAAAACGTGTAAAATTTAAAGAGTCTTACACAGTGTAATTTGATCTAACTCATATATATATATATTCGCTTGGATTTCATGCTTATATAATAAATTAATAACATCATTAGTTCAACAATTTATATGTAATAAATTAATAAAAGCCAATAGTTTAAGTTTATGTTCTTACCAACAATTCGGCCGTTTCTTAAAATTTGTAAAGTACAATGACGGAATTTTAATAAATTAAATTAGAGAGATTAGTTTTTTAATTCTCAAGTTTTAAGGATGAAATCCTATTATACCTTAAAATAATTTGATTTATTAGACAGAGTACTAAGAGGTAGAGGGCCTGACCCCAGATTTTATGGGTTAATTACCTTTTAGGTACCCGCCAAATTAAACTATGATTTCTAGATTTTTCGGTTTAATTCTTTCTAGGTCGTTATCAATTTTGCAATTAATTAGTTTAGCTTTATCACTTTTTTTAAATAGTCATTAAGTACTTATAAATTTGAAATAAAATAAAATAAACTATAGTTTTGTATTTAAATACTTTTTAGATCATGTTAATTTAAAGTTAAACAATTCTCTCAAATGCCATACCTATTAATTTCCCAAAACATGGTTCGTCTGAAGCTAACCTAATATCTTGTCACAATAACAAGCAAAATAGAACTTTTTAGCTAAACTTTTTTTGTTATAACCATCAAATTAGAAAATATTTTTAAAATTTTATGTTTTTAGAATTTTAAATATTTTTTAAATTTTTTACGGTTTAATGACGTAACACTTTTAGAGTGTACTACACGTTATCATTTATTGGTTTTTAATAAATTAGTGGTCAAAATTTGACCAACCATTATGAAAGGACTAAATTAAGTGTGTTTTGACTAATAAGAATTAAATTAGGTGCAAAAAATCAATAATTGATTAATTGATTTTTTTTTCGTCGAGAACTAATTTGATCTTTAAGATGAGGCTTGCGTCGCGATGTCTGATGTTTGCTTTCATCATGTATATCGTGAGGCGAATCAATTGGCGGATGCTCTTGCTAAGAGGGGTGTCGATCGACCTCAATGGTTTCAGTGGTTTGGATGAGGCATTTGTTGATTGTAATATGGGTTGTATCTCGTTCGAATCATATCCGAGTGTAGTTTGAGTGTGTATTCGTTCTTTTTAAATTACCATGAGTACTTTTTTCCTCTACATAAGTTTTAGAGAGGTTTTTAACGAGACTTATAGTAGCTGCGACTATGTATAATCTCCTCTTAATAAATCATGCATTTTGCCAAGCAAAAAAAAGCCAAATAAAAATAAACAAATAATTACTTATTAAATAATTAAATTAAAGTATAATTATTAAAAATATTTTTATAATATAAATAAAATGTGATTAAATAAACTAAAATTCTAAAATTGACATTAGAAGGATTCGAACCCGAGTTAAATAGAGTTGAAATTCAAAAACCCTTATTTTCATGTTTTTGCGCTTTTCTAAAACACTTTCAATAAAAATGGTGGAAAAATATAGAATTGTATACAATGCCTTCAATGAATCATCTATTTATAGGCATAAGAAGTACATAATACATTAAACTCTAATTCATAGAGATAATATTCCTAATAATAAATAAATCAAACTCCTTTGATAAAGTTCTAATCATGATAGACATCCACATAGATAAATATTCATAACACTCCCCCTTGGATGAGAGGAACAAAGAGATGAGAGGAAGAGGGAGATTTGTATTATTCTCAAAATATAGAATTGTATACAATGCCTTCAATGAATCATCTATTTATAGGCATAAGAAGTACATAATACATTAAACTCTAATTCACAGAGATAATATTCCTAATAATAAATAAATCAAACTCCTTTGATAAAGTTCTAATCATGATAGACATCCACATAGATAAATATTCATAACACTCCCCCTTGGATGTCTATGAAGATAATGTGCCTCGTTAAAACCTTACTAAGATAAAAACCCAGTGGGAGAAAAAAAAATTCTTTAGTGAAGGAAAAAGAGTACACACATCTTTGATACGCATAACTTGTTGCCTCATTAAAAACCTTACCAGGAAAACCCATTGGGACAAAACCTCGGTTAAGGAAAAAAGAGTGCAACGCGTATTTACTCCCCCTCATGCAAACATCACAGAAGATCTTTGAGTCTTCATAATTTAATCTTGAATATCATTTTTCTAAAGATCGCGAGGGATGAAACTTTGGAGTAATATGTTCCATGATGTATCAACTTTCAAACTGAGATATACATCTTGCTTTATCTTCACACAAGATAGCTTTTATCATATCTTGTAAAAGTAAATCCACATATCTTTTGGATATGTTGGGTCAATAATCTTAGCCAAACACATTTTTTTTGCTTGCCTCGTGCATAACAATTATTTCTACGACATTTGAGGAGGCATCAACGAATGTTTGAAGATCTAAATGTAATGATCTTTGTATATTCATAGATATTTCTTAACCAACTAATATATAGTGCTTCAAGACCAAGAAAAGATATAATTATCTTTATTCACATCCAACAATCTTACAACTATTGGGATACTCAATAGATATGCTCTATTCATATTGAATCTTCTTTAAGATTCTTTCAGTTTATGTCTATTCATAGACAAAAGAAATATATAAAAATGCTCGATCTTCAGGTCGAGATAAACTTGATGTCAAGATTCAAGTACTTGTATTGAAAGTACTTCATGAGTTTCCAATTTGAAGCTCTTTAGGAGTTCTAAAATTATCATAATGGATTTTCATCCAAACTCCTTTATAAAATACATAAGGAAATCTGATCATTCTTATAAAACTCAATTAGTATTCACTAAGGCGATTATACCAAATGCGCCAAAAATATTCATGAGACATGTTTAAATAAATTTCCTCAGAAATTTCCAAATGCTTATAGCATTTTAGATCCTTCAAGGATAAATATGGATCCACAAATAATTAGACGCATGTAAAATTTTCAAAACTGCCAAAGTAATTGCATCCACCATGAAGTAATTAAAACTTTTCATAAATCACAGTTTAAGTCGTATTTACGACTACTTATTTGTGCCTCACTTGCATTACACCTTTAGGTGTTTGGACTGGTGGTCCAAATACTTCTATTTTAGAAGTTCAAAGCGTCTTTCAACATTGGCCAATTCAATATCTATATTTCTGGATAGATTTTATAAAAGATCCTCGATTTCTTTCTTTACTTCTATAGAAGTATTTTATGTAAAATCGTTGTCGACAACTTTCCAATATTCTGGTTCCATTCTCGTAATGACATAACTCATCGAGATCTCTTCAAGATTTCAATCTTTATTCCAGGTACCTGAAACTCTTCAAGAGTTTTATTATTTGTTATGTCTTGGGTCTCTTCAGGAGCACCCGCCTCCAATATATGACCATCTCATATTACTTTCTATTTACGAGAATTTTGATCATTGGAACCATTTCAACTATCATGCTTCAGGCATGATTTACATTCTCTCGCTCTAACATGTAATTTAAACTTAGAGCATTTCAGCTGGTATATGAGACTTAATTACTCTCATTGGGTCAGTAAATATGTCTGGCAGTTGACATGTAATAGCATGAATTATCTTATGAACTTCTAGTTCATATACGAGGATCTAGATAATGATAATTCATTTTCCTCTATCCAGCTGATTATTATCTCCCCCTGATGTTGAGAAAAATCATGTCATAAATGATTCTCCAATTAATGTTTAAGAATTTAAACATAAAAGGAGACTCGTACTCAATATATATTCTCAACCCTTTTTATTTACCCATTTTGTGCGATGTGGTGGAGCAATTCATATCGCACATTCAAAAATCATAAAATGGGAAATGTATGGTTTCTGACCAAAAACCAATCATAATGGGGAGTTTATTATAACTCGTTGGCTTGATGCGTATAAGTGTTGCTATATGGAAACACCATATAAATAATAACTCTTTTGTTCTCATAGTTTAGCTATTAAATAGGAGGCATCCAATTGAAATTTTGCTAAACTATATTTTTCATAATCAATAAGCTTTGTAACAACTGATATAGCCTAAAATATAAACCCACTAGCTTTTCAAGACGAATAGTCTAACTGCATAATCTGAATATTTTTAGAATCAATCTCACAAACTTCTGGTTGTAAGTCGATAAAACAATGTAGATGCATCTACTAAAATCATATAAAACTTTCCACATTTGTGGATATATGGGCCCATATTTCGTTCAGATATGCAAGACATACAGTCTCAACTTCAATACAAGAACTTTAAGTTCTAATTCTTTTGGTAAGTGGGATCATCTATATCCTTTGAGAACAAACAACACAAGAACTTCAGGTTCTTTTAGTAAGTGGAATTTAATCAATTCCTTTAAGCAACACAAGAACTTCACGTTCTTTAATAAGTGGAATTTAATCCATTCCTTTGTGAATAAGCACCACAAGAACTACAGGTTCTTTTAATACATGTGCATGTAAATCTCAATAATTTCTGCACCATTGATCAGGATGGTCTAACCGATCATGCCAACTATATATATGTGTGTATATATCTCTGAATTTGTAAACTCCTTGTTTACCATAACATGTAATTCAATCTCACTCGTACATGTCTAGTACGGCCATCAAAATTGTTCCTTTAAATAGGAATATATTTAGCTCTTTCGGAGCTTTCAATTGAAATCATCTTTTGGTAGTAATATATAGCTCTTCTAGAGCTTTCAACTGACTTTTTGGCTACCAAAACTTATATCAATATTGGCTTATTTCAAATGCCAATTGATAACATATGTTATCAATAATTCCCAAAGGGATAGTTTGCGAACTCATATTGCTCTCTTTATGACTTTGACGAGTATAACGCACTGTGAATATGGAATAAAGTTCCATTTGACAATAACATATTTGCTCAACCAGAGCCTTTTGTGATATTAGTACTTCCGGATATAGTACTCACATTATTCCCTTGCATTTTAATCGAGAAATGCATAATTGTGCACCTTTCAAAATGTGCTTTGTTTCATTTACTTCAGGTAATGAAAATATGTACTTTGTATCATTCACTTCGAGGAATGAAAAATATAAAATATAGCACATCATATCAAGTCGATTATCTATCAGAGATAAACTTTCAAGTGCTCTTCCGAAGTATTGATATTTTAGTACTTTGAGAAATACTACTCATATTTCCCCTTACATTTAAATGGGAAAGATATTTCTTATGCTTGAGTACAATATGAGTACTTGCATTATCTGCTAGGCATAAATAGCCACAATTTTAGGCATAAATAGCCACAATTCTAGGCATAAATAGCCACAATTCATTGTATATTTTATTCCGGAAGTAATCATATTCTTCAAATAATAAATTAACATAAATCGTAAATAAATAATATGTGGAATAAATAAACATAAAGCAAACTAACATAAATAAATAATAAATAAAACGAATTAATATAAAAAAAATAAAAAACCAATTATTCCTGTTAGAGGTTATAACGGAAATAAAATAAATGGTAAATTATTCCCTTCAAGGGTTATGAGAAAATTAACAATATCCAATTGAGTTGGACCAATAACGCCATAATTATTTTCACCATAAACAAATTTTGTTTATATTTTATTTCATTTATCATTCATGATTATGGATAAAGTCCATAATACTTTGGCGTTTGACAAGTACGAAACCAATGGTTTATAACATCACATTGGTAAAAGGATTTCACTTCCTTAGAATGATCTTTATCACTCTTTTCATCCTTATAACTTTGCTACCAACGGGTAGAAGTATTCTTCATACGACTATATTTTTCATTTGTATATTCATAGTCTCGACCACGATCACTACTTTTAATGTGATTTTTTATTCATTCCATAATATAATCTCACATTCACTTCAAGGAATGGAGTAGAGCTAGTGGGCCTTTAAAACCTTTTTCACATATCCTTATCATAGAGAACAAAGATTTAATCCTCGTACGCGGCATTGTTAAACCTGTCCACAAGGTCCTTTAAAAACCTCCTTTGAGACCAGTAGCCTCGCAGAACGGGATGTCCAGCCAATTATACTTGGATTATATCGAAATTATGTCTCTAATTGAATAATGATTTACCATGTTTGCATTCACTTCAGGGAATGAAACAGATCAATAATTGCATGGAATAAACATCATGCTTGCATTCACTTCAAGGAATGCCCAATCATTGATAATCGCATGGAATAAACATCATGCTTTGCATTCACTTCAGGGAATGCCTCCCATAAAACTTTTGGATCAAGATAAATTTTCGTAACTTGATATTGGGAGAAGTCTATGGTCGAGTTTTTCGACAAAGAAGAAAAATTGCTTTCGAGCAAATATAGACTTTATAACAATCTTTTTATAGATTGAAATTCACCATGATTTATCGCACATTAAAATCATAATTTAAAGAATAAAAATAAAATAAGAATTTACCGATATTAGTTTTTCTCTCGAGGAAAATGGAGACGTAGCAAATGACCAAAACATCTTCTCATAATGTCGTGTCTCTTTCCAAGTCATTTAAATACATGTAAAACTCAATACATGGTTAAAATATCAATATCATCAAATAAAATAATATAAACACATATTGATATTAATACAAAGTTCAACCATTGTGTCAAAAATAAACATATATGAAACCATAATAATAAGATATATATGTATTGGTTGAATTAATTATACCAGAAATCAGAGGATATATGCCATAATTCTCTTTTAAAAAAAAACTAAACCAACAAAGGTGTTTCATTAATGTACATATCTTTGTTACTAAAAAAAACCTTAAACCTAGAGTACGTATTTTAATTAATTTATATGAAAAACTACCATAGTTCTACGTACATAACTTTGTTATTCATAATTATAAAGTATAGTCAGTAAATCGAACATGCTTTACATGCACCATCATCAAACTTCATGAATTTACAAATATACAAACACAAATAATAATAATTAAGTATGAAAAGCATAAGCAGTTGAGTACCAAAGATGAAAACCCACAAATACTTTCGCTTAACAAACCTTAGTCGATTCCATCGTTCCCTCTTCGTCTCTGTCGATTCGTCTTTTGGTTTGTGAGAAGCCACAAATTTATCTCTTTCCAATGTTCGAATAAAATCAAACATACTTCCAAAATTTTCAAAAAAAATTTAAAACAAAGTTAAAATATAAAGAGAAAGACAATCGGTAACTAAAAAAATAAGGAGAGAAAAAAAAACTTATCTTTGGTTTATTCTATAATCGAATTCTTCCCGGTAACTTCTTTTGAATTATAACGATGAAGACCTCAGTGATTAGAGTCTCGTGCTGATAACGTGTTGTGAATAAAATAAAGAAGAACAAGAAGAACAAAGAGATGAGAGGAAGAGGGAGATTTGTATTATTCTCAAAATATAGAATTGTATACAATGCCTTCAATGAATCATCTATTTATAGGCATAAGAAGTACATAATACATTAAACTCTAATTCATAGAGATAATATTCCTAATAATAAATAAATCAAACTCCTTTGATAAAGTTCTAATCATGATAGACATCCACATAGATAAATATTCATAACAGAAAACATTTTTTTATATTTTCAAAATTTCACTTATTTTTGTTTTATTTTTTAAAAATTATTTTCAATTTTTACAACCAAATATGTTTTCTTCAACATTTTCTATTTTCTAAAAAAATAAAAATAAAAATACTTTGTATTCTCCGGAACCAAACGCACTCTTAATAATCTATTTTATCAAACTAAAATTGAACAATTTGTTAATACCTTTCTAAATTTTGTATTCTTACATAAAATTATTAAAAAAAATGAGTTTCTCAATTTTCAAACCTAAATTTTCGATGTTTATGGTGTTAGATTGGCTAGTCTTTTTTAACTATGAACGATGCACCGCTAAATTTTGCTTTCCGATTTCTTACCCTTTTCTTCCCACCACTAATCCTACTGACAACATTTGTCAAAAACAGTCCAATTTTTAGTAAAAATTTTCCATCAATTTTACTCCTTCACCTGGTTCAAGGAAGAAAACAACTCTTCTTTTTCCGTTTCTTATTGAAAACAAAAGATATTTTCATCATTTTCCTTAGCAGAAAGATGTTCCAATTCTAGGAGAAAACCAATGTTTGGATACTAAGAAAATCTGGGTTTTTCCCATTTCCTCGTTTAGGGGTTTCCAGATGCAGATTTGAAGCTACTCTAAATTCAAAAAGGCTGCTTTAGTTTAGACATCAAAGGCAAAGGGGTGACCAAAATGGCAGCAAGCAGCACCAAAATGGCACCAAACAACAAGATGAAGGGCCTGCTAAAAGGCCTTAAATACATTTCTCAAATATTTGGTATGCTTCTGCAGATTCTTTTATACATTTCTCAAATTCAGATGTATTGGTTTGGTTTGAGAAAAAAAAAACACAATCGAAATGTTATCAAATGGTATAACTTTTTTGGTTGTGCGTGGATAGCACTCCGATTACTTTGTAGGATAGCATTTAGTTGCAACCGAAAATGTTATAAAAAATTATAACATTTCAGTTGTGTGTTAACATTTTAGGCTCGGAATTTTCTAATATTTCGATTGTCATCTAGATGTTTTATGCTTTTGTAACATTTCAATTGTGCCTTTTTTTAATTTCAAATTAGAATATTGTACCGCGGACTCAACCTTGTTTTGGTTTGCTTAATGATGGCAAAATTTATGTTGCAGAAAATGAAGATGAGGAGCCTGAAATGCAGATTGGTTTGCCAACAGATGTAAAGCATGTGGCTCACATAGGATCTGATGGCTCATCTGTAAATCCTGCTAAAGCACCCAGCTGGGTAATTATATATGAATATGATTGTCTTTGTAAATGTTTTCATCTTCTTATAATCACAAAAAAAAAATTCTAAATCACCATGATTCATATAAATGCAGATGAATGAGTTTAAATCAGCTGCACCAGAACCTTTGGCTAATGGAGAAGTAAGGGAGGAGGAACCTACCAAAGTTGTCTCTCAAGGTACAACATGTATTGGTTTCGGGTTTATAACATTATACTTAAATTCTAAATTGATCTCAAACTTTAAAACGTTTTAGTTGAATCCTCAAAATATCATTATAGTATGAATCGAATTTGTTGACATAGTACTGTTCATACAATAGGTACGCACATGTTTACGCTTGTATTCGAATCGATATTTAACGTCTGAATTGATAGATTAAGTTTTTGCATCATAGTTTTGATTTGATATACAATTTTATCAAAACAAACCAGAAGTGCCAAGATCATCGAAACGAAGTTCATCTGCGCACGAAAATGGAGATTCTTCAGTAAAGGAGAAACGTGAGAAAGTCTCACGAAGTCTAAACTCTTCGCCTAAATCATCAAGGCGAAGTTCGTCTGGGGAATGCACAAAGGAAAAACGAGACAAGCCTAAGCAACCAAAGAAGCCATCTTCGTCGGATACTAGTTCTAGGAAGCCTAGAAAAGTACCCAGGGATCCGAGCCAAGTTACCGAGTCGAACTTGACCTCGGAAGATGATTCGAAGAAAAGCATTCGTCGGAAAAGGCCGAAAGACGCCGCTTCCGATAACGAGACCTCGAGCCAAGTTAGTGATGCACGTTCAAGTTTTGAAGAAGGCATCACCTTGGGAGCTTAATGTTGGTAAATATTGTTAGCTAACTAGCTATCAGGCTCGATTTTTGCATTATAGCTGAAACCAAAAACAAAAACAAAAAAAGGAAGTTACGTTCTTTTGTTGTTTTGATTTATTTGTTTGTTTTGCTTGGATTCTTTTTTCCCACCATGGGTAAACCTTGTACGATTAAGGAATCTATTAAAATAAATTTAAATCTCGACATTTACCTCAAAAATATAGGCCATGTTTGGTAAATAGCGGTTTGGGCAAAAATTATAGGTTTGAGGTATAATTAGAGGTTTGACTAGTCAAATCCGCTAATATTGATGTTTGGTAAATAGCGGATTGAAAGAGCGGATTGGGGTGAAAAAGCTAATTTTGAAATAAGCTCCTAATACGAGCTTTTTGAGATTAGAGTTGTAATGACTCTTTTACCCTTAACAATTACCAAAAATTTCTAAATAACTTAAATTAAATAATAACATTTTTTAATATAAATAATAACATATTAAATATTTGACTTATTTGTTGTTACTACTAATTTATATGGTGATATTTGTAAGTTAATTCTAATTTTTATTATCACATATTTATATGTGCATATAATTTTTTTAATAATTATATAAATAATAAATTAATATATAAATATTTCAAATATGTTTAGAAAATTTATATTAAAAATAATTTTTACAAATCTAATTAATATTTATTAGATACAAATATTCATAACTGATAAATTATTCAAACAAGTATTGAATATAATCATGTCCTTATATGTCATTTTGCTTGTTTAAATAATCAAACAACTATCAGCTATCAGTTAATTTTACCAAACACTTTTATACAATCAGCTAATACAATCCGCTAGTCAAATCAACTAATACAATCAGCTATCAGCTAATGTAATCCGCTATCAGCTATCAGCTATCCGCTAATTGCCAAACAAGACTATAATATTATTGTTAGTGTATAAAAATATAATATATTTAAAATTTTGGATTCGGATTTTATGGATAATAAGTAATATTAAGAATTTAGTTACACTCGACTTCAAATATGTAAAATTAATTTTGTTTCCATATATTATGCGGACGAATATGGTAGGGCCACTGTTGAAACGGTCGGAGAATGAATTAAATGGCATTTTTCTATTCGGTATTTAATGATGATTATCTAATCAAATGGGAAAATGAATTAGTTTGAATCCCTCCTCTATGAAAAAGAAATAAAAAGTTATTATTTGGTAAACTATTAAAAAATAATTCGACAATCATAAAAGGGGTGTTTTTTAATATATTAATGTGATTACATGATAATATTTTTTTATTCTTTGGCACAACGCAAAAACTTAGGTGCTCAAGTCTGTGTCCCGTAAAATAAACATTATAGAAGGATATATGATTGAATATGCTTAAGAACTTGGGGAGAAATTTGAATAAGATCCTAAAAAATTGTATTAGTACCCTAAACTTTTTTTCATATGCAAACACAATAATATATATATATATATATATGAAATAAAATACTAATTTATCAAAAAAATCAAACTTATTTATAGGCTATGAAAACAATGTGCACCTTACCTACTGTATAATCTTACAAAGTCAATTCCAATATCAACAGCTTCAAAATAAAACTGTTAGGCGTTAGCCTTCTTCCGCCCTTTCCATTACAAAGAAATTCCAGAACTGGATTTACCTAAAATTAAAACACAACCTGATTAAGCCGGCCGGTTTACTGGGTTTTTCTAGTTTCTTAATATCAACGAATTCCCAGAACTAAAACCAGTTTTGCTTATCGACGTAAACAAAAATGGTTTTTGGACAATGAAAGAAAACATGTTCGGAAATTTATTGGATTGTTCATTCAGATCATACACTAACGACATCAGCAGATTTACATGCATGCATATTTCATGCATTCATTCAAATTTGAAAAGAAAGAAAAAGAAAAAGTAAAATCTAAACGATTGAACTGAGGCTACGTACTCCGCAGAGAACTTCTACAGTAGAAAGATGAAAATACTTCTCAAAAAAATTATGAAAAAGAAGATAAAAGGAAATGGTAGCCAATGAGGTGTCTCCACGTGTGAGAAAACCACCTCACATCTGTAAGAAACGAGCGAGCTGGCTCGGGTTGACGATGCCCGGTATGTGGGCCCCATCTGTCTTCAGCAAGCTCGCCACTTCAACGTACCTTTGGCGCTTCTCCTCCCTCGGCTCCGGCTTCGGCTCGGCGTCGTCGGCTCTGGATCTCTCGTTCAGATCTACGTCTCCTCCGATTCCCCTCCTGGATTCGGCGGCCGTTTGTTGCGGTCGAGCCGGGTCCCACGTCTGGCCGAACAGCGTCCCCCGAGTGAGGTACTCGTGGGCCAGGTATCCAGCCATGAGCTGGTTGGAGAGGACCGGCTGGGCCTGGGCAGCTTTGTCGGAGCCGGCTAACGGGACAGCCGGCTTGGGTAACTTTGTGAGTGGGGGGTTTAACCGTTTAGGGTCAAAATCGTCTCTCTCTTTGCGTTTGTTGGTTGGCATGGAAACCCGACGGGGTGGTAAACGCATCGTTTTGGTGTTCATGATTCCGCCTTTTATGGTACATGCCACGTCAGCAAAATTCCACTATAAATAAAGAACGGAATAATATCTTTTAAAACAAATAAGCAACCCTTATTTATTTTTTTATTTAAAGAAAAAAAAGTTATTAGGGTAAATAAATGAACGGGGAAAATGGCAAATAGTAAAAAAAGTAAAAAGGAAAAATAGTGAAAGATAAAAAGTAAATAATTGAAAAATAAGATTTAAAATAAAAAAAAGTAAAAAAAAAATTGACAGTGGCCGGAATCTGGGTTTAGGAATAAAAGCTAAGAAGAAAAGAAAGAGAGGAGAGTGAATGAGAGAATTTCTTTAAATGAAATTAAAAGGGCTGATAGAAAAGAGAGGCTAGTATCATCGTTTGTATTTATAGCGAAGGGTTTGAGAATTGGCCCTTAGGATTAACGAAATTACAGTAATGCCATCAAGAAATTAAAGTTACGAGATTATCCTCCAATCCTATCTCAGGACTTTCTTTATGTTGGTATCCTTTGTATTTTTATATTGCAAATTACTCCTACTTATTTTAGAAATTTAATACCATAAGTTGGTTTTTAAATAAAAACAAAAAACATATTTTTGGATATATATATATATATATATATAAATGAAAAACTTATTTAAGAATAAATAATTTAAGAGAATTTTTTTTATAATTATACCTCGTGTAAAAAGGGAATTGAGGACACAATTGAGGAGAGGAAAGATGGACGATTCTTGTTTAGCCACGTAGGATTGATGGACATTTATTTATTTTAATTTTAATTTTCATTCCACGTTCATGTAAAAAAAACAAATTTAATATTCAAAAAAATATTTATGATTGTTTACTAGTGATGATTTTCAGTTACGAAATTACAAATCGCTTTGGCTTTACATGTTTGATTATAATACTCCTATCATGATTCAAAAAAATACTCCTATCATGATTCAAACTCCACTTATTTTTTAATATAATTCTTTGTTTAAATAAATGTATGTATGAATTGAAATTCACCTACACAATATAAAATTAAAAAATAATTATATTTAAACTTATAATTTTTTTTAAAAAAAATATGAATCAAATTAAAATTTAATCGGGTTGACATGTTGTAACAACTCGAATTTTCAAGTTAATAGGTTAGTGTTGACTTGGGCCTTGAGCTTAAGTATCAGATTTCATATTTCTTCTTGTTGGGCCAAAGAATAGGACTTTTGGGTTTCAAACTTGAGGCAATGGTGTTTTTGAAGGACTTAATTGATATTTTACTCCAAACTTAAGACAAGCTTTTTGTGCTTATATCACGGTAAAGATTCAACCTTTCATCATCAATTCTTGTATCTGAGATTTGAGTTTCTAGTATGATAATCCCCTCCCTACGATTTATGTTTTGAGGTAAGGGTCTTTGAGAATGGTGCGTATTTGAGGATATGAGTTTCTAAAGAGTAGTTTTGGCTGGGGTGTCTTAGAACAGATTTGGAGTTTTAAATTCATTTTAAGTTTTTTTTAAACCTTTAGGAGTGTAACAGAGTGTAACAAGAACATTTATTGATTAGCTAAAAAAGCTGGAGAACCATCCAACACTGAGGGCAATGAGAAGAAGTAAAGAGGAGCTTGTTGGAGAAAGATTTCGAGATTTTGAACAAGGTTTGTGCGTCTCCAACTCTAATGTGCTTATTTTTTTTATAAATGTTATTGATTTGCCTTATTTAAGCATTGAGATGTTTGTGTGTTTGAGCATAATAACCTTTGGGCATCCCTAAATCTTGGTGATTTTTTGTTGTTAATATGATTAAAGGGGCAAAATATGCCATTAATAATTTTAATAGACTTAGGGAACATGAAACTACCTTTGGAGGCTTTTGAGTTGAATATCGTTGCTTGGAAAGTCATTTTTTAGTTTTGGTATCGATATTCGAAAAACTAATACCGATACCCTTTTATTAAATTTCGAGGACAATGACGAACTGAGTGTAGCATACTGGTACGACCTTTAACCAGTACCGATATGCCACTCAAGCGGTACGGTTCGACCTATATCGATACGCGTGCGTTTAAAAAATTTCATTAAAATTTTTTGGTATTGATGCGATGGGAGTGTACCGGTACCTAGGCCTGTGTATCGATACGGTCGATCTAGTACCAATATGGGCAAGTTTCCCCAAATTCTAGTAGTATATTTTGGTATCGGTACAAAATTTAGTACTGATATTCATGGGTTGAGTACCGATACTCATTGGGTCGTACCGGTACCAACCAAGGCCCTTGCCCAATTATGATGAATTTTTAGTATGGGTTGTATGCGACTAAATCGAATATGTAAATTTAAAGTGTTGAGCCTTTGGTTGAACTTTAACTTTAGACGCTCTTATTGAATAATGTTTCCTTGGCATATATTATTTATGGGTCTTGTGAGCCTTCGATTTAATTATGATGGGATCCAGATACCCAAGATAAGTATTGCAGTACATATACGTTGTAAATGCACTCGATGTCTTCGTGGTTCTGAGTGACATTCACTACCTGATGTCTTAGTGGTTCTTGGTATATGACACACACCGCCCGATGTCTTGGTGATCTCGGGTGAGTGGTATGGTAGGATATTCGATATATGAGTGGTCTTGAATACCATGTAAGGTACTCGATGTCTAAGTGGTTTCGAATACGCGTGTGACTAACCTGATGTCTTAGCGGTTCCGAGCTAAAACAAGTTTGACTACCCACGTGGTGGTACACTAGATTGAACTACTTATTTCATGACGTCTGCTCATTGCTTGTGGGCATGCTTACTTTTATGAACTTCATAAAGTATAGAAGAGCAGACATGTATCATTGAGCTTTGTTAGCTCAGCGTGAGGATGTGTTATTTTTTCGTGCGTAGGTTGACAAGTCACTCTCTTGGAAGAAGCACATAGACGAGAATTTTCCAGCACCGAATCAACTCGAGTACAATACCTTAATTTTAGCTGTAGGACTATGTATCCATAGGACCTTATTGTAGTTGGTTTGTAACTCTATTTTTACTTTATTTTTATATACAATGTTTAATTCGTACGGAGCTCTATTTATATTTTGGATTTGAAGTTATTATAATACTTTTATTTAAATGACTTGTTTTAAATTATGATTTATGGTTAACCTGAATGTAACATCTCAGATTCGATGGATCGGGGTGTTATACGTGTAGTGTATCCTTTCGAGAGTTAGTTATAAAGAGAAACTAATAACTCATCGTGTAATACTAATACACTAAATATAATTTATCTTCTTTCTGATAAGTGAAGCAATTATTACTACGAATCCGAAATTTAATATCAATAGATTTTAAATATATACATATTATAAATTTATTACTTTGATATAAACGTGACGTCCAAACACAATCAATCTATTCTTACACATAAAATCCCTCATAACAAAGATGTAGCAAATCTATATCTCACATTTAAGAAAATCCCGTCTAAGAAGTGGTCTTGAAGGTGATTTTTTTTATTAAATAAAAAAATTAAATTTTTATACCAAAATTTAAATTCATACAAAATAAAAGTTAAAAAGTAAATATAAGCATCCTTAATTATAAAGTAATTTATTCTCTCTAATAATTCAGATTCGAGTCAATAATTTTTGCACAAAATGTGAATGATGATTTGGATAGTATTAGATGTTCAAAATCATCTCCGAATGGGTTACTTATAACGTTGACAATAGAGGGACAAAAAAACTGATAAGGACTTTGTTTGGCAATTAACGGATAGTTGATAGTAGATAACGAATTACATTAGCTGATAGCTGATTGCATTAGTTGATTTGACTAGCGGATTGTATTAGCTGATTGTATAAAATTGTTTGGTAAAATCAACTGATAGTCGTTAGATTATTTAAACAAGCAAAATGACATATAAGGACATGATTATATTCAATATTTGTTTGAATAATTTATTAGTTATCAATATTTTATATTTAATTATTATTAATTAGATCTATAAAATTATTTTTAATATAACTTTTCTAAACATATTCAAATGATTTATATATTAATTTATTATTTATATAATTATTTTAATATAATTTAATTAATTAATAAATTTAAATACACATATAAATATGTGATAATAAAAAAAAGTAAATAAGATTAGCTTATAAATAGGGTAAAAAAATATTTAATTTAAGTTATTTTGAGATTTTTGGTAACTGGTAAGGGTAAAAGAGTCTTTACAACTCTAATATCAAACCTCTATTCTCAAAAAGCTCCTATTATGAGCTTTTTTTCAAAATTAGCGGTTTCACCCCGCTCTTTCAATCCACTGTTTACCAAACAATAATTTTAGCAAATTTGATTGGTCAAACCTTTAAATATGCCTCAAACCTCTCTTTATCAAATATGACCAAAATCTTGATCTGCCTAACTTGGTAAAAATGTGAATAAGTGCCTCTAAATATTATAAAATAATGCAAGTTAATACATTATAAATTTATATTTTATCTCCCGAAGTAATGAAATTGTGATTTTAGACCTAAAAATTGTAATGTCATACGGTCATAGGGTAACAATGTAACATGATGATAAATGAAATTTTAACTCTTAAAAAATTAAAATTGTATCCAACAAGTGTTATAGTAGAAAAGCGGGTGATGTTCATGCGAGGAAACATGTGTTCAAATCGCTTTGTTTATAAGGTGTATGCACATTGTCAAAGGGTTAAGAATATGTATAAATAGATATTACCTTATAAATCACCTTCAGACCATTCGGGAAAAAAATTAAAGTTGTAACATGCTTTTTTTTTTAACAATTCATACTTAAGGGAGGAGGGGAAATTTGCTCCTACTGGGCCTAGAACCCTACAACTTAAAGGAAGGGAAAGCGTCAATCGAGAGTTTTTAGCCACTTGCTCTAGAGGTTGTTGATTCATATTAATGCCTTTTAAAATGACATTTTTACAAATTATTTTATGTTTCTCATTTTATTTCTAATATACGTATTTTTGTCATTTTATTTTTAAATGGTGTAGTTAAAATTATTAGTTTACATTCTTACTCTCAAATAGATTTTTATAATATGTACCCAATTTGCTCAAAATTATTATTTTTATTTTCAAAAAATATATTCTTACTATTTTTAAATGAGAAATTTTTTGATACAGATTCAGTTAAAACTAAAGTTTACACGGACTTATCAAATTTAGAGGTTATGAGTTTAGTTTTGGCTCTAGAGTTTATAGTTTATGTCTTAGGTTTTAGAGTTTAAGATTTAAAGTCAGGGTTTAGAGTTTAGGGTTTAGAATTTAGAGTGTTATGGTTAGGATTTTAGATTTTAAAGAAGGGTTACATAAAAAAATTTACACAAATTATGTATCAAAATATAACTTTTTAAATTATGTATTTAAAATGTAGGTTCACATATAAATTGATTTAGAATTACTGTCCATTAAAAAACAATTATAACTATTTACATATTACTCTAATTTTAAGTGTATTTTTCTCTCAACAACCTCTTAGCTGAGTGATAAAATATTTGTATTTTACAATGAAAATAACTTGAATTCAGTCACTATAAAATTTCTCCATTTCTTAATTATAATATATATATATATATAAACGTATACAATAATTTGTATACGTATTTGTACTTAAATTTAAAAAACCTATTTTATATCCTATTACTAAAAAACCATATTAAATTATTAATCCCAATATTATTGGGATGTCTCAATCAAATGGATTATTATTGATTTATTAATAAAAGGGTCTCATTTGCAGCATCCCTCTCTAAACGATGTCGTAACATGGTATTACTATCTTTATTCTAAACCACGCATTTAATTGGTAAGATAGAGTAGGGAAAGGACAAACCACGCCTCCCTGTTCCACGTGTTATATAAAAGATTAAGACTTCTGTAATTGTTATTTTTTAATTATTTTAATTGACTCATTAGTTAATTAGTTTAAATAAAATATAAAGATTTATTATAAAAACAATTCTCTTAATTTAGTTTACTCCGTTCATAATATTAGGATTCGGACTATTAATTTTAACGAAATTAATACATCATTTCACATGACATAACTCACGGATTTTTTTAATTATTTAGCAGATATCAGAATAATGAATTCATACAAAAAATAGACTAAAGCATTTGTTAATATAACAGAAAAATATATTATTATTAATAATAATCTAGAAATGAATTTTTATAATAAAAATAAAATAAAATAATATAACAAATGGTGTTTTAGTATAACTATAGGTATTAAATCTACTAATTAACTAATTCAGATCAAATATTATAAAAATATTCCTATCAATCCGATTTACTTTTTGATTTTTGTTTGGCTGTATTCTCACTTAACTCCTACTAATGATATTTATTAATGAGACCACGACATTGAAATTTTGAGTATTTAAATTATAAAATTTTATTTTCTAAGTATTAGATAGAAAAACATAGTTTAGTTATAAGTTAAAAAAAAACATTTTTGCTAGTTTGGCATTGTTTTGAGAAAATATGATGGGAAAGTGATTTTTAAAAGTGTTTGTAATATAGAAATTTTTTGTTGGTTTACGTGAAAAATTAAAAATATGGTTCGTTTACTAAACACAAACGTAAAGTATAAATAAAATAAAAATGAAAAGTGGAGGTAGATAATAAATGTAACACCTGAGTTTGGGGGCCGGGAGAAAATAATATTTAAATAATGGTTCGGGTTTTGGTTTTACAATTAAAATAATAATTTATTATTTTGGGCTTCACATTTTTAAACAAACAATTTGTGTTGGACCAAAATGTAATTGAAACCTAATTTTCATGGAAATTTACAAATACATGAGTTTGTCATCTCATTAATGGTGTTTTTGTAAATAACTCAAAGTTGGAAAAGATGAGCTTTAAACAAAAAAAAAAGGGAAGTTGTCTTCATCTTCTTCATTTTCTCCTCAAACATGAAAACCCTCTTTTCTCTCCATTTCACTTTTCCATCTCCTTTCTTCTTCATTCTTGGAGCTTTTTGGAAGGTAATTACATTTCCGACTTTCTCTCATCATCCTCTATTTAAAAGTACAACTAGATTTTATTTTGGTTCAAGTTTTAGAATTTGGGTTTTTGGAAGATTTGAATAAAAATGACACCTTTAGTGTTTTTAACTTAAGATTTGGATTTGATATTTTTAGATATAGTGTTTATGAATCAAATGGTCCAACATATATAATTTTTAGAGTGTTTTATATGAATTCCCGAATTTGGGTTTTGGTGGGGTTTTAGGAGGATTTTTAGATGAGTTTTAGGTATGGTTTGTGTTGAAATTTGAAGGTTGATGTTAGGGTAATAGTTGGGGGCTATTTTGGAAGCATTTGAATGTGTTAAATGTGTTGAAATCACAAGTTTTGGGCTGGGTATAAGGGCTGCTCGGGTTTGGTGATTTTAGGGTTGTTCATGGCTTGAATTCATGTGTTTATTGCTTGATTAGTATTTCGGGTTTGTTACATTGTTGTGTGTCGGTGTTAAACTTTGGGTTTATGGTTGATTTTGAGGTTAATATATTGTTTTTGAATGGTTAGAAGCAATGGAAATCAATGGGGAAGCTTTGGGCTCGGATCCGGAAACTTGGATGCTTGGTAGGCTTGTCGACTTGTGCTAATGGAGTAGTCGGTGAGTGGTTAAAATGTTTTAAATGGTTTTGAGCAATTGGTTCAAGCATGTGGACTAGGTTGTGATTGGTAGACCCACCTAGAGTTGGGATTAGAGTGGTAGCCTAATCCCAAGCTTAAATTAGAGACTTTGGTTGCACTCTTTAATGGTTGTTTATGCCTCTTGATTAGTTGTGATTGTGGTGTTATGTATACGTTGTTATACATGTATGTTGAGGCATGACTCGATGCATTGTTATATGCATGTTGATGATAAATATGATATGGATATACATATGTGTGAAATATGATGTGATATTTGTGTTAATGATATAGATGTGGTGTTGACTTGTGAAATGATGATATGAGGTGGTTGCATGATCCGAGGATCATGGTAAGTACATGCTAGGCATGGAAATGTGGTTTGTGCATGACGATAAGTCATGGTGAGTACGTGCTAAGCACGGAATTGTATGAAATGATATTGTGAAAGATTAATGAAATGCGTAGTATTGGCACTAGTATGCTTGGGTACAAATGATCAATCATTAGGATGTTTAGTGTGCACACGTGAGTCAAATGCGCGCGTGGTCTTGATGATGGTAGTCATCAAGATGGAGTACCGGTTCGCCCGGAAATCTTCTTATATATATTAGTCGGTGATGAATGGAATCCCATCGACGGGCGTGAGGATGAGTGGAATTCCCTCCGCGTGAAATGAGGCGTGAGGATGAGTGGAATCCCCTCCGCGTGAACGGTGATGAGTGTAATCCCACCGTCAGGTAATGGTTGTGTTGTTGGATGTGAGTTCCAACGGTTATCCGCGTATTCGAGTCATAGCTAGGTGCCAATACGGATTGTGGATTATGTTGCTCATATGTGGTTATATGTGTTTCTATATGTGTGGTTATGGACTCGTTGAGCATGACATGACATTTATACTATGATCATGCATCATTTATATTTTTTGGCTCTTACGGTTTGAAGGTAAGAACTCATGCATTCTACCTTGGTTGTATGCTCGTGCTTGGACCCTACATTGTCGAGGTTTGTTTTATAAGCTACCCTCACTAAGCTTTTATGTTTACGCTCTTTTTTGTTCGACAATGCAGATCAGTAGCTTGTGGGTGGCAAGGGCAAGGAAAGGTCTCCAAGGGCTGCTTTTGGTTAGCTCAAGTATGATCTTTAAATTGTAGATTGTAATAGTCAAGCAATGGGATAGGTGTTGTTGATTTGAGCTTGATGTACGTTGATGTTGGCTTGGTTCTTAAATGCCTTGATTTGATTTGTACATATTGCTTATGTTGCATGTCTTGAATGCTTATATGCTTTGGTTGCCAAGGCATGAACCTTAAAGTGCTTAGTATGTCATCTTTTGGTAAATGCATGAATCTTTTGGATGAATGATGCTTGTTAGTGTTGGTTGCCTCGTATGCTTAGATTATGGTTGTTAAAGGTTGTATGTATGTTGTTTGTGTTTAGGGAGGTCTTAAATCGCATCTAGGTTCGAGTCTCGTGTTGTTTTGCTGAAATGGGGAGACTTGCAGTGCAGGGCGTATCGATACGCCTAAGGGCCGTATCGATACGGTCTTGCATGTAGGACTCAGTTTTGGCTGGGCGTATCGATACACGGGGTGTATCGATACGGTTTTTGCTCTCTGGAATTCTGATATTTTGGTGAGTTTTTGGTGTATCGATACGGTGTTGTGGCGTATCGGTACGAGTTCATCTCGTTGACCACGAGATGTTGACTGTGAAGGGCGTATCGATACGCTCATGGGCTGTATCGATACGGTCTTCCTATGTTGACTGTTTAGGGTTGACTTTGGTCAAGGCGTATCGATACCCTTGACAGGTGTATCGATACGACATGCTTAAAAAGGATAAATTGGGCTATTTATTAGCATGTTTTGTGGGTTTTGTATCCGTGTTTGTTCGCTGCGTGTCCTATCATATAGGATTTAATAAAGGCATCTAGAAAAGATAAACAAAAAATAGGGTTGCTAACCGAAGGGGAGCCTTAACAGGTTTCGCTTCGATTTTCCCCGTGTGGCCTACTCGGACCGGTCATCCGGCCAGACCAGGACGATGGGGTTACAATAAATTTGTAGAGTTTAACATAAAGTAAAAATATAAGATTAGATAAAGATAAATAAAATAAAACGGGCTCATTATGGCAGCTGGCACCACACCACATTTTTTTGTCCTCAATCCAGAAGTGGCTGAAGTCCTTGCTTGCGAACAAGCTCTCATCCTCTCGGAAGCTTTGGGTTTTTGTAGAATTTCAATTGAGGGAGATGCCCTAAATGTTATTCACAAGATCAAGGATGCATCACCATCCTGTTCTCTGATCAGCCTGATTTGACTAAATATTGAAGCGAAAAAGAGGGTTTTTTCTTACCTTGACTTCTTGCATGTTCCTAGGAAGTCGAACACTGTAGCCCACACCCTCGCCTGCTTCGGGAAGACGTTTGATCAGCAGATGATCTGGGTAGAGGAAGTGCCGGAACCCGTAGAAGCGGCGGCTCTAAAGGATATTTGGTGGGCAGCTCCACCCGCCTGAAATAGCTCGTATTCTGCTCACCGGTTAAACGGAATTTCTTCACCTTTACCTCCGTTTTCCGACAAAGATGCTCTCATCCTTTCTTCACATCATCGATGCTTTGTCTTCCAGATGTTGTCCATGGATGAGTTTTGTGTTAGCTGATCTATTTGCTTGAGTTGTTTCAGACCGTTCATTTTCCTTTTCCTTTATTTTGTTTTATTGCCGTTTATTTATTGACTTTAATAAAAGGACCAGCTTACCGTTCAAAAAAAATATAGAAAGTTTTTTTTCATAGTCTAAAGGTGATTATAATGATAAATTATATTATGGGTTATTTCTACCACGTTTTCCATAGGACTACCTAATAAAATGCATTCATTTCATTAATTTTTTCTATCTCATCTTTTTACCAAGTGAATCTTTACATTTACTGTAAATCAAATTTAAAAACAGTTTTTACCAAATGAAACTTCACTTGGTAAAAAGATGAGATGGAAAAATTAATGAAATAAATGCATTTTATTGGTTGATCTCATGAATGACGTGGTAGGAATGACTTATGATATAATTTCTCGATTACAAGGTAGTATTTGTTCATACATATTCTTAACCCTTTGACAAAATACATACACTTTGTAAACAAAGTGATTGAACCGGGTCTCCTAGGATGAACATCATCCACTTTTTTACTGAGACCACTTATTAGGTTCTAAAAAGTTTTTTTTTTGAATTAAAAGAAAAATAAGAATGTCTCTATTTAAAAGTAACTGAATGGTAATTGGTGGTGATTCTGATTCATAAATAGTTAAGTTGTTTTGTGGAGAATCATTGATTTTGAGAAAAGCATTTAAATAGAATTTAAATGAGTTCAAGGTTTAATTTGTCTAAAATTAAAAGGATTTAACAAATATATAAACTTTAAAAATAATAAGCTTAATTTGCCTAATTACAAAATTAATATATACTATTTAAACAAAAAAACCCAATGATTAATTTTCTTAACTTCAACATAAATAACGATTAAAGAATTAATTAAATCGAAAGTTTAGAGGGGTACAACCAATAGCAAAGTCAAAATAATTAAATTACAATTCAGAATTTTAAAAATAATGTTAAATTTAAGGATTATATTTACATACACAGAATGTGTAAAATTTATTTTAACCACTACACCTATATATTACTGACATCATAATATTACATATATGAATTGTTTTTTATATATTGACAGTTGAGTTTTTATTTCACAAAAGAAATTAAAAAATTGACAGATATTTGGTACGTTTGATTAGCGGAAAAGATGATTTCTAGGCGTAATAATTTTTTTTTCAAACTTACATTCTTATATTTGGTTTGAGAGGATTCTCATTAAGAGGTAACATTCTTTTCCTAATAGTGGCCATTTTCTCCCAAATGGTGGGAATTAGGGTGTTCACGGGCGGTTAACCGTACTATAACGGCTTATCGGTACAGTTATCGTAATGACAATTTTATTATTTTGTGAACCGTTTTCGTCTCGTTTAAACCGGTTACCGTCTAAACGGTTAATCGGTTTATTCGGTACGGTTACTCGGTTAACCATAAACAGTTTATATTGCAATCTAAATTGTTATCTAAATTTTAAGTTGCTGCCAGAAATATTATCTAAGTTTCTAAATAAAATGTTATATGTATTGGTAACATTTTAGGTTGCAACCTAAATTGATAACATTTTAGATTGCAATCTAAGTTGTTATGATTTTGTATAATATTTTAAGTTGCAACCTAAATTTTAAGTTATACACTTTTTTTTCTTGATCTAACGGTTAAAATTATATTGGAGTACTCATGTTTCTCTATTTCTAAAGAAATAAAATAAAAAAGATATATATTAAGTTATTTGTGTAAAAATTTTATTAAAAATATATAAATTAAAAATAATAGAAAATATTTTTTCTATGAACTTCCATGTAAATATTTTAACTTTAATATTAAGAATTCAACTTGTTAAAAAAGAAAATGTATCTCAAAGATAATTTGGTAAAACATATATTTCTCTTATCTTATATTCTTTCAACCAAACACTCTAATCTTACATTTCTGCCAAACAAACTAAACAAGATAATACAACATTCCTAGTGATGTGTTAAGTAATGCGACATTCCGGTAATCTTATTCCTAATAGTAATCTTACATTCCGTGAACCAAAGAACTTAGGCTAAAAAATTAACCATCGGTAGACATAAGTAATACTAATAAGTAATTAAATAAATAATTAAATATGACCAAAGCAAAATTAATTGCACAAATATAATGAAATATTAGTAATAATTAATAAATAAAGTATAATTATAAAATTAATTTTAAATTTTTATCAATTTTTTCGGTTAACCGCTTAGCCAAAATCCGTAATCGTTCCCGTCCCGTTTAACCGTTAATTTTATCGGTACGATTACCGTACCGTTTCGACCAATTTTGACCAGTACAGTTAGTTACCTACCATTTAATCCGGTTTTCGGTACGGTACATCAGTTCAGTTTTTTTAACACCCCTGGTGGGAATGTTATTCCCCTCATTTTCTTATGTATTTCACAATTTCTTCCCTTTTAGACAATATTGCCCTTAAGATAGTGAATTGTGTTCATCTTGAACCTTTATTACATTTTTAATTAGGTGACTAACTATTTATGATGTAACCTTATTAAATATTTTTATTTAAAAGTTTAACATATTAAAAGTTCTATGGTTGAAAAAAATTAAAAGGGAATAATGGTATACAAATATAAAATATATTTTTATAATATTATAAATATAAATTTTTTATAAATTTTAGATAGTGAAACGAAGATAGTTCTATAAATTTTTATGCAAATATTTTTAATTTAATAATTGAACATTTAACTTGTTAAAAAAAGAAATATTGCATAAGGACAAGTTGGTAAATTTTGCTTCCAATTAATCTTATATTCCTCCAACCAAACACTACAATCTTATATTCATACCAAATAAACCAAACAAGGTATTGTGACATTCTAGTAACGTGTCAAGTATTGTTACATTCCAGTAATTTTATTCCCGGAGGTAATCTTACATTCCGTGAAATCCCCTCCCACCATAGAAGTAATGGCATAGCATCTTCTTAACCATGTGTAACACCCGGGTTTAGGGGTCGGGTGAAAATAATGTTTTAATATTATTCGGGTTCGGTTTTATAATTTAAATAAATAAAATAATGGTTCGGGTTTTGTTTGCAAATAAAACAAAGGTGTTGGATCCAATTTTTAAACCAAAGCCCAATAGCCATTTCATTAATGGCAATTTCGTAAATATGCGACCTTGTAAAAATAAAAACCCTTTTAATTTCAAAACACCCAAAATTTGTGTCATCTTCTACCTCCCTATCAAGAACCAACGTGAAACCCCCTCCCACCATAGAAGCTTCTATTTCATCTCCTCCATCCTTCATCCTTGATGATTTTTAAAAGGTAATGGCACTTTTGAGCTGTCCTCACCTTCCTCTTTCTCTCCATGTATTTAGTTTTTCATAAAACCCATTGTTTTGTGTTTTGAGTTTTTGAACTTTTAAGTTTAAAATCCTAACTTTGTTGTCCAATGTTGAAGCTTTTGAATTCTTATTATTATATGTGTTATTCGTAGCCCGAATGGTCCAACATATATAATTTTTACTTGGTTTTATTAAGAAATTCGTATTTGGGTTTAAGTGGGGTTTTAAGAGGGTTTAGAAGTGAGTTTTAGGGCTGTTTTATGTTGGAAAATGAGGGCTGATGGTTGTATGATAGTTAGGGGTTGTTTTGGAAGCTATTAGGTGTGTTAAAAGAGTTGGAATCATCGGTTTTGGACTGTGCTAAAGGGCTGCTCGGGAATAGCGTTTTTGGGGTTGTTCTTGGCTCGAAAAACATGTGTTTTGTGCTTGGGTTGTGTTCCGGGTTTGCTACATTGTTTGGTGGACTGATTTGAGGTTAATTTACTTGTGTTGGGACGATTTGAAGCAAGGATTTGCGTTGGTAAAGCTTCGGGATCGATTTCGGAAATCATGGAGGCTTGAGTCGGCTTTGCTTGATTTGCTTAAGGAAGTAAGGTGAGTGGTTAATGTTTTAATTTGATTTTCAAAGGTTGGTTCGAGCATGTAGATGTGAAAATGTTTTCAAGTATTGTTTGGTTCAAAGATGATTTTGGAAGTGGTTTAGATTTGGGCTTGAAAGTAATTTAAACTCAAAGAGTAAGTTGATGAAACGCCTCTTTAAATTTCCCCTTTTATCATTGTTTTTCATTGCTTGAAATGATATTTTGTTATACATGAAATTCCAATACTTTGGGAGGAAGCATGTTGCTATTTATTAAATCGTTGATTATGTATGATGGTAATAATGGTGATGTTGATATGCCTTGTAAGAAGTGTGTAAGTTGGTGCAGGTTGTGCACGAAAATGGTGAGTAAGACCATTTGTGATTGGTAAGATTGTAAGTAGTAAGTGATGCCTAATTGTGGATTTTGTTACAACTTGTTTTGGTTGTGCATGATATAGCGAGTACATGTCGCATGATAGTGATTGTATATCGTGTTGCATGGTTGGTGTCGAACCTTACGCGATGGTTGTCGTTGCTCCGGTGATGTGTAGTCCCGCCGGTAGCGAGTGGTATAAGACTCCGGTGATGTGTAGTCCCGCCGGTAGTGACTAGCAGAAGAGTACTTTGATGTGTAGTCCCATTGGAAAACTACTAGTTGAAACGGTGATGCGTAGTCCCACCGTGTGTGTTTTGGTTATGCTTGCGCGTACCATGTGTGCTCATGTTGTGTCTCACTATATCATTCTCTTTTATGGTTTTGCTTTAATCTAGGATTATGTCCTCATGCATACCATGAAGTGTAATGCCATGATAAATGCCTATATTGTTGAATTGTGGTTGAACTTGCATGTTAGTAAGAGGATTATGTGGTTGAATGGATCTTTTGTGTTGACCTCTATCTTAAAGAAATCTTTGAACCCTGCATTGCCGTAGTTATGTTTTTGAGCTCCGCTCACTAAGCTTTGTGCTTGCGCTCTCCTTTTTCTGACAATGCAGATCTTTAGCTTGGAGTTAGCAAGGAGCAAGAAAAGGGCGTCCAAGCGTGTGGTGGTTTGCTCAAGTATGGTTTATTAAATAATGTAGTAGTTTAGCAATGGAAAATGCTACGTGTTTTAGGAGCGTGTATCTATACTCATTTGTGTTGGCTTTTTGTTGTTAATGCCTTATGTTGATGCCAATGTGTTTGTTTCGAAGCCATGTCTTTTGGATGCTTATGTTTGTAGTGAAGGCATGTAAATCTTGTTATGCATGTATCTCGTGGATGCTTGTTCTTTTAACATGGTTAGCCTTGGATGTGTGTTCTTTGAATGTATGCTAAGGAATGGATCATGTTTGAGTAGGGTGAAATGCCTCTAAAGTATGAGTATGCATGTTGTATGCTTGTCTTGGTATATGACGTTTTGTTGTTTGTTTAAATTGATCTATATGTTTAATCTTGGTTGTCAAATGATCTACGAATGTGGGTAAGTTGCTAGACGAGTCGTAAATCTTATCTAGAGTCGGGTCTTAAGTTGTTTTGCTGCAAATTGGAGACTTGCAGTGAAGGGTGTATCGATACGCTTAAGGGTCGTATCGATACGGTCTTGCTTGTAGGACACAATTTTAGCCAGGCGTATCGATACCCTGGGGGTATAGATACCCTCCCAACTAACTGGAATTTTGAGAAATGGGTAAGAGTAGGGCGTACCGATACGGGGTTTACGCGTATCGATATGATCCTACTTCGTTGACCAAGACGAGTTGACCGAGAAGGGCGTATCGATACGCTCAAGGGCTGTATCGATACGGTATTCCCTTAGTTGACTGAAAGGGTTGACTTTGATCAAGGCGTATCGATACCCTTTGTAGGTGTATCGATACGGCCTGCTTAATAGGGAAAAGTTGGGCTGTTTAATTGCATGTCTTGTGGGTTTTGTATCCGTGTTTGTTCGTTGCGTGTCCTATCACATAGGATTTAATAAAGGCATCTAGAAAAGATAAAGAAAAAAATAGGGTTGCTAACCGAAGGGGAGCCTTAATGGGTTTCACTTTGGTTTTCCCCGTGTAGCCTACTCGGACCGGTCAGCCATCCAGACCGAGACGAGGGGGTTACATTTAGTGGTATCAGAGCCTGAGGTTTCCGAGACCTCGGGTAGGTAAGTGAGGTAAGTATTATGTGTTATGTTGTTGTTATGTCTCGTGAATGTTTTGCCATATATGCTTAATGTTTGCTTGTTATTACGGTGTTTGAAAGCATGTGTAAGCTTGATGGGTGTGTTGAGGCGTAGTGTCGAGTTCCCATTGCTACTATTACTTATTTGAAAAGATTTTTGTAAAGGAATATACTTGAGCACCTTGGACCCTTGCTCTTGCTAACCCTAAATAATCTTGCTTGTGTGTTTTGTTTATTATTGTATTGTTGTCTTTGGTAAGTTTGAGGCCGAGGCGTGGGCCTAGAGCTGGTAATCGTGAATCTGAGGTTTTAGAGGATGTGAATGATGAGAGAGTTCATCGCTTTAGTTTAGGGCAGTATGACCGCACTAGAGTTCGGAGTGCAGTTTGTTTGTTTGGGTCAACATGCATATGAGTTGGTTTCTGTTGAGGGAGAACAATGTGACCGATCTTGACATGAGATGGTAAGAGAAGCGATGAACTAAGAGTTGGCTTCGGAATGATGTCGATGTTGTAGCAAGTAATTCCTCGATACAGTCATTGGGCTTGTTTTTCTGATTAATCCTGGATCTATGTGTCCGTGTATTTGGAGTGAGCATGCGAAGTTGTTGAATCTACCTTGTGAGGTACTAGAGGTAGGTGTTAGTGTTACTAGCTCCTTCGGGGATACAGTCGTGGTCAGAAAGACGTACAAGGGGTGTCTGTTGATGGTTCAGTGGCACGTGTCTCCAGTAGATGCGATGGAATTGCTTTTTTACGGTTTTGATGTGAAACTATGCATGGATTAGCTTGTAAAACATAGAGTTAGGGTAGACTTTTAGACGATGAGGGTTTTCTTAGAGCTTACGGATGGCTATGAGATTGTAATGGTAGGTGGGAATGTGGATTTCGTATCGAATGTTGATCCAGCCTTAGAGGTCAAAGATTGATTGAGTTTGGTTGTCAGGCTTGCCTAGCAAACGTGATGGATTTGATTTTTTTTGAATGAGGATTAGACCGCAGAATGTTAGAATAGTTTGTGTTTTCCTAAAAGTGTTGGCAAGAATTACCTGGTTTGTCTCTTGATGGGGAAGTAGAGTTTGGTTTTGAGATCGTCTCCGAGTTTGCTCCTGTTTTGTTTTCTTTGTATCTTATGGTTCCCGAAAGGATTGAGAGTGTCGAAGAATAAACTTCGAGATTTGTTGGACCTTAGAATCATTAGGCCTAGTACATCATCTTAGAGTATGACAGTGTAATTTGTGAAGAAGGGAGAAGACAATACGAGAATGTGTTTAGATTTCAGGAAGTTGAAACAGTTGACAGTGAACAATTAGTGTCCTTTTTCTGAGCATCAGTGGTTTGTTGATCAGTTGAGGGGTGCTTCAATCTTTTTAAGATTAATTTAAGATCTGATTACTATTAGTTGAAAGTGAGAGAGGTTGATGTACCAAAGACAGCTTTCGGGGCAGATGTGATCACTTTGGGTTTTGAGTTATGCCGTTTCGTTTGACTAGTGTGTTAGTTACTTTTATAGAGATGTTGAGTAGAATACTTCCTGAGTTCCTTGATCAGTTGTAGTAGTTCTCATAGATGATACATGGGTATATTCATGTACCGAAGAAGACCATGATAAGCCTTGAAGTTAGGGTTGTAGATCCTTTTAGAAAATTAGTTGTATGCCAAGTTGAGCAAGTGTGGACTCCGAGTTGAGGTAGATGTCCTCCTAGGACATGTAGATCAGTCGAGTGTATTAGGGTAAATCCCAAGTGGGCAGAAGAAGATGGAAAGAAATTGAAGACTGTGACATGAATCTATAGTTTCTAGGTCTAGCACTGTTACTATCGAAGGTTCGTAAATGATCTTTTAAAGATAGTTGCTCCTTTGACAGATTGCTACAAAAGAGTGTTCAGTTTGTGTGGTTAGATGCGAGACAATGAGCCTTGAAAAAAAACCTAAAGAAACTTTGATGAAAGCTTCGACCATGATCTAGCCGATGTCAGAGAAAGAATATGCGAACTATAATGATGCGTTACGTGTAGAGTTAGGTTGTGTGCTTATGCAAGATAGAAGTTTGTGGCTTATTCATCGAGACAGTAGAAAGTACATGAAAAGAATTATCCGACACGAGACATAGAATTAATTACAGTTGTATTTACTTCGAAGACTTAGAGACAAAGCCGTATAGTAAGAAATGCACAGTGTATATATACATATCATCAGAACTTGAAATATTTGAAGACTTAGGAAGGGTTGAAACTTGAACAACATGAGTTGTTAGAATTGTATGAAGACTGAGATCTCAAGATTGAGTACCATCCGAAGAGAGTCTACGTAGTAACCGATGTTTCGAGTTATATTTGTTGTTAGTTTGGCAGCTGAGTTGCGAGCTATTCACTAGATTCAGTTTATCAATGATAGTGGTTATGTGGCCGAGTTCGGGTTAAACCTACTTTGAGTCAGAATACTTAAAGAGAAACAGTTGCAAGACAGGTTCTTGGCACTTCACGTGCAAGAATTAGTGGAAGGAAGACCTTCAGAATACAATTCAGAGATGATAGAGTTTGTATTGTTAGAGACAGAATTGTTGTACCGATTGACATAGTGTTTTGAGACGTATTGTGTTGGCCGAAGCATATGACAGTTCATTTGTAGTGCATCTGAGTTGTATGAAGACGTATTGTGGGTTGAAGATGAGTACTTCCGGATTGAGTTGATGAATGATGTGGTTCAGTATGAGAGTAAGTGTATAGTTTGCCAGTGTGTCAAGGCCGAACATCAGTTTCTTCTAGTTTGTTACATCCGTGGAAGATTCTTAATGAAAGTGGGAAATAGATTTGAGGGACTTTGTGTCTGGTTCGCCTTTGATTTCTTACGGGAGAGTTTAGTCGAGTAAGCAATGATAGTTGCATCGAGTGTGCTCATTTTATACATGTTCAAGCCACTTGTACCGTGGGTAAGATAGCGGAGTTGTGCCTTAGCAAGAGTGTGAGTTGTACAGTGTCTTGAGATCGATAGTGGCCGATAGAGATTCGAGTTTTCGACTAGATTTTTGAAGACGTCTACAATAGTGTTTGGTTACCTGTTGGAGTCAGATGATCAGTCAGAGGAAGTTACGAGTCAAGTGTTCAAACAATGTTGTATGAGTTTGTGAATCAGGCTAGTTCTATTGTTTATCTGTTGCGGTTACCACCATAGTTAGAAGGAGGTATGTAATGTGTTCTGTGTATCTGTGATTCAGAAGTGTGAGTCAATTTTGTCCCGTGTTATGTTGTTGAAGAGATTGAGTTGAGTTTAAAATGGTCATGCATTGAAGGACCCGTTGAGATCTTGACATCAGATAGCTAATGTTGTGTGGTGAGTCTACCGAGTTGGAGAGTATGTTGTGGTAAGAGAGAAAGTGTGGAGGAGCATGTTTTAGTAACTCTCCCTGTTCGATAAATTTCGGGGACGAAATTTCCTTAAGTGGGGGAGAGTTGTAACACCCTGGTTTAGGGGTCGGGTGAAAATAATGTTTTAATATTATTCGGGTTCGGTTTTATAATTTAAATAAATAAAATAATGGTTCGGGTTTTGTTTGCAAATAAAACAAAGGTGTTGGATCCAATTTTTAAACCAAAGCCCAATAGCCATTTCATTAATGGCAGTTTCGTAAATATGTGGCCTTGTAAAAATAAAAACCCTTTTAATTTCAAAACACCCAAAATTTGTGTCATCTTCTACCTCCCTATCAAGAACCAACGTGAAACCCCCTCCCACCATAGAAGCTTCTATTTCATCTCCTCCATCCTTCATCCTTGATGATTTTTAAAAGGTAATGGCACTTTTGAGCTGTCCTCACCTTCCTCTTTCTCTCCATGTATTTAGTTTTTCATAAAACCCATTGTTTTGTGTTTTGAGTTTTTGAACTTTTAAGTTAAAAATCCTAACTTTGTTGTCCAATGTTGAAGCTTTTGAATTGTTATTATTATATGTGTTATTCGTAGCCCGAATGGTCCAACATATATGATTTTTACTTGATTTTATTAAGAAATTCGTATTTGGGTTTAAGTGGGGTTTTAAAAGGTTTAGAAGTGAGTTTTAGGGCTGTTTTAGGTTGGAAAATGAGGGCTGATGGTTGTATGATAGTTAGGGGTTGTTTTGGAAGCTATTAGGTGTGTTAAAAGAGTTGGAATCATAGGTTTTGGACTGTGCTAGAGGGCTGCTCGAGAATTGCATTTTTGGGGTTGTTCTTAGCTCGAAAAACATGTGTTTTGTGCTTGGGTTGTGTTCCGGGTTTGCTACATTGTTTGGTGGACTGATTTGAGGTTAATTTACTTGTGTTGGGACGATTTGAAGCAAGGATTTGCGTTGGTAAAGCTTCGGGATCGATTTCAGAAATCATGGAGGCTTGAGTCGGCTTTGCTTGATTTGCTTAAGGAAGTAAGGTGAGTGGTTAATGTTTTAATTTGATTTTCAAAGGTTGGTTCGAGCATGTAGATGTGAAAATGTTTTCAAGTATTGTTTGGTTCAAAGATGATTTTGGAAGTGGTTTAGATTTGGGCTTGAAAGTAATTTAAACTCAAAGAGTAAGTTGATGTGAAACGCCTCTTTAAATTTCCCCTTTTATCATTGTTTTTCATTGCTTGAAATGATATTTTGTTATACATGAAATTCCAATACTTTGGGAGAAAGCATGTTGCTATTTATTAAATCGTTGATTATGTATGATGGTAATAATGGTGATGTTGATATGCCTTGTAAGATGTGTGTAAGTTGGTGCAGGTTGTGCACGAAAATGGTGAGTAAGACCATTTGTGATTGGTAAGATTGTGTAGAACTAATGTTTTGATATAATAATTGAAAAATGTTTTGGACTAATTTGAAAAGAATTTAAAACTTGTGTTAAGTCCAAACAACTTGAAATTATGTTTGAGATATTTTAAAAGGATTTTGGCAAAGATTTTTCATGTTTTAAACAGCCAAACTTGTATTTTCACGTGACCAGTATCGATACGGTTGTACCCGTACCGATACCATTTTGCCTCAGTTTGGCCACTGTCAAAACCCGTATCGATACAAGGGTTTAGTGTATCGATACGGAGAGGGTCGTTTCGATACGCCACGTCAGCGTACCGATCCCATTTCAACTACCCCAACGGCTATTTCCCAACGGCCATTTAAATATCAAGCTGTACCGATACCGTTCCACGTGTATCGATACCCCTATGCTGGCAAGAGCCCAACGGCTATTTCCTCAAGAAGGCCGTATCGATACCGTTCCACGTGTATCGATACTGGTAGCTGCAGAACAGCATTTATAAAGGGAAATAAAGTCCTCAACGGCTCCAATTCATCCCCAACGGCTAGTAACGGCTACAAACTCATTTGGGAGTATAAAAGGGACCTCCAAGCATCAAGAGAAAGCTAATGCTCATATTGTCAAATATCAAATGATCAAGAAATTGTCTTAGCACTTAAATTGTCAATTCTTGTATAGACAAACACTAGTGAGTCAAAATTGTCAAATTTGCTCAAGTGTTTTAGGTTTTGGGTGAGTGCTTAATTGTGCAAACAAACACCTATTAGAGGGTTTTAAGTTTGCTTATTGTTTCTCTTTGAAAAGAGGGTTTTGATCAAGGCTTTGGGTAGAAGCTTGATCGGTTGTAAGGGTTTCCTCCTAATCCTAGAAAAGGGGACGAATCAATTAGTGGATTGATTGTGAAATCCTTAGTAGGGAGCTAAGGTAGTGGATGTAGGTGCTTGTTAGAAGGCCGAACCACTATAAATCATTGTGTCTTTTTACTTTTTAGCTTCCTCAACCCTTCCACCCAAAAATCCATCTCTCCACCACTTGGTGAGCTAAATTGGTTGATCGGATCGAGCCCCTAAAATCTCAACAATTGGTATCAGAGCTTGGCTCAATCGAAGGGGATTCACATCCTATTGAGAAGATCCGGCAAGCTCGATCGTTATTTCATCAACCGGCTCAATGGCACAATCAATCGACAAACCGCCCTTCTTCGACGGAGACCACTATGCCCATTGGAAGACAAAGATGAAATTCTTCTTGAAGTCAAGAGATTACAAGCTATGGGACATAGTTGAAGATGGTCCGTTCGTGCCTCAAAGAAGTAAAGCGGAATGGAGTGCCGACGATCGCAAGAAGATGGAGCTAAATTGCAAAGCCTTGCACATTCTATTTTGTGCATTTGGTCCATCCATCTATGAGAAGATGTCTTCTTGTGAGAGTGCCAAGGAGGTATGGGACAAGCTTGAAGTCACATACGAGGGGACAAATGAAGTCAAGGAGACCAAAATTGGGCTCCTAACCTTGGAGTATGAGAACTTCAAAATGGATCCGGAAGAGAACATCGAGAAGATGTTTGATAGGTTCTCCACTATCACCAATGGTCTTAAAGGTTATGGAGAAGCCATCCCGGAAGAAAAGCTTGTTCGAAAGCTCATCTACTCACTTCCCGAGTCATGGGACTCAAAGAGGACCGCCATCATCGAAGCCAAAAATTTGAAGACTTTGAAGCTTGATGAACTCATGGGGTCTCTCCTTACTCATCAAATCATGAAGAAGAACAAAGAGGATGAGAAGAAGAGGGAAGAAATTAGAGCTATGAGAGAGAAGAAAATTAAAGGGCTTGGCATCAATGCAAGTGCCATGGCTCTCAAATCCTCCATTTGCCATCATGTCTACTCAAGTGAAGAGGAGGATGAAGATGAAGATGAAGAGATAGTTCATCTCTTCAAGAAGTGTGCCCCGTTCATGAAGAAAGCCTTGAGAGAGCTTGAACGAGAACCTAAAAGAAAGGAGAGGGCAAGCACTTCAAGCCATAAGAAGAAGGCACAATTGGCTACTTGGAGTGATGAAGACTCCACCGACGATGAACAAGCCAACCTTTGCCTTATGGCCATCGAAGAAGATTCAAGGGTAACTTCTAATTCATCTACTTCATGTTCTTATTCTTTTGATGAATTACAAGATGCCTACGATGAATTGGTTTTAGATTTTAAAAGCCACATTTTGAAAAATAATAAATTGATTTCAAAGTTAAAAATTCAAAATGATTTGCTTTCTAAAACCAAACTAGAACTTGAAGCAAAACTTGAAGAGTTTGAATTAAAATGTCTTGATTTACAAAAATTGCTTCAAAATGTTCAAGTAGAAAAAGATTTGATTTCCAAAGAGCTTGAAAAGAAAAACAATTTTGGAAAATCAAATTTTTATGTTAGACAATCTAGTGCCCCTAGATTTATTAAAGGAAAATGTTTTAGAAGTATTTGGGTCCCAAAAGGACTTAGTACTTCAATTAAAAAGGATGACATTGAAAAATGGATTCCTAAGGGGACTAAAATTTGTGCAACTAACGTTTATGGATCAAAAGCAATTTGGATACCAAAAATTACTTGATTGTCTATTATAGGTGTGATGGAGATGTTCAACAAGTCAAACATTGAGGGGGAGCTCCATACACACAAGGAAGAACACTTGAAGAATGAAGGCTTCACATCCTCCCTTGGGTTCAAGTGTTGGTAAAAATCTAGTTGTATTAGCATTTATTTGTTTTATTTTTAGTTTATTCAACTAGATGATCATAAATGTTAGACTAACATTTTTAATGATGCTTTGAGCAAGGGGGAGCCATTTTTAAACCAAATTCTTATTTGTGTCAAAACTTTTTACCTCTATTGTTATTTTGAACTTAATGTCTTAAATTCTTTTTGATATAACAAAAAGGGGGAGAAATGGTTTGAAAAATTGAATTTTCAAATGAATAAGGGGGAGCTTTATTTGATTTACATTCCTAATTCTCTTATTCACATTTTTAAAGTTTAAGGGGGAGAATCCCAAACAATTTTTCAAGTTAGTTTTATTATATCAAAAAGGGGGAGATTGTAGAACTAATGTTTTGATATAATAATTGAAAAATGTTTTGGACTAATTTGAAAAGAATTTAAAACTTGTGTTAAGTCCAAACAACTTGAAATTATGTTTGAGATATTTTAAAAGGTTTTTGGCAAAGATTTTTCATGTTTTAAACAGCAAAACTTGTATTTTCACGTGACCAGTATCGATACGGTTGTACCCGTACCGATACCATTTTGCCTCAGTTTGGCCACTGTTAAAACACGTATCGATACAAGGGTTTAGTGTATCGATACGGAGAGGGGTCGTTTCGATACGCCACGTCAGCGTACCGATCCCATTTCAACTACCCCAACGGCTATTTCCCAACGGCCATTTAAATATCAAGTCGTATCGATACCGTTCCACGTGTATCGATACCCCTATGCTGGCAAGAGCCCAACGGCTATTTCCTCAAGAAGGCCGTATCGATACCGTTTCATGTGTATCGATACCGGTAGCTGCAGAACAGCATTTATGAAGGGAAATAAAGTCCTCAACGGCTCCAATTCATCCCCAACGGCTAGTAACGGCTACAAACTCATTTGGGAGTATAAAAGGGACCTCCAAGCATCAAGAGAAGGCTAATGCTCATATTGTCAAACATCAAATGATCAAGAAATTGTCTTAGCACTTAAATTGTCAATTCTTGTATAGACAAACACTAGTGAGCCAAAATTGTCAAATTTGCTCAAGTGTTTTAGGTTTTGGGTGAGTGCTTAATTGTGCAAACAAACACCTATTAGAGGGTTTTAAGTTTGCTTACTGTTTCTCTTTGAAAAGAGGGTTTTGATCAAGGCTTTGGGTAGAAGCTTGATCGGTTGTAAGGGTTTCCTCCTAATCCTAGAAAAGGGGACGAATCAATTAGTGGATTGATTGTGAAATCCTTAGTGGGGAGCTAAGGTAGTGGATGTAGGTGCTTGTTAGAAGGCCGAACCACTATAAATCATTGTGTCTTTTTACTTTTTAGCTTCCTCAACCCTTCCACCCAAAAATCCATCTCTCCACCACTTGGTGAGCTAAATTGGTTGATCGAATCGAGCCCCTAAAATCTCAACAGATTGTAAGTAGTAAGTGATGCCTAATTGTGGATTTTGTTACAACTTGTTTTGGTTGTGCATGATATAGTGAGTACATGTCGCATGATAGTGATTGTATATCGTGTTGCATGGTTGGTGTCGAACCTCACGTGATGGTTGTCGTTGCTCCGGTGATGTGTAGTCCCGCCGGTAGCGAGTGGTATAAGACTCTAGTGATGTGCAGTCCCGACGGTAGTGACTAGTAGAAGAGTACATTGATGTGTAGTCCCATTGGAAAACTACTAGTCGAAACGGTGATGCGTAGTCCCACCGTATGTGTTTTGGTTATGCTTGCGCATACCATGTGTGCTCATGTTGTGTCTCACTATATCATTCTCTTTTATGGTTTTGCTTTAATCTAGGATTATGTCCTCATGCATACCATGAAGTATAATGCCATGATAAATGCCTATATTGTTGAATTGTGGTTGAACTTGCATGTTAGTAAGAGGATTATGTGGTTGAATGGATCTTTTGTGTTGACCTCTATCTTAAAGAAATCTTTGAACCCTGCATTGTCGTAGTTATGTTTTTGAGCTCCGCTCACTAAGCTTTGTGCTTATGCTCTCCTTTTTCCGACAATGCAGATCTTTAGCTTGGAGTTAGCAAGGAGCAAGAAAAGGGCGTCCAAGCGTGTGGTGGTTTGCTCAAGTATGGTTTATTAAATAATATAGTAGTTTAGCAATGGGAAATGCTACGTGTTTTAGGAGCGTGTATCTAGACTCATTTGTGTTGGCTTTTTATTGTTAATGCCTTATGTTGATGCCTATGTGTTTGTTTCGAAGCCATGTCTTTTGGATGCTTATGTTTGTAGTGAAGGCATGTAAATCTTGTTATGCATGTATCTCGTGGATGCTTGTTCTTTTAACATAGTTAGCCTTGGATGTGTGTTCTTTGAATGTATGCTAAGGGATGGATCATGTTTGAGTAGGGTGAAATGCCTCTAAAGTATGAGTATGCATGTTGTATGCTTGTCATGGTATATGACGTTTTTTTGTTTGTTTAAATTGATCTATATGTTTAATCTTGGTTGTCAAATGATCTACGAATGTGGGTAAGTTGCTAGACGAGTCGTAAATCTCATCTAGAGTCGGGTCTTAAGTTGTTTTGCTGCAAATTGGAGACTTGTAGTGCATGGCGTATCGATACGCTTAAGGGTCGTATCGATACGGTCTTGCCTGTAGGACACAATTTTAGTCGGGCGTATCGATACCCTGGGGGTACCGATACCCTCCCAACTCACTGGAATTTTGAGAAATGGGTAAGAGTAGGGCGTACCGATACGGGGTTTACGTGTATCGATACGATCCTACTTCGTTGACCAAGACGAGTTGACCGAGAAGGGCGTATCGATACGCTCAAGGGCTGTATCAATACGGTCTTCCCTTAGTTGACTGAAAGGGTTGACTTTGATCAAGGCGTATCGATACCCTCTGTAGGTGTATCGATACGGCCTGCTTAATAGGGAAAAGTTGTGTTGTTTAATTGCATGTCTTGTGGGTTTTGTATCCGTGTTTGTTCGCTGCGTGTCCTATCACATAGGATTTAATAAAGGCATCTAGAAAAGATAAAGAAAAATAGGGTTGCTAACCGAAGGGGAGCCTTAACGGGTTTCACTTCGGTTTTCCCCGTGTAGCCTACTCGGACCGGTCAGCCGTCCAGACCGGGACGAGGGGGTTACACCATGCTTATGGAATAAAAAGCACTATCGTGTATCAAATAATAGTCCTATATAAAATTATTATTTGATACATTGACAATATAATAAAAAATTACAAAGAAGAACCCAACAAGTGGTTCCAGTGAAGAGATGATGATATTCATCCTATGAGACCCGGTTCAAATCGCTTTGTCTAAAAAATGTGTGTACTTTGTCAAAGAGTTAAAAATATATATAAACATATATTTACCTTATAATTACATTAATAATATTAAAAAAATTACAAATAACATAAGATGTTGGCATGTAAAATTTATGGACGAAACTACATAGCGGGGCCATGTCCCCTCAAAACTTGGGAAATTATAATTAAACTCCTTGATTTTTTTAAAGACTTTTACCTACCCCTTAAAATATTTGAAAATGTTGCAATTATCCCTTTAAATTTGTTAAATTCTCGCGTCAAAATATATTTATGTGTATTTATAAGTTAGATTAAATTGGCATTCTCAAACATAAATATTAGTTATAATTAAAAAAGATAAATAATAGTTTCAAATATGTCAATATGTGAACCCAATAAGTGTCACAGTGAAAAAAACATATAATGTTCATCATTAGAAATACGGGTTCAAATTACTTTGTCTACAATGTGTATGCACATTATCAAAGGGTTAAGAATATGTATAAATAGATACTACCTTGTAAATTGTAATCACCTTTAGATCATGCAAAAAAATGTCAATATGTACTCCTTGTTTTAGGTGCTAGAAGTTTTTCCTTGTGTGGGTTAAATTCTCATTTTTTATGTGCCAATAAAAAATAGTTACCTAAACTTTATTACTCATTTCCAAATTTTATTTTAAAAAATAAGTGTTTAAATTATGTTTTTTTATTTTAGGTGTTTAAATTTTTTGGATCAATTTGTTGTTAGATATTTTTAACGGGATTGTCGTAGGTATGATAATGAAATGAAGCTTTTGACACATACTTTTTCAAAATAAAACTTAGGCACCTAAAATAAAAAACAAACAAACATAATTTGAGAATTTAAATTTTAAACAAGTCTTTTTAAAATATTAAGGTGTGTTTGGTTCTAAAGAATATATGTCGTTTTCATTTTTATCTTTTTGAATAAAAAACATCGAAGAAAATGTGTTTGGTTGTAAAATTAGAAAATGATTTATGAGTGAAAATTTAGAAACATATAAAAATATGTTTTCATTATTTTCATTGAAATTTTTTGAAAAAGTGGAAAAGCTAAAAATAAAGTTTATTTTTATTTTGAAACACTAGATACAAAACACATATTCACTATTTTTATTTTTGAAAATAAGTTTTCATTTCTACTAATCAAATTTGTTTTTTAATTTTTTAAAAAAAAACAAGAAATAAAATTTATTTTTCAAAAATAAAAAACAAAAAAAATATTTTCAATAAAACAAACGAGCCCTTAGTTTCTCATACAAGTAAAAACTTTAAAACTAATAAGATAAGATTGATATACATACACTTATTTTTTTGGAAAATTCTACAACGGGCGATGAACATTGATGAGCACCACTAACGATGAACATCGATGAACACCATTAATTTTATTTTTAAATTTTAAAAATTTAAAGGACTAAAATTATAATTAAAATTATCTATTAAAAAATAAAAATCAAATTTAATAATTACTTTATAATATTTTTTTAATAGGTTAGAATCAAATATACCCAATTCTCCTAAACCCTAATAAAATCAATCTCTTACAAAAAATAGAAATCAGTTTATAATTTTTTAATAGATTAGAATCAATAATATGGGAATTGGATTGAATTAAGACTCGGCCTCGAAACCCTCTTTCCATCCTCCGAATTTGATTTAACCCTAAATCATGATCTAATATTTTCCCTTTATGAACAAAGTTCAAACTCCACAATATGCATTCGATTTGTTTACCTGCCCGGCCTGAACAAAGTTCAAACTCCACAATCTGCATTCGATTAGTTTGCCGGACATCATGATCTAATATTTTCCCTTTATGAACAAAGTTCAAACTCCACAATCTGCATTCAATTTGTTTACCTGCCCGGCCTGAACAAAGTTCAAACTCCACAATCTGCATTCGATTAGTTTACCTGTCCGGCCTGGGGTGGATTGAATTAAACCGTGTTCGATTGATTCTAATATATTAAAAAATTATAAATTGATTTCTACTTTTTTAAGAGATTGATTTTGTTAGGGTTTAGGAGAATTGGGTATATTTGATTCTAACCTATTAAAAAATATTATAAAGTAATTCTTAAATTTGATTTTTATTTTTTAAGAGATAATTTTAATTATAATTTTAGTCCTTTAAATTTTTAAAATTTTTAAAAAAAATTAATGGTGTTCATTGGTGTTCATCGTTAGTGGTGTTCATCAATGTTCGTCGCACGTGGTAGACTCATCCTATTTTTTTTTATTAGAATGTTGTTTCAATAATCAATAATATTTTTTAGTTCTTGTTTGTCAAAGCACGACTCTTTTGATTTTCTTATATTTCTATAGTATTTTTTAATAAAAATGAACTAATAAGATTACATTTGTGGACAACTAAATTCTCTCTAAAATTTTAAATTATTAAATTGAAAAATTTCAACAATCTCATATAATATTTAAGAAACTCTTAGACTACTACTTTATTATATGAATAAAGTTAATTCTCTACTAGTTTTCTCTCCGAAGACATAAATACACTGCTGAATTTCGTTAAATTTTTTAAATTTTTGTCTGTTTAATTTTTTTCTTTTTTTTCGTTTGTCGTGTGGACAACAATAATAAAAGTTATATATATTTTCTCTCATAAATAATACGCAGGCAGCAAAAAAGTGCTAATGGTAGGTGTGGTTTATACTTACTACAGGTTGGTATTTGGTTGTCCAAATGTTAGTAGAATACTAACCTGTATTAAATATTTCTTTACATTTATTAGTAGTTAAATATCTATTAAATACTCTCTTGAAATTCAATATTAATTAATTTGATCAAATAAATTTTAAGATTTTTCAGTTAATGGCATTACACGTCCTCAAACTATGATTTTCATTCTAAACCGGTCCTCAAAATTTTTTTAATGTTTTAATTTCATCATCAAACTCTAGTCCTCATTCTAAATTGTCCACGAACTTTTAAATATTCAAATTTTATTCCCAAACTATGACTAATTCTAAATTAGTCCCTAAGCTTTTAAACATTTTAATTTCATCTCCAAATTATCAATACAACTTAATCATATCCCATGTAAAAAACCGTTATAAAATTGTTAATTTTCATGTAAACGTTGATGTGTATTATGTAATGTGACATAAATGATAATTTGAGGATGAAACTGAAGTGTTCAAAAGTTTGAGGACCAATTTAGAATGAGAGCAATAGTTTGAGATGAAACTAGTATATTTAAAAGTTGGCTAAAGGGTCAAATTTGCCCCTGTAGTAATCCGAAATCAGCAATGTTGCCCCTAATTTTTTTTTTCTGTAATTTTGCCCTCAAAGTCAGTCAATTGTAGAATGTTCCCCTTTGACCGATTTTGACCGTTAACTGCTGACGTGGCAGTTAACGGTGCTAACGGGGCAATTTTACCCTCGAAGTCATTCATGCAATTTTGCCCTCGAAGTCATTAATTGCAACACTTTTACCCTTGGTTTATTTAGTTTTCGAATAAAATTGGATAAATAATTTGGGTTTTTTCGAGTTGAACTTTAACAAACAGAATATAGGAAAAATCGATTAACAAATTGATATAAATATCTTTTGAGTCCCTAGTAATTTTAAAAATAAGCAAAATGAGAACTCTCACAAAAAATCAAAATATTATTCAATTTTTAAAAAAAATCTATAAACTTAATAAAAATAAATACAATATTAAAAAAATTATTGAAATAAACCAACGAGAAGCGTGTTAATTGAACAGTGAACGCGAAATATGCTATTCGAACGATGTTCGATTGACACACTTACCGATGATGGGTTGTTAGGAAAAAATGTACGATGATCATTCGAATAGCATAGTTCGCGTTCACCGTTCAATTAACACGCTTCTCGTTGGTTTATTTCAATAATTTTTTTGAATATTGTATTTATTTTTATTAAGTTTATAGATTTTTAAAAAAATGAATAATATTTTGATTTTTTGTGAGAGTTCTCATTTTGCTTATTTTTAAAATTACTAGGGACTCAAAGGATATTTACATCAATTTGTTAATCGATTTTTCATATATTCTATTTGTTAAAGTTCAACTCGAAAAAACCCAAATTATTTATCCAATTTTATTCAAAACTAAATAAACCAAGGGTAAAAGTGTTGCAATTAATGACTTCGAGGTCAAAATTGCATGAATGACTTCGAGGGTAAAATTGCCCCGTCAGCACCGTTAACTGCCACGTCAGCATTTAACGGTCAAAATCGGTCAAAGGGGAACATTCTACAATTGACTGACTTTGAGGGCAAAATTACGGAAAAAAAAATTAGGGGCAACATTGCTGATTTCGGATTACTACATGGGTAAATTTGACCCTTTAGCCTTAAAAGTTTGAAGACCAATTTAAAATAATAGTCATAATTTAAAAAATGAAACCAAAACATTTAAAAATTTAAAATTCAGTTTAGATTGGAAGTCATAATTTTAGAACATGATTGTTGTTTTTATTAAAAGAAAATAAAGATTCCAAGCTTTTTTTTTCTTTAAAAAATAAAATTTCATTAAAAAATTGAATCAGCTGGTTTGCTTAATAATCAAAGCTTTTTCGATGTTTTTCAAGCCTTACAAGTTAGAATCATGAAGACCGACCAAGCAGGCGGCTCACATGAGGGATATTACCATTTCCTCCCTTTTCTTGAGCATCAAAACAGAGTACACTTGAATAATTCAACTTTATTCTTAAAAGTATATAATTAATTAAATATCAAAAATTGATATTTAATTTAAGACTTAAAACGTCATTTGTTAAAGTAAATTCAAATAATAATGTTACACATACATTTTAATTACATTAATTATGTTTTTGAAGTCATTCAATTGCATCGATTTTGTTCGTTGCCTAACATTAACCGTTACAATATTGACATGGTAATTAATAGTGCTGACGTGACGGTTTAGGATGTCGGCACGATAATACACGTGTGATGTTGAGGCGATGGAGGGTCTAAATTGATTTTTTCATCCCAATTAGAAGACATAATTGATAATAATTCTGAGGGCACCGTAACGGACAATCTCAGTCAAAAACTCAAAATACAAATTTGATACAATTAACATATAATAACAACATTAATTATTTAAGTTTACTTTCGGACAAAATGTCCCTTAAACTTTAATTTAATTAACATATACAATTACTTTAATAAATTCAAAAAAATATATATATTGAGTCAGCCATGATGTTACGTTTTGTGAGAAAATATCTAACATGAAAAATGAAACATATTTTGAACGAGATGAAATGTTTGAAAGTTGATCAGACCGGCGAATTAACAAATTCAAACAAATATTATTTAGAAAGTAATATACACTCCGTAAATTTTCATGTGAAGCTGAGTATAGGGTCATGGCGTTTGTCATTTGTGAATTAATATGGCTTGTTGCTCTATTATCCTCATTTTAGCTTTTTATCTTTCAAGCCTCTTTATATTGTGATAACAAGTCGATTATTCACTTAGCATCAAATCAAGTCATTCATAAACGTACTAAGTACATTGAAGTGGATTGTAATTTTATTCGAGACAAGATTTATGATGATTTTATCATTTTATTGCATGTTAGTTCTTCCAACCAGCTGGTTGATATTTTACAAAAGCTCTTTACTTTTCTGATTTTCATCCATTTGTAATTAAGATGGGTCTACTTAATATACATTCACTCCATCTTGAGAGGGGCTATTAGATAATATATCAGTTAGTAAATTAATTTTAGCAGTTATTCTGCTATGTTTGTTACAGTAAAAGGTTCAAGCTTTCTATATAAAGCTATTATGTACGAGCTATAGGATCATTGACTATCATTGTAATCTTCTTTACTTTGATAATAAAGAATTTCTTTACACCAATTTTTGGTTGTTATAGTAAGCTATATAAAAAAAATATATTTGTTGATGTTTAAAATATCAAACATCAAATAAGAAGTTGAAATAAAAATGGAGGCGAAGATGAGGATGAGAGTGGTGGTTGATGACGGTTTGTGGTGGTTCATCTATACTGAAATGAGCGGAAAGTCACTGGTGATGGTGGAGAAAAATATGGCGGAAGTTTCAGTGTGGGGAGTTTCACTTGATCGTTCTCTTTAGGTCATGGGGTATTTATAGGCGAATGATATTGTTAATAAGACTAAGTCAGGTCTAATAATAACTACTGATGAATTCAGCCGATAAATTTTTCAGTCTAGTCACGTGGGTTGACAAACTAGGCTCGGCTGCCAATAGTCTCAACTAGTGATTCAGATGATCCTGATGATTGTCACGCCAGGAACTACCCGGAGGCTAGAACTCCATAGTGCCTTGTGTGCTGAGAGCTCCGGAGGTGTAGACAAGCGAAGGAGTGTCACTTGTAGGAAGGAATACAATAGCTATAAGCGGAGGTATAACAATACTTGTTTGGAACAATTCGAACCGGTTCAACATAAAATGATATGAAGAAATTATTATTAATTTAAAATATTTTTCTATTAATGATAAAATTTAAACTTATAACTTCCAAAATTAGGCTAAAAGTAATACTACTAAACCAATGCATATTATTTAATAGGATTAGATCCACCTATAACTGCAAAATTTAAAAAATTTACACATTTTTGGATCGTCGGATTAACTGGTTTTAATAAATGAGATTAAAATTTTTAAATTAAGAATAATTCACTTATTTTTTCTATAAAAAAATTAGTATATATTTATACATATTCTTAACTCTTTGACAATGTACAAAAATCTTGCAGACAAAACGATTTGAACCAAAATCTCTTAAGATGAACAATATTATTTTTTCACTAAAATCACTTGTTCGGTTCAATTTTTTAATATTAAATTTTTTTCAAAGGAAAAATGGAAATGACATAAAGTTTAAAAAGGAGAAAACTGTGCGTCCTTGAAAGATGTGTGATGCAACAAGCCAGACTATAAGGTTTGGCACGCATTTTACATGCTTTTTATGCAACTACGCCTACAACGGGTGAAAATGATTGGATATTGTATCCAAAAAAAAAATATTTTGAAATTTATAGTAATCCTTAAATTATTTTTGAATATGTAATATTTTTACAGTGTTTTTTTAGGTCAGATTATTTTCAATCCGACTTTAAAAAAATAATAGAAAATTTTAAAAACCAATTGCTTGCTTACTGACCTCATAAAAATATTAAAAAAATAATGAAAATTTTGTGCTTGCAGTCCGACTTCATCCATTTTCAAAAATTTGAAAACCAATTGCATGGGATATGGGGTGGAAGACCGACTGATTTCATGTGATATAGGGGTGGCAGGTCTTCAAGAACTTTTTAGACCCATAAAGTCGGAAGGAAAGCAACCGGCCCTTAAAATTTTTTATTATTTTTTATGAGGTCGAGTTACTTTCTTTGTGCTTTTTTTTTAATTTTGTTGAGGTCGGATTACTTTCTTTCTGCCCTCAAAAATAAAATGGGGAGTGCTATAGATTTCAAAATATTTTTTTGAGAACAATATTGCCCCAATTTTGCCAACTACAATGGATATTCAACTCTTGTTTACTTCAAAATTTTACAATTTATTTATTTATTTTCTATCTGTATATTATTTAATATAATTAAAGTGGAATAGATTCTTTTCACATTAGGTAAAATATTTTATTTTTACACTAATTTAAAATCGTTAGATGAGTGTAAATTAATGGTCGAAATTAAGAGTGAAAAATATAGAGATTTTTAAGAGAAAAATAATTTAATATCAATCATTAATTTATACATATCCAATATTTTTTAATTAAAGTAAAACTTTGTGAATTTTACATAGAGTTAGTACAAATCTTAAAATTTTCATTTAGAAAATTTACATCTATGCATGGGAGAGATCCACTTAGACAAGTGTAGTGGGTTTTACCTACACATCTCCATAAGTTAGATTATTATTCTATCATATGGTTGTGAAAATCTACAAGTGTGGTTATTTAGGGGTTTAGTTTAGGGTTTTAGGATTATGTATTTAGGTTGTGTCATTTAAAATTTAGGGTTTATGGTGTAAGGTTATAGGTAGGACAGACCCTGAGATTTTGGTGGCCCGAGGCGAACTAAAAGTTAGGTCCCTAATAATAAGTATTAAAAATGAATATTAAGAGTAGGCCCATTAATAACCCATATTAAAAAAATAAATTTTAAGAATATGCCTTTGATAACAAATATTGGGAAAAAAATGAGCCTCAAATAACAAGTATTGAAAAAAATAGAACTCTAATACCAAATATTTTCTTCGTCCCATTAATTTTGTCCATTTTGTGTTTTAAATTTGTCTCATTAAAATTGTCTCATTGAAAAACTCAACAGATTTTACAAGTCATATTTTTTTTTCTACCCCTTTTTAGTTACTTTTCAAGGATAAAATTGTCATTATTACTTTACATCACTTATCTCATAAAAACTTTTTAACTACGTGAAAAATCAACATGGGACAAAATTTATAGGCCGAAGGGAGTATTAAAAATGAATTTTAAGAGTAGACCTCTAATAACAAATATCGAAAAAATAAATTTTAAGAGTAAGCTCTAATAACAAATATAAGAAAAAAATTGAGCCTCTAATAACAAGTATTGAAAAAATTGGACCCTAATAATAAATATTAAAAATTTTCTTTAAAATCTTAATTATGGCCTTAAGTCTCAATAATGCCCAGACTAAATAAATTTTAATTGTTCTTTATATTTAATTAGGAGCAAATTACTAGAGTAAGTGATTAAAAGCTCTCAACTGACACCTTCCTCTTCCCTTAGGTTGTGGGTTCTAGACCCGTTAGGAGCAAATTTCCCCTTCCCTCTCCCTTAGGTAGAAATTGTTCAAAAAAATTAGAGATGGTGGAGCCCATTAATGAATAATTAAATTTTTGGCTCAAATATACACTTGGAACTTGAACTAGACATCTTCTCCCATGTTGGTACCTAAAGAATTTTTACTCTCAAGTTGGTACATGAACTTTAATTTAATGTTGTTTTTTGGTGCTTTATTTAACAGTTTTAGTCCCTAAAACTTATACATTTTATCAATCTAATCATAGTTCAAAACAATTCAATAAATCTAACCCTTCATGTTAAAAAATTACATCAATTTAGTCAATTTTTCATAATACTGTCAAACCAAACGAGTCTATTGGATCAAAGCAACAATTGGATAATGATATTCTACGATAAAACAATAAGTTACTATTAAACTTTTACTATATTAAGAAAGAAATAAAACAATTCTAGGAGAAGAACATATAATTTAGGAGAAAAAAAAGTAAGTTGATAGAATTTTTAAATATATAGAATTAAATTTATTGGTTTATTTCGAATTATGACCAAATTGATAAAAGGGTATAAGTTTTTGTTTCAATTTGGGAGGGAGCGTATAGTTCAAGTACCAACTTGAGAGTAAAAAATCTTTATGTATCGAATAGGGAGAATGTGCCTAATTTAGGTACCAATTTGGGTGAAAAAACCTTTAAGTAACTGTTTGTGTAACCCCCTCGTCCTGGTCTGGTCGGATGACCGGTCCGAGTGGGCCACACGGGGAAAACCGAAGCGAAACCCGTTAAAGCTTCCCTTCGGTTAACGACCCAGAAAATTTCTTTTAACTTTAATCTTATCTATATGCACATTTAATTCCTATGTGAAGCACAACAGCGGAAGATACAAACAACGAAACATAAAGAGTCCATTTTACTTCATTACAGCAGGCCGTTTCGAAACGCCCATAGGGTGTTCCGAAACGCCTTGACTTAGTCAAAGGCCAGGGTCAACCATAAGGTGACCGTTCCGAAACAGGGGAGACCCGTATCGGAACGACCTTGACGGTCAATATCTCGTGGTCAACGAGATTTGACCGTTTTGGAACTTCAGAGGCCCGTTTCGGAACGGCTTCATCTCGCCAATTTCTCAAAATTCCAGTAGCGAAAACGTTCCGGAACGACCCTCATCCGTTTCGAAACGGCAGGCCATTTACACAGGGGCCGTTTCGGAACACGGGGACCCGTTCCGAAACACCCCCTGTCTGCAGACTTTTCTGGGCTGTTTTGAGGCACAAGAATGCCCCAAAACACCATCAAACCACCAAGCAACTTCAAGACAAGACATCTTAAGGTATAAAAACCATTCTAGCATGCTTCAACATTATTTATACACGTCTATCACTATGGCAACAACCCACCAACATACGTCCATACAATCATCATTCAAGCACATACAAGAACTCCTAAGGCATAAAGCTAACAACCAAAGTAAGCAATTAGGCATGAGTAACACTCAACGTGGCAACACAACCATGCAAAAGCAAGATACTAAGGAGTTTAAACATGCTCCTAGCAACCAACAACAGCCAACAAAATCCTTACACATCCCATTGCTTAAACTATTACATGTCTTAGCATTAAAACCATACTTGATGAACTCAAGTCCAAAACCACACTTGGAGGCCCTCCACTTGCCCGAGCAACCCACGAACTAAGGATCTGCAATGTTGAACAAAGAGAGCGTAAGCAATAATGCTTAGTGAGGGTAAGCTCTAAAAACAAACCTCAACATTGCAGGGTCCGAGCACGATCTAGCCAAGGTAAGTCACAAACATACCAAAGGTCCACAAGATATATATACATGAGCAAAGGGCAATAATAAAGCCATGATCATAAACTCAATTTTCGTGATACATGTAATCACAACCAAGTAGTCCAATAAGAACCATGAACCTCAACACATTGATATGCACATCAAACAACATTGGCACCTAGTTAAGACCCGAATACGCGGATAGACATGTTGGAAACTCATATCCAACAACCACATTACCTCGGTGGGATTCCACTCATCACCGGTCTCGCGGAGGGGATTCCACTCATCCTCACGCCCCGTCGATGGGATTCCACTCGTCACCGACTATATTTAAATACAATTCCGGGCGAACCCGTACTCCTCCTTGGTGACTCAACGCCACCAAGGCCACGCGCGACTTTAGACTCATGTGTACACACTAACATCCTATTGATCGATCATTTGTATCCAAGTTTACTAGTGCCAATATTTACTCACATCACAATACTCATTTCATAAACCTTGTGCTTAGCACATACTCACCAACAACCATCATTATGCATGTCTCAAGCATCATAAGTCCAATCTCATTTCACATGTATAAAGCAATATACATAGACATTCATATCGCAATTTATGCAAGACATACACAACCATAAAATGAGTTCAACCAAAGGCTCTAGATCAAGTTTAGGATTAGGCTACCACCCTAATCCTAACTCTAGGTGGGTCTACCAAGCCCAACCTAGTCCGTATACTCGAACCAACCAATTTAAAACTGTTTAAAACAATTAACCACTCACCTAAGCTTCCAAGCACAAGACCAAGCAAGCAACAACCTTCAACTTTCCGGGTTCACTTCCGATGCTTCACCGATGCCCAAACTTGATTCTAATCAAACAAAACACATACATTACTTCTCAACCCAATGCTAATTCAATCATCAATCTACTTTGCAACTCACAACCCATTTCCACAATTTTCCAAACCACATAACATCTCCAAAACCCAATTTTCGGACTCCCACAACCAAGGACTGAAATACCCAATTCCAAGCACCCAAATGGCTTCCAAAACATCCCAAAACACCCTCCCAACATAGGTAAACCATCAGCCCTTCAATTCCAACATTAAACCTCTCAAAAACCCAATTTTTCATACCTTAAATTTGCCCTAAGGACTCACTACGAAAATTCATCTAAAATTAACCAAATTAATATATGTTGTAAGTTTCATCATGATTAAGCATAACCCCAAAACAATTTTTCAAAATAAATTGAAAAGCCCCATCAAATCCCCAATTTTCCATAAGAACCCTAATTCCCAAAACTCATTATTTTTGAAATCTAAAACAATAGGTGAGTAGAGAATAGAGAGGAGGTTAAGAAAATATGTTTACCTCTTGATTTGATGATGAAATTGATTAGTCAAACCAATGGAATAGTGACTAGGGTTTTAGGAGAGTTTGAAAATGGAGAGGGGGTTTTGAAATTGGTAAAGAGGAAATGAGGAGGAAGATGACAACTTTTATGGAAAAGTTGTCTTCCTTTATTTTAAATGGGGTAAATCACAACTTTGGTCTCTCCCTCTTTATTTAAATTCAAATAGGTCATTATTCAAGATTGGTTTGTTTTAATTAGACTTTATTTGACTCGAACAACAACCCGGCTACCTCCTAGGCCCTAGACACGGGTGTTACAACTCTCCCCCACTTAAGGAATTTCGTCCCCGAAATTACCTGGTGGAAACAGATACGGAAACTGCTCAACCATATTCGCTTTCCTCTCCCACGTGGCCTCTTCCACACCTCTATGCCTCCACAACACCTTGACCAACTCTATGGTCTTGCCACGCAACACCTTGCTATCCGAAGCAAGTATCTCAACGGGCTCTTTATTATAAGACAAATCCGGATTCAACTCTATCTCCTCAACGGGCATCACATGAGAAGGATTTGATCTATATCTCCTAAGCATAGATACATGAAAGACATCATGGATCTTTTCTAACTCAGAAGGTAACCTCAAACGATAAGCTACAGGCCCAATCCGCTCAACTATCTCATACGGACCAATGAACCTCGGACTCAACTTGCCCTTTCGGCCAAATCTCATTACCTTCTTCCACGGAGATACTTTCAGAAACACTTTCTCACCCACTGTGTACTCAATCTCTTTCCTCTTCAAATCTGCGTAAGACTTCTGACGATCCGATGCCGCTTTCAAACGGTCACAAATCAACTTCACCTTTTTTGTGGTTCCCTTAAGCAAGTCTGGCATGGGTAACAACCTCTGACCTGTCTCAGCCCAACAAATCGGAGTTCTACACCGTCTACCATACAAAGCCTCATAAGGTGCCATCTGAATACTAGACTGATAACTGTTGTTGTAAGCAAACTCAACCAACGGTAAGTGCTTCTCCCAAGAACCCTGGAAATCAATCACACAACAACGAAGCATATCCTCTAGAATCTGTATCACTCGCTCTGACTGCCCATCGGACTGCGGATGATAAGATGTGCTGAAATGCAGACGACTACCCAAAGCACTATGCAAACAACTCCAGAACCTCGAAGTAAATCTAGGATCCCTATCGGAAACTATAGACTTTGGAACTCCATGAAGTCTCACAATCTCACGAATGTACAAGTTTGCCAACTTATCTAAGGAATCCGTAGTGTTCACTGCTAAGAAGTGAGCACACTTAGTGAACCTATCAACAATCACCCATACTGAATTCTTCTTCGAAGGAGACAAAGGCAACCCCGATACAAAATCCATGGTGATTCTCTCCCATTTCCATTCCGGAATCTTCAAAGGCTATAGCAAATCTGAAGGAACCTGATGTTCTGCCTTCACTCTCTGACAAACCATACAACGGCTCACATACTCGGCTACATCTCTCTTCAAACCAACCCAGAAGTAATCATTCTTCAAATCTCGGTACATCTTGGTACTAACCGGATGCATAGAAAAGGGACTCGAATGTGCTTCACTCAAAATTTGACGCCTTAGCTCGACATCTTCCGGTACAACAATCCTATCTCTAAAGCACAACAAACTCTCACCACTGAAACTATACTCAGTCGGTCTTCCTTCGGCTATGTCTTGAAATGGGGAACCAGGCTCGCATCTTGCAACTGTTTCTCTCTAATCAACTGAATCAAAGAAGGCTTCACTTGCAACTCGGTGATCAAGCCACCATCATCGGACACACTCAATCTAGCAAACATAGCTCTCAGCTCAACGGCCACTTTTCTACTCAAAGCATCAGCTACTACATTTGCTTTACCCGGATAGTATTCGATGGTCAAATCATAATCTTTTAACAACTCTAGCCATCTCCTCTGTCTCAAGTTCAACTCTTTCTGTGTCATCAAGTACTTCAAGCTCTTGTGATCGGTGTAGACAATACACTTCTCACCATACAAATAGTGACGCCAAATTTTCAATGCAAACACAACTGCGGCTAGCTCTATGTCATGAGTAGGATAGTTCTTCTCATGAATCTTCAACTGTCTAGAAGCATAAGCAACAACCCTCCTATCTTGCATCAAAACACACCCTAAGCCTACGTAGGAAGCATCACTGTAAATCACAAACTCCTTACCTGAAACAGGTTGCACTAACACTGGAGCATTTGTCAAAGCTTCTTTCAGTTTCTCAAAGGCCTTTTGTCTTGCATCTGACCATTCAAACTTGACTCCCTTTTGCAACAATTTAATCAAGGGAGCAGCTACTCTAGAGAACCCATCAACAAACCTCCTATAGTAACCGGCTAATCCTAGGAAACTCCTAATCTCGGTCACGGACTTAGGTTGTTCCCACTCAACAATAGCCTCAACCTTTGATGGATCAACTCGGATGCCTTCGGCCGAAACAACATGGCCAAGAAACACAACCTCTCGAATCCAAAACTCACATTTACTAAGCTTCGCATACAACTGGTTGCTCAACAATCTCTGCAAAACAAACCTCAAATGCTCATCATGCTCTTCTTCTGTCTTCGAGTACACAAGTATATCATCAATGAAGACAACCACAAATCGGTCTAGATAGTCTCTGAAAATTCTGTTCATCATGTCCATGAATGCTGCTGGTGCATTCGTGAGCCCAAATGGCATCACAAGAAACTCATAGTGACCATATCTAGTCCTAAAAGCTGTCTTCGGGACATCACACTCTTTCACTTTCAACTGATAGTACCCGGATCTCAAATCTATCTTCGAGAACACTAAAGCACCCCTCAACTGATCAAACAAGTCATCTATACGAGGCAACGGATACTTGTTCTTCACGGTCAACTGATTCAGCTGTCTATAGTCAATACACATGCGCATGCTACCATCTTTCTTTTTCACAAACAACACTGGAGCACCCCACGGAGAACTACTAGGCCTAATGAAACCACGGTCTAATAATTCTTGCAACTAACTCTTCAATTCCTTCAACTCTTTCGGAGCCATACGATACGGAGCTATCGAAACTGGATTAGACCCTGAAACTGTCTCAATCACAAACTCAACATCTCTGTCAGGAGGCAAACCCTGCAACTCTTCAGGAAACACATCTGGAAAGTCACACACTGTTCTGATATCTTTCGGTCTAGCTTCACTCATGTCCGGATTCATAACATAAGCTAAATAGGCCCCACATCCAGAGTCCATCAACCTATGAGCCTCTAAAGCTGACACCACATTAGACAAGAACTTAATGTTCTCGCCCACTACCACTACCTCGTAATCATCAGAAAGCTTCAAGGAAATTCTCTTTGTTTCAAAATCCACACTAGCCCGATGCTCAACCAACCAGTCCATACCCAAAATAATATCAAAACCGTAGAAAGGAAGTTCCATCATGTCAACTGAGAACACATGACCCTGAATCTTCAGTGGACACCTCCTATACATGCGTCTAACCACAACTGTCTCACCAAAAGAACTACTGACATGCATACCTACATCTAAGATCTCAACAGGAATATCTAACTTCTGTGCATGCTCACTCAGAATGTAGGAATGCGTAGAACCCGAATCAACCAAAGAAAGCAAAGACATAGACTGTAACTCAAAATTACCTGCTATCACATCGGTGTCGTTCCCGGCCTCTCTCTGAGCATAGACCCTCGCTGGTCCTCCCGCCTCTGGCTGCACAGCCACAACATGTGCAAGGTTCCTCTGAGCATCTACCCTAGGTGCATCAGCCCTCGGCTGGAAGTAGCCACGACCGCGCCCACGGCCTCGCTAAAAATCAGTACCTCTCGCAGGAGCCTGAGCAATGTTCGGTGCCTGAGCTGCCTGACGCGGACAGTCCCTCCTAAAGTGGTCCCTCGAGCCACAGTTCCAACAAGCATGAAAGTTACCCCAGCACTCTCCAGTGTGCTGTCTCCCACACTGTGCACACTCGGGCAAGCGCCCTCCTCATCTATGGCCCTGATGGCCCTTACCATGGTGGCCACCGCCTCGTCTCTGATCAAACTGATGTCCGCCACCTCTGTGCCTCTTAGCATCTCTACCATCAAAGTGGTTATGCCTCTTTCTAGAACCAGAACCATCAGCTTGTTTGGCTGGACCCAAACTATGCTCCAAATCCTTGGCCCTCGCGACCAACACATCAAAGTTTGAGTAGTCAGAAGCCAACGTGTACCTCTTAACCTCTTCATTCAATCCGTATCGGAATCGGTTACAGCGTTCCACTTCAGTAGGAACCAACTTTGGAGCATACTGACTCAAGCGAACAAAGCGGATCTCATAATCAGTCACTGAAGCATCTCCCTGAGTGAGAGCCATGAACTCTCTCTTCTTCTCATCTAGGTACCTCGGTCCCAAGTACCTCTTCCTGAAAGCAAACTCAAAGAAATCCCAATCTATCTCGGCCTCTGGAACCCCGGTAGTGATGGTGACCCACCAGGTGTAGGCATCACCCTGAAGCAGTGAGATCACACAACCCAATCTACGTGCGCCCGTACAACCCATCTGAGCCAAGATACGAACTGTCTTCTCCAACCATAACTCCGACCTCTCCGGAGTAGATCCTCTAAACTCCTCGGCCCCTAAGCTACGGAGCCTCTCCAAGGGTAAACTAGCATCATCACACCTAGGCTGAGCTGTAGCCTGAGCTCCCGCAACTGCGGCCTGAAACGCTCCCGCTATCGCTTGCACTAGCGGAGTCATGTCAATTCCAGCTGGACCTTGGCCACCTTGGCCACCTTGAGGTCCATTTCCTCCGGCTCCATCCTCGCCCCCAACTCTCGGTGGAGGAGGTGGTGGTGATGGTGGAGGTGGTGGAGGAGCGCCAACTCCCGCGGCCCCTGGTCCCTCTATGTGAGCCCCCGCACCAACTGCCGGCTCAACAGGTGCCACAACTCGCGGTTCCTGACGAACCAACCTCGGTCTACCTCTCGGTCTAGACATTGCTCTCTCAGATATTAACTACAACCATAACAACAACACACAAGTTGGGTTAGCAAGGCGAGGCTTCCAAGTGTCCAAGTATGTTTCCTCACTTAAAAATCATTTTTCCAATGTAATAGTAGCAATGCGACCCACACACACATGCTTTAAAATAAAACAATCAGCATACTTGTCACATAAGCAACCATTCTTGCAGAACAAGCAAACACCGTGCAATTCAATTTAAAAACTTAAACTTACCTCACTTACCTGCCCAAGGTCTCGATAACCTTAGGCTCTGATACCAACAAGTGTAACCCCCTCGTCCCGGTCTGGTCGGATGACCGGTCCGAGTGGGCCACACGGGGAAAACCGAAGCGAAACCCGTTAAAGCTTCCCTTCGGTTAACGACCCAGAAAATTTCTTTTAACTTTAATCTTATCTATATGCACATTTAATTCCTATGTGAAGCACAACAGCGGAAGATACAAACAACGAAACATAAAGAGTCCATTTTACTTCATTACAGCAGGCCGTTTCGAAACGCCCATAGGGTGTTCCGAAACGCCTTGACTTAGTCAAAGGCCAGGGTCAACCATAAGGTGACCGTTCCGAAACAGGGGAGACCCGTATCGGAACGACCTTGACGGTCAATATCTCGTGGTCAACGAGATTTGACCGTTTCGGAACTTCAGAGGCCCGTTTCGGAACGGCTTCATCTCGCCAATTTCTCAAAATTCCAGTAGCGAAAACGTTCCGGAACGACCTTCATCCGTTTCGAAACGGCAGGCCATTTACACAGGGGCCGTTTCGAAACACGGGGACCCGTTCCGAAACACCCCCTGTCTGCAGACTTTTCTGGGCTGTTTTGAGGCACAAGAATGCCCCAAAACACCATCAAACCACCAAGCAACTTCAAGACAAGACATCTTAAGGTATAACAACCATTCTAGCATGCTTCAACATTATTTATACACGTCTATCACTATGGCAACAACCCACCAACATACGTCCATACAATCATCATTCAAGCACATACAAGAACTCCTAAGGCATAAAGCTAACAACCAAAGTAAGCAATTAGGCATGAGTAACACTCAACGTGGCAACACAACCATGCAAAAGCAAGATACTAAGGAGTTTAAACATGCTCCTAGCAACCAACAACAGCCAACAAAATCCTTACACATCCCATTGCTTAAACTATTACATGTCTTAGCATTAAAACCATACTTGATGAACTCAAGTCCAAAACCACACTTGGAGGCCCTCCACTTGCCCGAGCAACCCACGAACTAAGGATCTGCAATGTTGAACAAAGAGAGCGTAAGCAATAATGCTTAGTGAGGGTAAGCTCTAAAAACAAACCTCAACATTGCAGGGTCCGAGCACGATCTAGCCAAGGTAAGTCACAAACATACCAAAGGTCCACAAGATATATATACATGAGCAAAGGGCAATAATAAAGCCATGATCATAAACTCAATTTTCGTGATACATGTAATCACAACCAAGTAGTCCAATAAGAACCATGAACCTCAACACATTGATATGCACATCAAACAACATTGGCACCTAGTTAAGACCCGAATACGCGGATAGACATGTTGGAAACTCATATCCAACAACCACATTACCTCGGTGGGATTCCACTCATCACCGGTCTCGCGGAGGGGATTCCACTCATCCTCACGCCCCGTCGATGGGATTCCACTCGTCACCGACTATATTTAAATACAATTCCGGGCGAACCCGTACTCCTCCTTGGTGACTCAACGCCACCAAGGCCACGCGCGACTTTAGACTCATGTGTACACACTAACATCCTATTGATCGATCATTTGTATCCAAGTTTACTAGTGCCAATATTTACTCACATCACAATACTCATTTCATAAACCTTGTGCTTAGCACATACTCACCAACAACCATCATTATGCATGTCTCAAGCATCATAAGTCCAATCTCATTTCACATGTATAAAGCAATATACATAGACATTCATATCGCAATTTATGCAAGACATACACAACCATAAAATGAGTTCAACCAAAGGCTCTAGATCAAGTTTAGGATTAGGCTACCACCCTAATCCTAACTCTAGGTGGGTCTACCAAGCCCAACCTAGTCCGTATACTCGAACCAACCAATTTAAAACCGTTTAAAACAATTAACCACTCACCTAAGCTTCCAAGCACAAGACCAAGCAAGCAACAACCTTCAACTTTCCGGGTTCACTTCCGATGCTTCACCGATGCCCAAACTTGATTCTAATCAAACAAAACACATACATTACTTCTCAACCCAATGCTAATTCAATCATCAATCTACTTTGCAACTCACAACCCATTTCCACAATTTTCCAAACCACATAACATCTCCAAAACCCAATTTTCGGACTCCCACAACCAAGGACTGAAATACCCAATTCCAAGCACCCAAATGGCTTCCAAAACATCCCAAAACACCCTCCCAACATAGGTAAACCATCAGCCCTTCAATTCCAACATTAAACCTCTCAAAAACCCAATTTTTCATACCTTAAAATTTGCCCTAAGGACTCACTACGAAAATTCATCTAAAATTAACCAAATTAATATATGTTGTAAGTTTCATCATGATTAAGCATAACCCCAACACAATTTCTCAAAATAAATTGAAAAGCCCCATCAAATCCCCAATTTTCCATAAGAACCCTAATTCCCAAAACTCATTATTTTTGAAATCTAACACAATAGGTGAGTAGAGAATAGAGAGGAGGTTAAGAAAATATGTTTACCTCTTGATTTGTTGATGAAATTGATTAGTCAAACCAATGGAATAGTGACTAGGGTTTTAGGAGAGTTTGAAAATGGAGAGGGGGTTTTGAAATTGGTAAAGAGGAAATGAGGAGGAAGATGACAACTTTTATGGAAAAGTTGTCTTCCTTTATTTTAAATGGGGTAAATCACAACTTTGGTCCCTCCCTCTTTATTTAAATTCAAATAGGTCATTATTCAAGATTGGTTTGTTTTAATTAGACTTTATTTGACTCGAACAACAACCCGGCTACCTCCTAGGCCCTAGACACGGGTGTTACAATTTGGGCAAATGTACCTAATTTAGGTATTAAATATATATTTAAGCCTTAAATTTTAAAAGTTTGTTTATATATTTTTAATTATGGGTGGTGGGCCATGGTAGGGCACCTTTATTGCCCTACTTCAGGGTCGACCCTGGTTTTATAATTAAGAGTTTATATTTTAGCTAGAAAATAAGCATGTTTGTGTAAAAAAAATAGGCACAATGCCAAAAAATACCCCTAATGTTTGACTGAATAGTTATTTTGGTCCCTATTTTTTTTTGAACCAATTTATCCCCAACGTTTTATTTTAGGTCAAAATGACTCCTCTACGGATGAAAATTGTTAGTCAACTAACGATAAACAACTTAAAATGACTTGACAAAATGACACGTTATAAGAAAAAAAAATATTTTATATTTCGTACAATTTTATAAAAATATTTTTTTGACTAATGTGTCATTATGTAAATTCAGAATATTTGTCTAAATGACACTGCTATCACGATGTGCACTGTCATGTAGGTTTGTCACGTTATTTCAAGTTGTTTATCGTTAGTTCACTGACAATTTTCATCCGCAGAGGGGACATTTTGACCCAAAATGAAATGTTAGGGGTTAAATTGGTTTAAAAAATAGAGGCCAAAATGAGTATTCATTCAAACGTTAGAGGTATTTTTTGGCATTATACCAAAAAATTACACATACAATGTATCAAATAATCATCATAAAATAAATAGTTTGTTTTGAACTGGTAAGGCTACCTTTTATTACTAATATGGAGAAACAAAACAAAACATGTGCGATAGAAAAACATGAGCTAAATGAAGCAATAATAGAACTGAAAACTAAACCGACAAGAAAAGTAAAGTAACTACACAACTAAACCAAAACCTTTCCACTGAAAACCCCAAAGGCAAGGGAAACTGAAACGATGAAGATCTGAGTGGAAAGGAAACATCCTTGAGCCAAGAATAGAACATGGACCAAATCATTTCGGGGGGTTAACCCACCATCGGTCTTTCAGAGCAATGTCTTCGATTGTCGGAGGAGCTTCTTCGATCCAAACACGAGTTGAAGAAAAATTCCTTCTTATACGGGCAAGGGCATGAGCCGCCGGATTCTCTTCACGATGGGCATGCAAAAAGGTAATAGATTCAAAACTCTTTAGCCTTTTCTTTAATGTTGAAGATAATCGGACTAATCCTCGAAAAATCCATACTGGGATTTGTTAGCTTCGAGATGACAAGAAAGGAGTCCCCTTCAACATTGATTTTGCGAAACCCAGCATCCTGCACGAGAATAAGAGCCTGTAAACAAGCGATTGCTTCGGCCATTTCAGGGTCCAACACAAACCGGTGTAATGAAGAACTAGCAGCCATAATCAAACCAGCAGAATCTCGAATAAGGGTCCCTGAACTAGAGGATAGCTGAGCTAAATCAAAACTCGCATCAAAATTTACCTTAAAAGAGTCAGGGTCCGAGGGATGCCACCCATTGTTGCGCAATGGGAGGCAAAGATGTAGAGTTGGATTTTAGACCATCAATTCCATGTAAGTATACTCGAACAAATTGCATAATGTCCCTATCATTTGGTGGATTCGCTTCATGTAGTTTCTTATTACGCGGGGTCCATATCGCCTAGTAAATGACACAAAGAGTCCGGCACTGAGAAGTGCTGAGAGCAAGAAAAAGATTAGCAAACCAACATAACCAAATTTGCTCTGCAGGTACAAGTAACATATTGATTCCCAGACCTGAGCAAACACTAAGGACAAAAGCATAATTACTCCTTATTTGTCGTGTTAGGTAAATGTAACCACCTAGATCCGCCTATGCGTTATAACAGATCCTAAGAAGTCACATTAGGGTCACAAGAGCGACCCACGGTAAAAATACGCATAAAAACATTTTTATTTCCTCAAAACACTTATTAAACTGTAAGACCAACTTCTATTTAAAATATCATTTCGGGATGTCATTTAACACATAATAAAAACTTCAGAAAATATTTTACAGACATTGTCATAAAACAATACATGACATACATGCCCACTAACTATACAGTACCGTACTCCAAAAGCAACGTCGAGAGAACTCCGAACACTGATGTCGACCATTACCATGATATGTTCTTTTAACCTGCGATGGTAAAAATAACGTGAGCTTGGAAAAGCTCAGTAATACAAAACTACCAAAAGATGCTATAAGCTCATGCAGATATATAGTAGGCATAACGTTTTCATGATGTTCCGCGCAGTAACGGCCTCCAGTTCTGTTCTACTATTTTGAGATTGCATCTTACTCGAGAATAACGGTATTTGTTCTTTAATCAGACCTTGAGAATTAGACGGGAATTATATAGGCTGGTAACATACGAGGAAGAAACAGAGAGTTCGGTTCCTAGTGTGTTCCAACAGTGCAACGATAATACATGAAATGCAACAATGCAGTAAACCCTTTTATTTCAAATACATTTGTTTCAAGTAGCAGTAAAATTCATTTTAATTCTTTATTTACCCTCCAACCATACTCCAACATTTAGTTTCCCCAGTGCGGTATCATGTACAGGCATTAACCCGAGCCCATTGGGCGTGGGTACCATCCTAAGGATATACCTTAGAATACGGGCGGCCCTTGCCAAAGCATAGGAACCGGAAACGGGCGGACCTGGCCGAAGCCTAGGATCCGAAAACGGGCGGACCTAGCCGAAGCTTAGGATCCGAAAACGGGCGGACTTACCAGCTGGATCAGGGCTGAGCCGTAGGTAACTTCATATCATGTCCCAATTACCCCAGTGAATCATATCATCATTAGTTCATTAATCAATAACTGTATTTTTTTAGTAACACATTATCCATGTAGCATGTTTGCCATATCGAGTGCATATGCATATATCAGAAATATAGTACGGTCATGCTTAGTTATAAAACATGTCATGTGAGTCCAAATATGTCAATCAAGTGCACGTGATCAGTATCATAACATGTAAAACAGTATGCAAAAACAGTCGTGTGACACACATGGAACACACTAGGTGGAACAATTTATTCCTTGGAGATACTTGACATTTACGGAAGAGAGCACATTAAACTTTGACAATTGAACAGATCTTTGATACAAGGCCCCTATTAAAAGAGGGGTTTGTGCTAACGATTCAAACCAGATAGCCGGGAGATGATACATCAATATCTTGAGAGCTTAGGCATATCATGAACGATTTGCTCATTTAAGCCTACAAGGGCATTATGGTCATTTTATCATACATGGGCATTTTGATAATTTATACCAACAAGGCAACACAGTGGCTCGAGAATTCTATTTGCTCATCAAGTTTCCAACCAGGCATTTAGAGATTCCTACGTCAAGATCTTTCACGATATCATATACATTCGGGCTATTTTGATTACTTTGGCCAACGAGGGCATTTTGATCATTTAACTATTAGGGGTGATTTTGTAATTTAGCTCAATAATGATGAAATGACGATTTCCAATATTTAAGATTTCCAGAAGTTTATCGGGCCTCTAAAATCAATCGAACAACATGTCTCAACCTTGCAGTACTAACCAAACCTTCTGATGTATGCACTTCACATGTATTATTTCCAAATAGTGATTGTATCGTATATCTGAAAGGCTGCCTTCATATTTCACCACAGGACTTGCCACGGAGTAGTCGAACTAATACTCTGTGCGGAAAAACTCTCATCCTTATATTAATATCAGGAGTGATTGACGTACATGGGTCATGCTTCAACCCATAAGGGCATTTAAGTCATTTTCAACTTTATTGGCATTTCTAGAATTTGTCAAGGGCAATTTACTTATTCCAGTCACAGGGGGTATTTCAATCATTTTGAAGCTCGAATATCCATCATTCCTGTCAATTGAACCCTATATAGCATTTCAATCATTTAAGTACCCGTGGGTGTTTCAGCCATTCAAGTAATTGCGGTAACTCCAACCACTTCGTTCATTCCAAAACACGAGGTTAGACCCATCATCTTTGTTAATTTGGAAATTCCAATGCCCAAGCACATTTTGGTCGTTTGATGACTCGATTGTATCGGCATTTTCAGTTCTTTTACTCAATTCAGCCATTAATAGCAATTATGTATCTTCTGATAATTTAATTGATTCGAACTTATAAAGAGTTTCCTCCACAAATTTATCTTCAGAGGTTTATTCAGGATTTACGCTAAATCCGAGAGCTTATCTTTCTTGAATAATTAAGCCTTATTATCGCATCTCTTTGAGTAATTCGAGACTTTTAGATGAATCAATTGTTTTACCGAATTTAGTGTAGGTTTCCGCACCGCTTTCATTATCAGGGGTATTTCTGTCATTTTCCCCTCGAGGGCATTTTTGTAATTATATACTCCAATATTTCTGGCGTTTGACAAATTAACATTATTAATCGGGTTTGGATATTGATCGTCTCATTAATTTTCTGTAGGGCTCCAGATTCTTTGATTTATCATCTTTCTCATTCGATTATTCCAACCTTATCTATAACGTCGTACATTTTCATATCCGGTTAGACTTAAGCAAAATTAACAGTACCCATCATCATGTGTGCATGCATTAACCAAATACCAACATGTTCATAAAGCATACTAGAGGTAGTAGTGTATTACCTTTAATACTTGCTCGGTCGACCATTATACTCCATTCGATCACTCTCGAACCCGAATGCGACATCCTCTTCATCCCGAATACAAGGAACTTCGAATACCTTCAATCGCACAAAAAATCCAATTTCAGTCCTTAATCACAATGCTCATAACTGATTATTAAAATACATAAGCAGACTCGAGTTCAAGGTCCAATTCGGAGGCTTTCGGGTTAGAATTTCACGAAACGGACTTTAAAATCGGACTCAGGACGTCGAAAAACATAAAATAGGGCTTTTTGGGAAAAGTTGACTTTTTGGTCAAAGTCAACGGTCAACGGGCTGGTCAACGGTCAACGGGCAGGTCAACGCTGACGTCACTAGTCAACTGGGTTGACTCGGCTGAGTCAACTCGAGCGAGTTGACTCACTGAGTTGACTCAAACAGGTTGACTCGGACGAGTTGACTCACTGGGTTGACTCGGTCAATGGGTCGGGTCGGGTATAGGGCAGAGCGGGTCGGGTCGGTTGGGTCTAGTTTATGGGCTGACCGGTTTAAAAGAAACGGGCTTGGCCCAAAGGTAACCGGTTCAGGCTCTTGGGCCAACACCTGAACCGACCCACTTACCCAAAATTAAACTTGCCGGCCAGTCATCGGACGGTCGCCGGGGTGGTCGCCGGAAGCCCCAAAAACCTCATTTTTGCCGGAAAAACAGAGAGAACATCATTGTTAGATCAACCCAAATATTAACAACACGAAAATAGGCCGGAGTCTTGTCGGAAATTACCGAAAATGCCTATAATCCGTCGGAAAGTTTGAAGCTCCGATGAGCGTCTTACCGGCGTCGAATGGATGATCGGTTGACTGGGTTTTATCCGTCGTGACGTGGGGAACCCAGATCTGGTGGCCGTGACACGAACGGCGGCGAGGATGGCCGGAAAACTCAGAAAACCGAAGTGATGGTTTTTGTTTCCGACGAACCTTCAAACGCACTCCCACGGCAAACGTCGACGGAACACCGCGAGTGGCTGGCGGCCTTGAGTTCCCTGCACGACGACAAGCACGCTGGTGGCTGCGGTGGCACACACGACGCGGCGGTGGGGCAAGGCGGAGCGGCGGCCGGTGATGAGTGGTAAGGGGGGTTGGGAAGATGAAGGGTCGATCCCCTAGTTTTTTTTTGGGATATAATACCGAATTAAATGCTAGAGTGGGGGTGGTTGGGATATTTTGGGTGTATTATTATTATTTTATTCAAATTATAGAGGATAAAAATAAAGGTGTGTGTGAGTTTAACACCAAGAGCTGTTATGGCTCAGACGGTTGGGTATTTGGTTTGGAAGCCTTAAGGTTGTGGGTTCAAAACCCCACCATTGCAAATCCCTCTCTTTTTTTATTTTAAAGCTTTTTTTTGTGAATGTTACATAGCAAATAGATGATTGAAATACCTTGGTAGATTTACACTTAATTGATTATGCCTTGCTTGATTGATCTTTGAATTTCAGCATTTACTTGATTTAGTTTACTTAAGAAATCTTGGAAATTTTATAAAATTGGAGTTGGCAAGTTAAGGTTTCTAGCATGATAATTGAGAAATAGTTGAGGACAAGCATTGAATAAGTAAGGGGAATTTGATGAATGATTTAAATAGTTATTATCTTGTTGTTAATTACTCCTTATTTGTCGTGTTAGGTAGCTAATTTGGGCGTTTTCCCTTATTTTCTATGTAGGACATTGGATTCTAGATATTGTGCTAAAAGAGGCCGGATTATGTAGTTTTTGTTTTTGTGGATTCATGGCTGGATTAGTGGGCATGAAAGTGCTGACTGCGTGACACGTCAGCAGCTTCTAGAAGATGACGTCAACATCGCTTGATAGCTTATCAGCCGCATTCTAGATAACTTATTAGCCGGGATTCAGATTAAAACTTGAGGATTATCTTCTTTTTTAAATTTAAACACTTTAGGATTTATTTCTTATCTCTTAGGAAATATCTTTTGTATTTTAAAGATTTTAGGAATTATCTCTTATCATTTTAGAGTTATTTTAGGGTTTTGAGATACTATAAATACCCCTTTGGGGTGAAACTCAAAATCATCTCTTGTTCTTGGTTTTCATTTTACTTTGAAGTTTATAAAATCTATTTTCTCTTAGTTCTCTACTTACTTTGGTTTTTTATTTTATTTTCTTTAAAAAAAATGCTAAGTATGATTTTTTCCATAATCATGCTTAGCTAAGTTTTCTATAGCCAAGGGCTTAAGCAATGACTCAATTCAAACGTGAGGATTGAAAAACGCTTCATCAACTTCGAGTATATCTCTTAGTTTTCTAAGCTTAATTTTAAAATCAAAATGATTTCAAAACCAAAGATTGACATTGATCAGGATGTTGTTTTAGTTAACTGTGTGGGAGGAAAGATCGGTTATTGAAGCACATTCGACTTCCTAGGAACACACTTAGAAAAATTGTTTGCTAAGAGGGAACTGAGATCGGATCAATTATTGTTGAAACAACATAATTCGAGTCGGTCTTTTACGATTTTAAATGATTTTATCTACAACATTGTGTTGATAGATCAATTTACGAAACTGATATCAAAGATAGCACTTGGGTATTCGGATTACAAGCTTGGTCACAAGGATTAGACCTTGTAGACAAGTAACCGACGTAAATTCCGAAGTGAAAAATCCTTTTTCTGATGATCTGAGGAAATAGAGTCAAAGCAAGAGTCTGAGGTTAGTCTTTATCATATTTAATCACTGCTTTTTAATATTCTCTACAATATCTCCTTTTTATTTAATTCCACAACCTTTCTTTTTTTTTACTTAAACATTATTCGACTTTATCTTCTTGGGTCACCGATTGAAAAAACATAAATCATGAAGTTTCTTAGTCCTTGTGGGATCGACCCTTACTATGTTTAATTTCCTTTATTTATTATTTGAGAAGAAGGAATTATTTTTGACGCGTAAACGACGAGTGTTAAATTGGCGCCGTTGCCGAGGGCTTCAGCAAAGTTACAGAATTATTTTGTTTGATTTACGACCAGGAAGAACCCGGGAGAACAAGAAGACTATATTTCAGAGATTGAAGCATACGGCCGAAGATTGCACGTCCAAACACTTCGGGAAAAGAAGCAAAGACAACAACAACAACGATTAGAACATGATCTAGAAATAGCATGTGAAGAAGAACCAATTTCGATGGGAGACAATGACCAAACTATTCGACAACGGACTGCGACCCCTGATGATAACCAGCCGATGTGCATAACATTCCCGAATGGCGAGACACCGACAGGCTTAATACACCTCCTACCGACTTTTCACGGCCTGCCCAGTGAGAATCCTCACAAACACCTCAAAAAGTTTCACATGGTCTGTCTAAGCACAAAACCACATGGAGTTTCTGAAGATCAAATAAAACTCCGTGCATTTCCCTTTTCTCTAGTTGATATAGCAAAAGACTGGTTATTTGATTTACATTCCAATTATGTTACAACTTGGACTGATATGGCTCGCCTTTTTCTTGATAGGTTTTTCCCAGTAGCTAAGGCAAGCGAGCTAAGGCGAAGTTTCCTAGGCATACGGCAAAAGGATATTGAATCGTTGTACAAACATAAATCAGGAAGTTTCTTAGTCCATGTGGGATCGATCCTTAGTTCTCCCTTACTACGCTTATTTTCCTTTATTTATTATTTGAGAAGAAAAAATTATTTTTGACACGTAAACGACGTGTGTCACATATCAAACCATAAAGAGTGCCTAGACAATCATCTTGGTTTGAAACAGTATCCCAATCAAGGTCGTACACAGAATGAATGAGCCACCGATAATCATTACGAACAGAGTAGATACCAAATCGGTCTCCTTTCCAAATTTGAGTATCAAGGAAAGGTATACAAGGTAAGGGCAGACTCAATATTTGCATAGCTTGCTGAAAAGGAAACAAAGAACTAACCAAATCTACATTCCAGGTATTAGTAGAGGTGTTAATTAAATCCACAACTTGAGTGACTTGTGCATTAATGAGAGAAGAATCAATCTTGTCAAATCCACTACTGGAAAGCCACGAATCAGACCAGATATTAACAAAACGACCATCGCTGATTCTCCATCTCAAGCTCTTTTCAAGGAGACTTAAAAAATACTCTTTCAGGTATAAGAGGAGTAAGCACCTGAACTCGCATTTATAAAAGTCTCAATAGGATAATATTTTGCTTTAAGAACTCATACAAGTAAGCAATCTGGTTTAGTAAGAATTTGACATCCCCGCTTAGTTACGAGTGCGATGTTAAATTTAGCTAAATCACGAAAGCCCATTCCTCCCAGTTTTTTCGGATAGTAAAGATTATGTCAACTGGCCCAATGAATCCCTTTTTTGTTTCACTATTGCGCCACCAAAATTTACACATGATAGATTACATGGAGTTGCAAAGTGATTTCGGAAACAAAAAACATTGCATTGCATAGATAGAGATGGATTGTAAAACTGACTTAATGAACACTTCTTTAGATCCCATAGACAGAAATTAGTTACTCCATATATATGATGTCTTATTCATCTTATCACATAGGTTGGCAAAAGCCTCCTTCTTGCTCTTACCAACCATAGTCAGTAAACCAAGGTACTTCTCTATATTCGAAACCACCCGAACAAAAAATAAATTATTGATTTGAGTATGAGTATGTTGCGAGACATTAAAACTGAAGTATAATGAAGACTTGGCAAAATTAACAAGTTGACCAGAAGCCCTTCCATAGGTAGATTAAATGTGATGAATATTAGAGGCTTCCTCAATAGAACTTGAGCCAAAAAAATACTATCATCTACAAAAAAAAAGAAAAAAAAAGCAGATGCGTAATCGACAACCCATGTCTTCCCGCTTTGGCACCTTTTATCTTATTAGAATTCTTAGTTGAATTCAAGAGAGTAGAAAAACCTTCAGCACAGAGAAGAAATAAATAAGGGCTCAAAGGATCCCCTTACCGAAGGCCGCGAGTGGGTTTGAAGGACTCGCCATCCACTCCATTAAGATGTACTGAATAAGAGACAAATGTTATGCAACGCATAATATTTAAGACCCATATAGAATCAAAACCCAATTTCCAAAGCATCCTCTCTAAAAAAACTCTATTCGACTCTATCATAAACTTTAGCAATGTCTAACTTAAGTGCAAATGAACCCTTAACACCAGTCCTCTTAATCTTCATGGCATGCAACAACTCATAAGCGATGAGGAAATTGTTAGTAATTAACCTCCCTAGAATGAATAGGGGTGATAACGAGTTGAGATGAGCCCAAGCCTGGCCAAGCTCGGCTCGAAAACAGTGTTATTGAGCTCGACTTAGGCTCGAGGTTCGCCGAGCTCGAAATTTTAGGCTCGAGCTCGGCTTGGAAACAATATTATTGGGTTCGGCTCGGGCTCGAAGCTCGTCAGGCTCGACTCGAAATAGACAATTTTGCTATAGTTTTTTCTTTAGTTGGTTGTTGTTTGAATTTTTATTTTATTTGGTGTGGTGTCCATGTGATACTGACGTGTTCTACAATTTTCCTCCATTCTAGGTTTAGGGGGTTTTTAATGAGGCACACGTTAATATTTATCTGTATGATTTCTTTCGCTAATAAAATTATATGGTTCTGATAAAAAACCAACTAAGGAAAATGACCAATTTATTTTAGTTAATTTGCTTTTAGTGGATTTCCCCTAATTTTTTTTATTGCTTTTCTTTTGCTAAACAGATTACTTTTAGTGCATATGTAGCATATATATAATTATTTCGAGCTTGTTCACAAGCTTTGTAACACCCGTGTTTTGGGGTTAGGAGTTAACCGTGTTTATAGTTCGAGTCAATAAAATTAAATAAAAATAAATCCAACTTAAAATGTGGCCTAATTGAGCTTTAATAAAAAGGGAAGGGCTTATGTTGTAATTTGCCCAAAAGCTTTTAAAAAAAGATGACAACTTTCAAATTGTCATCTTCTTCCCCTTTTTCATTTTATCCAACGTGAAATACCTCCCCCCTTTTCCCAAACTCTCTCAATTTTCAAGCATATGTTTCATTCGATTTCTTCATCAATTCAAGGGGCTTTTGAAAGGTAATCACATATTTGAACTCTCCTTTCCATTTCCTATTCATACATGGTCTTAGATTTTAAAATATGAACTTTTGAAAATTAGGGTTTATATCAAGTTCGGATTTTTAAGGGGGTTTTTCATTTGGTTTTGATAAATTGAGTTGGGGCTTTGCTTAATCATGTTAAAATGCACATTATATGTTAATTTGGTTGGATTTTGATGGATTCCCTAAATTGGGTAAAAATGGGTTTTTTGAAGGGTTTTGGGTGATTTTTGGGGTTGTTTTAGGTGGGAATTGATAGCCCAATGGTAGTGCTATGGTTAGGGGTTGATTTGGGATTGTTTGTGGGTGCTATGGATGTTGGGAACATGGTTTTTGGACATGGTTTAGGGGCTGCCCGAATTTACTAAAAATGAGATTTGTTCATGGTTTGCAACATGGTAAATTGCATTTGAATTGTATTCCGGGTTGGTATTTTGATGTTGGGCTGATTTGGAATTGTTTGAAATGTGTTTGAGGTTGTTAAGAAGCGGGAATTTGTGTTGGGGAAGCTTCGGGAAGGAATCCGAAAATTTGAGGGAGGTTGCTTGCTTGGCTTGGAGCTTGGAAGCTTAGGTGAGTGGTTAAATATTTTCAAAATGGTTTTGAGTATTTGGTTCAAGCATGTGAACCTAGGATGGGCTTGGTAAACCCACCTAGAGTTGGGATTAGAGTGGTAGCCTAATCCCAAGCTTTGATTAGAGACTTTGGTTGCACTTTTAATGGTTGTATATGCCTCGTACTAATTTGGGATGGTGTTGATTACGTATATGTTGTATACATGTATGTTGGGGCATGTTTGATGTATTGTTATATGCATGTTGATGATAGATATGATATGGTTATACACATGTGTAAACTATAATGTGATATGGTCACTAATGTTGTACATGTGGTTTTGACACTTGAAATGATGTTATGAGATGATTGTATGATCCGAGGATCATGGTGAGTACATGCTAGGCATGGGAATGTGGTTTGTACATGATGGTAAGTCATGGTGAGTACGTGCTAAGCACGGAAGTGTTATGAATTGACATTATGAATGATTAATGAAATGTGTAGTATTGGCACTAGTATGCTTGGGTACAAATGATCGATCATTAGGATGTTAGTGTGTACACATGAGTCAAAAGTCGCGCGTGGCCTTGGTGGCGTTGAGTCACCAAGGAGGAGTACGGGTTCGCCCGGAAATTGTATTTATATTTCTACGTGATGATGAGTGGAATCCCATCCGTAGGGCATGTGGCGATGAGTGGAATCCCGCACATGCAAGGACCGGTGATGAGTGGAATCCCACCGAGGTAATGTTGTTGTTGGAAATGCGTTCCAACGGGTTATCCGCGTATTCGAGTCATAGCTAGGTGCCAATACAGATTGTAGTTTATGTTGCCAATATGTGGTTAATTGTGAGCCAATTGTGAGCCAATATGTGGTTAATATATGTGATTTCATATGTTGTGGATTTAAACATGTTGAGCATGTCATGACAATGAATATATGTTCATGCATCATCTATATTTATGGCTCGCGTGGATCGGAGGTAAGACCATGCATTTTATCTTGGTTGTAGCTCGTGCTTGGACCCTGCATTGTCGAGGTTTGTTTTTAAAGAGCTTACCCTCACTAAGCTTTTATGCTTACGCTCTCTTTTGTTCGACAATGCAGATAAATAGCTTGTGGGTGGCAAAGGCAAGGAAAGGTCTCCAAGTGTTGCTTTTGGTGAGCTCAATGTATGAGTTTTAAGTAATAGATTGTAATAGTTAAGCAATGGGATAGGTGTTGTTAATTTGAGTTTGATGTATGTCTATGGTTGACTTGGTTGTAAGCATGTTATATCTTGCCAAATGTTTGTTTGATCGATGGCTTATGAATGTCTAAGTTGCTTGAATGGCATGTAAACTTATTTGATATGTATGATGCGTATTGGTTCTCTTTTAATGTCTTCAAGCATGCTTGTATGAAAGGCTCTACATGTGTAATTTGCTATGTATGAAAGATTGTCTAAATCCATGCTTGTATGTGTTTGATTATGTTAAATCTAGGATGTATGCCTCTAGACTTGGTTTGATGGTTTTGTGTGCCTTTAGGGGTTCTAAGGGACCTTCCTACTTGTTGAAATACCCTTAAATCTGAATTTCAAAAGGTTGCAGACAGCCCGCGTTTCGAAACGGGCTGGGTCGTTTCGGAACGGGTAAGGCTTCAGGGACCCCGTATCGGAACGCGTTTCGATACGGCATGGCCTTTGAAACCCCTGTTCCGATACGCGTTTCGGAACGTTTTGGCTACTGGAATTCTGAGAAATTCACGAGATGAAGGTGTATCGAAACGGGTATAAGGGTTTCGAAACGGTCAAAATCTCGTTGACCACGAGAAGTTGACCGTTGAGGGCGTTTCGGAACGGTTGACCACCGTTTCGATACGGCCCCTTATAGAGGCTCTGGGACAGTTGACCTGGTCAAGGCGTTTCGATACGCCTCAAGGGTGTTTCAAAACAGCCTGTTTAAAATACTAAAAGTGGGCTGTTTAATTACTGTTTTGGGATCGAATGTTTGTCTCATGTATTTTATTCCGTTGTTTGATCACATAGGACATAAGTGGTCTTTTAGACAAGATAAATAAAAGAAATTTTCTAGGGTTCCTAACCGAGGTGGGACCTTAACGGGTTTCGCTTCGGTTTTCCCCGTGTGGCCCACTCGGACCGGTCGTCCGGCCAGACCGGGACGAGGGGGTTACATTTGTTGGTATCAGAGCCTAAGGTTACCGAGACCTTGGGCAGGTAAGTGAGGTAAGTCTAAGTTTTGAATTGATATGCACGGTGTTTGCTTGCTTTGTAAGTATGATTGCTTGTTTGACAAGTATGCTGATTGTCTGTTTAAAAGCATGTTGCTCGTTACCCGTGTATGCTGTGATGTATGATTGTGTGATTATGAATGTATGTTGTTTGATCGTACGCATGTGTTTGCTTGTTTAGCAAGTATGCCTTGTTATATGCTTGGTTGAGCATGTATGTGTGTTGATTTGGTTGAAACATGTTTAGTAGAGTCTCATTGCTTCTATTACATCGGAAAAAGGATTTTAAGTGAGGGAAATCATACTTGAGCCACTTGGACCTTTCCTTTGCTAACCCAATTTTGTATGTTAAATTGTGATTGATTTATTGCTTTTAGTAAGTTTAGGGCCAGTGTGTGAGCCGTGAATCGGTAAGTGGAAGTTGTGGTTTTGAAAATGGGGATGATGTAGAGGAAGTTCTTTGCTATAGTTAGGGGAGTATGGTTGTACCGGAGTTGAGGTACAATTTGTTTGTTCAAGACTGTGTGTAGGTGGGTTGATTCGTGTTGGTGAGGGACGAATGAGACCGATGCTGGTATTAGTTGGTGAAAAGAAGTGAAGACCTTTAAGTGAGGTTCATACTGGATTGATGTTATAGTAGATAAGCCCTTGGTACAGTCTTGAGTTTGTCTATTCTGATTGATTCTAAATTTGTACTTCCGTATGTTATTAACAAGCATGCAAGTCTGAATGTGCCCGATGAGGTGTTAGAGGTAGGCATGATCACCTTAGTTCTTTTAGCGAGATCAAGATAAGGGCCTCGTGTGAGTAATCTAAAAGCCAGAAATGTTAGTTGGTGATCGTTGGGATTCAGCCTATGGTTTTGATACAAGACAGCCGATCAGTATCCGTGAGTGGGAATCGATTTGTGCGATTAGACCAGTGTGCATCTGAGTTGTCTTCCAGCAAGAAGGAGAGTTGAAGTCACTTCCGTTATAGTTGAGCCGAGAAGGAAGTCTTGAGCTTTGACTCCAGATTGTTTGGTAGCGGGATGTTTCAAATCGTTAGGACTGATATTATAGAACAAGTTCCAGCGTGATGGTTTGTGTGTGATCAGAAAGATGTACAGAAGGTGTTTGTTGGTGGTTCAGAGTTACTAGTTTCTAGTAGAGGTGAAGTGATCGTCTTCCTACGGTTTTAATGTGCCTTCTGGCGTGGTTTGGCTTGTAGAGCACAAAGCTAGGATATACATCGAGACCGAGAGAGAATTGCCTTGAAGTCGCAGATTTTTGTGAGACTGTAGTAGTAGGTAAGGATGTGAACTCCTTATTGAATGTTGATCCAGCTTTAGAGGTCAAAGATTGATTGAGTTTAGTTGACAAGCCTGGTTAGTAATTGTGATGAATTCGATTTTGAATGAAGACTAGACCGCATAATGTTAGGATAGTTTGTGTTTTCTTTTCCTAGAAGTGTTTGGAAGAATTGTCGGCTTATCTCTTGTCTAGAGAGGAAGAGTTTGATATTGAGACCGTCTTCGAGTTTACTCCTGTTTTGATTGCTCCATATCTTATGATTTCCGGAAAAATTGAGAATGTTGAAGAATTAACTTCGAGACTTGTTAGACCTTAGATTCATTAGGCCTAGTGCAATCTGTGAAGAAGAAGGAGTGACAGTACGAGAATGTGTATAGATTTCAGATAGTTGAAACAAGTGACAGTGAATGATTAACGTCCGTTTCTGAGTGTCAGTGATTAGTTGGTCAGTAGTGTGTGCTTCAGTCTTTCGAAGATTAATTTGAGATCCGTTTATTACCAGTTGAAAGTGAGAAAATTTGAAGTACCGAAGACAACTTTTGAGGCAAGATGTGACCGTTTTGAGTTCCGAGTTATGCTGTTTTGTTGGACTAGTGTGTTGGTTACTTTTATAGAGATGTTGAGCAGAATATTTTCCTAAGCTTCCTGATCAGTTTGTAATAGTCCTCATAGATGATACCTGAGTATATTCAAGTACCGAAGAAGACCATGACAAGCTTTCGAGTTAGTATTGTAGATTCTATTAGAGAATCAGTTGAATGCCAAGTTGAGCCAACGTGAACTCCGAGATTAACGAAGATGTCCTCCTAGGACATGTAGATCAGCTGAGGGTGCTAGAGTAAATCCTTAGTAGGCAAAAGAAGATACGAGTTGGAAGAAATTGAAGACTGTGACAGATATCTATAGTTCCTAGGTCTAGCCTTGTTACTCTCAGAGAATTGTAAATAGTGTTTGAAGACAGTTGCTCCATTGATAGATTGCTACAGAAGAATGTTTAGTTGTGTGGTTAGATGCGAGACAACGAGCCCTTGAGAAACTGAAAGAAACCTTGAAGAGAGCTTCGACCTTGAATCAGCTTATATCAGAGAAAGAGTTGTGAACCGTAGTGATGCATTACGTGTAGGGTTAGGTTGTGTGCTTATGCAAGACGGAAGATTTGTGGCTTGATCATCAAGATAGTTGAAAGACCGTGAGAAGAATTATCTGGTATGAGACGTAGAGTTAATTACAATTGTATCTGCTTCGAAGACTTAGAGACAAAGCTTGTATAGTATGAAATGTGCAGTGTATATGTACGTATCATTAGAGCTTGAAATATTTGAAGACTTGGGAATGGTTGGAACTTGAACAACATGAGTAATTAGAATTGCTTGAAGACTGTGATCTCAAGATTGAGTACTATCTGAAGAGAGTCTACGTAGCAACCAAGTTCTGAGTTGTATTTGCTGTTAGATTAGTAGTTGAGTTACGAGTTGCAATTGCCGAATTCCGTATATCAAATGATAGTAGTTTTGTGGCCGAGTTTCGGGTTGAGACTACTTTGAGTCAGAATGTTTGATGAGAAACAGTTGCAAGACAGATTCTTGGCACCTCATGTGCAAGACATAGCGGAAAGAAGACCTTCAGAATACAGTTTCAGAGATGATAGAGTTTTGCATTTCAGAGACAGAATAGTTGTACCGACTGACCTAGTGTTTTGAGATGTATTGTTTTGGCCGAAGCGCACGGTGGTTCATTTGTATTGCATCTGAGTAGTATGAAGACGTATTGTGGGTTGAAGATGAATGCTTCTGAATTGAGTGGATGAATAATGTGGTTCCGTATGAGAGTAAGTATGTAAAATGCCAGCGTGTCAAGACTGAGCTTCAGTTTTCTTCTAGTTGTTACATCCGTGGAAGGTTCATAATGGAAGCGAGTAATAGAGATTCGAGATTTCAACTAGAATAATTTTGAAGACGTCTGCATAGTGTTTGGTTAATTGATGAAGACAAAGGATCAGTCAGAGAAAGTTGTGAGTCAAGTGTTCAAGCAGTATTGTATGAGTTTATGAATCGGGCTAGTTCTGTTGTTATTTGTTGCGGTTACCACCAGAGTTAGAAAGGGGTTTGAGATGTGTTCCGTGTATCCATGATTCAGAAATGTGAGTCAGATCTGTTCCGTGCTATATTTGCTGAAGAGATTGAGTTGAGTTTAGAATTGACATGCCTTGAAAGAACCGTTGAGATCTTAGCATCAGATATCTATTGTTGCGTGATAAGTCTATCGGATGGTTAGTATGTTGTGGTGAGAAGGAAAGTGGGTAAGAGCGGATTTTGTGGAAACTTCTGTCCGATAAATTTCGGGGACGAAATTTCCTTAAGTGGGGGAGAGTTGTAACACCCGTGTTTTGGGGTTAAGAGTTAACCGTGTTTATAGTTCGAGTCAATAAAATTAAATTAAAATAAATCCAACTTAAAATGTGGCCTAATTGAGCTTTAATAAAAAGGGAAGGGCTTATGTTGTAATTTGCCCAAAAGCTTTTAAAAAAAGATGACAACTTTTACATTGTCATCTTCTTCCCCTTTTTCATTTTATCCAACGTGAAATATCTCCCCCCTTTTCCCAAACTCTCTCAATTTTCAAGCATATGTTTCATTCGATTTCTTCATCAATTCAAGGGGCTTTTGAAAGGTAATCACATATTTGAACTCTCCTTTCCATTTCCTATTCATACATGGTCTTAGATTTTAAAAATATGAACTTTTGAAAATTAGGGTTTATATCAAGTTCGGATTTTTAAGGGGGTTTTTCATTTGGTTTTGATAAATTGAGTTGGGGCTTTGCTTAATCATGTTAAAATGCACATTATATGTTAATTTGGTTGGAATTTGATGGATTCCCGAAATTGGGTAAAAATGGGTTTTTTTGAAGGGTTTTGGGTGATTTTTGGGGTTGTTTTAGGTGGGAATTGATAGCCCAATGGTAGTGTTATGGTTAGGGGTTGATTTGGGATTGTTTGTGGGTGCTATGGATGTTGGGAACATGGTTTTTGGACATGGTTTAGGGGCTGCCCGAATTTACTAAAAATGAGATTTGTTCATGGTTTGCAACATGGTAAATTGCATTTGAATTGTATTTCGGGTTGGTATTTTGATGTTGGGCTGATTTGGAATTGTTTGAAATGTGTTTGAGGTTGTTAAGAAGCGGGAATTTGTGTTGGGGAAGCTTCGGGAAGGAATCCGGAAATTTGAGGGAGGTTGCTTGCTTGGCTTGGAGCTTGGAAGCTTAGGTGAGTGGTTAAATATTTTCAAAATGGTTTTGAGTATTTGGTTCAAGCATGTGAACCTAGGATGGGCTTGGTAAACCCACCTAGAGTTGGGATTAGAGTGGTAGCCTAATCCCAAGCTTTGATTAGAGACTTTGGTTGCACTTTTAATGGTTGTATATGTCTCGTACTAATTTGGGATGGTGTTGATTACGTATATGTTGTATACATGTATGTTGGGGCATGTTTGATGTATTGTTATATGCATGTTGATGATAGATATGATATGGTTATACACATGTGTAAACTATAATGTGATATGGTCGTTAATGTTGTACATGTGGTTTTGACACTTGAAATGATGTTATGAGATGATTGTATGATCCGAGGATCATGGTGAGTACATGCTAGGCATGGGAATGTGGTTTGTACATGATGGTAAGTCATGGTGAGTACGTGCTAAGCACGGAAGTGTTATGAATTGACATTATGAATGATTAATGAAATGTGTAGTATTGGCACTAGTATGCTTGGGTACAAATGATCGATCATTAGGATGTTAGTGTGTACACATGAGTCAAAAGTCGCGCGTGGCCTTGGTGGCGTTGAGTCACCAAGGAGGAGTACGGGTTCGCCCGGAAATTGTATTTATATTTCTACGTGATGATGAGTGGAATCCCATCCGTAGGGCATGTGGCGATGAGTGGAATCCCACACATGCAAGGACCGGTGATGAGTGGAATCCCACCGAGGTAATGTTGTTGTTGGAAATGCGTTCCAACGGGTTATCCGCGTATTCGAGTCATAGCTAGGTGCCAATACAGATTGTAGTTTATGTTGTCAATATGTGGTTAATTGTGAGCCAATGTGTTTTGGGAGGTGTTGCTAACATGGTTTAATATATGTGATTTCATATGTTGTGGATTTAAACATGTTGAGCATGTCATGACAATGAATATATGTTCATGCATCATCTATATTTATGGCTCGCGTGGATCGGAGGTAAGACCATGCATTTTATCTTGGTTGTAGCTCGTGCTTGGACCCTGCATTGTCGAGGTTTGTTTTTAAAGAGCTTACCCTCACTAAGCTTTTATGCTTACGCTCTCTTTTGTTCGACAATGCAGATAAATAGCTTGTGGGTGGCAAAGGCAAGGAAAGGTCTCCAAGTGTTGCTTTTGGTGAGCTCAATGTATGAGTTTTAAGTAATAGATTGTAATAGTTAAGCAATAGGATAGGTGTTGTTGATTTGAGTTTGATGTATGTCTATGGTTGACTTGGTTGTAAGCATGTTATATCTTGCCAAATGTTTGTTTGATCGATGGCTTATGAATGTCTAAGTTGCTTGAATGGCATGTAAACTTATTTGATATGTATGATGCGTATTGGTTCTCTTTTAATGTCTTCAAGCATGCTTGTATGAAAGGCTCTACATGTGTAATTTTCTATGTATGAAAGATTGTCTAAATCCATGCTTGTATGTTTTTGAGTATGTTAAATCTAGGATGTATGCCTTTAGACTTGGTTTGATGGTTTTGTGTGCCTTTAGGGGTCCTAAGGGACCTTCCTACTTGTTGAAATACCCTTAAATCTGAATTTCAAAAGGTTGCAGACAGCCCGCATTTCGAAACGGGCTGGGTCGTTTCGGAACGGGTAAGGCTTCAGGGACCCCGTATCGGAACGCGTTTCGATACGGCATGGCCTTTGAAACCCCTGTTCCGATACGCGTTTCGGAACGTTTTGGCTACTGGAATTCTGAGAAATTCACGAGATGAAGGTGTATCGAAACGGGTATAAGGGTTTCGAAACGGTCAAAATCTCGTTGACCACGAGAAGTTGACCGTTGAGGGCGTTTCGGAACGGTTGACCACCGTTTCGATACGGCCCCTTATAGAGGCTCTGGGACAGTTGACCTGGTCAAGGCGTTTCGATACGCCTCAAGGGTGTTTCGAAACGGCCTGTTTAAAATATTAAAAGTGGGCTGTTTAATTGCTGTTTTGGGATCAAATGTTTGTCTCATGTATTTTATTCCGTTGTTTGATCACATAGGACATAAGTGGTCTTTTAGACAAGATAAATAAAAGAAATTTTCTAGGGTTGCTAACCGAGGTGGGGCCTTAACGGGTTTCGCTTCGGTTTTCCCCGTGTGGCCCACTCGGACTGGTCGTCCGGCCAGACCGGGACGAGGGGGTTACAAGCTTTTCGAGCCGAGCTTGCGTCGGGCTCGGCTCGACTTGTTAAGGTCTCGAGCCGAGCCTGAGCCGAGCTCGAGTAGCTCGCGAACCGGTCAAGCTTATTATCACCCCTAGAAATGAATGCACTTTGGGCTTGATCAATGCAAAAATTAAGAACTCGACGTAGTCGGTTAGCAAGGACTTTAGCTATAATTTCACTTGATCTCTAACACTTATGATCTATGATAATATAATATAAAATTCGACAACTGAATTAATTGTCGAAAAAACTTATAAATGTGTGTAAAACTCGTTTAGTTTTGTATTAAACTAAGTGGGTTTATCCCTTTGTATATATAATTATATATTTTACACCAATGAATGCTTCAATTTCTTTTATTGGAGTTGTAATATACACAATTTCCCTATAATACTTCACCATCAAAGTACAAAAGTAAACCCCTTAACTTAAGGCCACAAGTATTAATTAAAGGCTTTTAATTCAGCTACCAAACCCCCCTAATAATTGGACCCAAAATCATTGCACAATATGGTTGCCATAATTAAGGGATTGCCTTTCTTCTTTCGCCATTTAACCAAGCCAATCGATGCATTTATTTGGTAATGTAACGAATCTTGAGAATCTTTTTCTTTTTCTTAATTAGTATGGATGAAGGCATTGAAGTGCTGAGACATACAAGTACTAATATGAAATTAATTTGTTTACACATAACTCGATTTGTTTGAGAGTGTAAAATTAATTTAGTTATAATATGAAATTAGGATTATTATCTTATATACTGCCAGGAAACTGTAGTTTACACAAACATATTAGTTTAGGGTTTAGTGTTTTAGTTTCAGTTTTATAGGTTAGGGGTTTAGAGTTTAAGGTATATCATTGGAATTTATGGTCTAGAGTTTAGTATATAGGGGTTTATGGTTAGGGATTTCAATTTTAGATTTTAGCTTTGGATTAGGCACGCTTGTATAAAAACCCTTTACACCGTATGTGTATGAGATAATTGTCCTATAAAATTATTACAATATTTGATACTCTAATTAATTTTAAAACTTTATCTATGCAACATTTGTTAGGGTATTATATGCATATTTTGTAAAATAGTAAACTTTGTTAAAATCAAATAAATCATAATATTTATCCAAAGAAATCATAATATGAATAAACTTACTTGTAGAAAGAATGTTTTTCTAAAAAGTCATCTGAGTAGTTGATTTTTAGTGTAATTAATTGTATTTATTCAAATAAGATATTATTTGGGTAATCATTGTAATTAGTGGATCTCATTTAATTGAATGTAATTGGGTACATTCAATTACTTGCTCTGATTCTTACAAGTAGTTGAGAATCAGGCATATAGCCATGATGACTATTAGTAATTTTTTATTTTAATCATGTATAATTATATTTTGTCATCTAAACACGTCTAGTGAATTGATATTCATTATAATTACAGTAAAAAATTAAATTATAACCTTAATAATCATATTTCATTGCAATTTATCTATGGTGTCCAAACACACGTTATAACCAAGGTTATACTTTTATCCTTAAAACAAAATTATTTATAACTTAAAAATATAATTTTAAAAGATCTACTAATTGATCGAGTGATAAAAAATGTTCATGTTGTTCAATTTTATATGGGTTTGAATTTCGACATTTACCTTAAAATGTAACATATCTACTTAATCCAAAAAGATACGATTTTAATACAATTGTCTCTCTAGATATCAACATACTACCTTAAAGAGTTGCATAGTATTTAAAGATCCACAAACTTAAGAATTTTGATTGATTTTTTCCATCTCAGATAATAGAATCCTATGCTTTACAATAGAATAGAATGATGAAACGAAAGGTTTAGAAAACTAAAGAAAGAATAGGAACAAAATAAACTTTTAGGAATTTGGATTGTGTGTCTCGTTTCTCATCCATTAAAGCGCCTACTTTAGGACTTAGGCTTATAGGCATTTAATACGAACAGAAATCATATGTCACTTTTTAGTATTCATATGTGTGTCTTAATATTAAAAAATAAATAAATTTAGAGTTTAAGGGTGAAGTTTAAAGTTAAAGTTTAGGACGTAGAGTTTAACTTTTAGAGTTTAAAATTTAAATTTTAAATTTTAAATATATTATTTATTTTTTTAGTGTTGTCACATACGTAAAGACACTAAAAAAGCGGTTTTTATTCGTTTAATACTCATATGATACATGAATGTATAATATGACAGTTATGCATGTTCAATGAATGTTCAGATGCATGAGTCATCATATAACATGAATGTACATTGCATTGGTTTATGTATCGAGACTGTTGGTCAAATCGGGATTGAGGTTACAATACAAAAGAAGAAACCGAACCGAGGCTCAAGGGCATATAACTCGAATCACAAGAAGTTTTTAAGAACAATTTCTCATCCACTTACAAACAAGTTTTAGGCATGTTAATTTTCCATATTAAGTTGCGGGAAAATTTTATATAAGAATCATCTTATCTTGAATCTTCGAACTGGATTTAGATAGAAGCTCACAGTTTTCACTCTTGTTCGTGATTGAATTGGGGTAATGATCGTGTTGTCAACGTGTCTTATTATTATATTATACATTTTTAATGTTGTTTGTTGTTGGTTTTTATCTTTCATCGTCAAGCTTTAGTGTTGTTTCTATCTATTTTATTTGGAGCCTTTGAGTTAGGTTTTTTATCTTTTCTTTGTCTAGTTTTGTTTATGATTCAAAGATATTAGTTTTTTTTATTTTTAAGAATATATCTGGATTAATTTTTTTTGATTGAAAAAGAATACCCCACATGCCTCGTTAAAAAACCCCCTAAACTTAAATGGGAAAAAGAGTACACATGGTGGTATATACATCATAAGAGAAGAAGCGACATGCGCAAAAGCGCTACATGAAAAACAAAAGGGTACTCGTGTACGATTCCGAGTAATAAGTACCTCAACCGTAGGCGGAGGTATCGTGAATGTCCATTCCCCCACCGGATGCCCCTGAGCCAAGCTCGCCAACTTGTCCGCAACCATATTCGCCTTCCGAGAGACATGATTCACAGTGAGATTCCAATCTTGACACACATAATTTTTTATGCTCGCCACCAAAGCATTATCATGAAGGCACAAAGAGATGTTGCCAATAATCTTAACCACAGTAACATTATCAACCTCTAAATTAACATGGCGATATCCAAGATCCCAAGCATATCTCAAAGTCTCATGCGCTGCCCATATCTCGGCCATAATTACCGAACAAACGCCAATATTCTTTGAAAAATCAAATAACCACTTACCCATAGCATCACGGATAACACCTCTGATGGCAGCCATGCCATTCGCACCACCAACAACGCCATCGGAGTTGATCTTCCCGATGGCATCTGATTCACCAAAAGAGCAGCTGCGCACTCATCCCTCATACGCACAACAAAAGGCACAACATCCCCAATGCGCAGTTGGTTATTGTCGAAAGTACAAGCGCATTGATCTTTCCACAAACTCCAGCAAACGATCGCAAACAACAACGACCAGTGGGGTTGCGGCGATACTCTAACGTTCATGCCCATTATATTGGATGAGAGCCATTCATGGATTAAATTTATTTATATGAGTTGTAAACTCTCATTATACTTTTAAATTTTTTCTATTTTTTTAAATGGTCTAAAGGTGATTACAATATAGTATATGTTCATACATATTCTTAACTCTTTGACAATGTGCATACACTTTGTAGACAGAGCGATTTGAACTCGTGTCTTCTAAGATAAACATCATTCACTTTTTCATTGAAACACTTGTTAAGTTCAAATTTTTTCTCTTTTAATAAAACTACTTACTCCTATTAAAATAATCATCTTATCTTAACTTATACTAGGATGATCCAAATTTAAGTTATTTTCTTATGCTATACATATTGGAATATAAAATCGAAATAAAAATTTAATCAATGACCATATTTAGTAAATCTGATTTCCATCAAATTTAGAGATATTATTATTTTTTATTTGGTTAGAATAAATTTATGGTATAAGGCTATCATAAGTCTTTGAATTTTGGGGGAAAAAATCAATTAAGCATCTGATTTTTTTTACCTAATTAAGTCATTATACTCTAAAGTTTCACCAATTCATTCTTTTGACCAATGTTGATTTTTTTTTTTGCCCTCCCGGTTCCCTCGGGTTTTTCCCTAACTAATCTGGACCGATCCGCGTCGCACATCTAATTTTGGTGGATGAGTCTCTCAACAGAGATTTTCTGCATACAAAAACCTCGAACTCGATACATACTTAACCTATCAAGATGCTTACCACTTGGACCAACCCCGTTGGTTCCAATATTCATTGTTAGATCAAATAGTTGTCATCAGTTGGTGCAACGTGTCATGTTACAAAGTTGTCACTAGACATTTTTCAAATTTTTTATTTTATTTAAAAAAAATATTTAAAAGTTCTAAAAAAACCTATGAAAATTATAAAAATAATAATTTTCTAAAAATTATGTACATATCACATGACAGAACTGTAGTGTATAACGTGACAAGTAATATTTCAAGAAAAAAAAAACATCAAAAATTTATGGTCAAAATTAGACAGATGACTTAATTGATTTAATTTATTGATCCAAGGACTTAATTGAATGAACAAAAAATTTAAAACTTAATCAAATTCTTTTCAAAAGTTCAAGGACTTCAAACACTTTTAAACCTAATTTATATATTAATTATAATAATTTTCGGTATAATCCTTGTACAAGTAATGTAGAAGCCTGAGCTTCCCGTCAACAAGAGTTTGTTCTTACTATTGAAGACTCTTCGATTTGTCGATGTTGTTGGCATTGTTTTTTTTTTTACAGACTTTTTGTTGTAACTTAAACAAGAAATTATTTGCTTATTAAACTATCTGAATATTTATTGATTTTTAATTAGCGTATTGATTTAATCATTAAATTTTATAGTGTTCTAATTTTAACGTTGAAATTTAGTTTACATATCAATATGGTTATTGGAATTTGGAACGTTAATGACATGGTGACGCGACTTTTCATTTCTTTATAAAAATCGTTAATTACTACTGATGTCGTTATTAGTCGATCGTCGTTTTTTATTTGTCGTCATTTTAATGTTAAAAATTGTTATTGGTATCGAAATGTTCTTATTTTACTCTTTTTTATCAAAATGATTTTTTATGAAACTCACTCAAAAATTAAAATTGTTGAAAATCTACCAAAAGGTTCGACATTCTAATGTTCTGATTTTATTCAACAGTCGACTGATAAAGCTAGTTTTAAAGTATGTTATTTATATTCTTGAAAGATTGTTTCTTATTGTTTGAAATTTCGAATAAACACTACAAACCCCTTAATTATGGAAGAAGAAAAAACCCGCAAACCCCAAGATAATAATTTTCATGTGATTAATTTCAAGAATTTTAAAGAGATTTTGGAGAAATTTATATACACAAAGTGGTGAAAAATGATGAGACGGGTTTATTGGTGTCTAGAGTGATAACAAAAACGATGGAGAATGATAGTTTTCAGTTACGACCAGGGACGAAGCCATGTTTAGCATGGGATAGGCTTTTGCCCCTTCCAAAATTTTTGGTCTAATTGTATTTGAAGTCTTTTTTAGTTTAAATAATTGTAAAATAAGATTTTTGTCCCTCCAATTTTTAAATTTAAAGGCTTAATAGACTTTTGCCCTCCTAGTGTTTGATCCTAGCTCTGTCTCTGACTACAACTAAAAGAGTGGGAAAAAAACTCTATTTTGACGAAGAAGATGATAACGTGAAATAAAAAAACAGTTTGTTTTTTAACCTACCATGCCAAATTATCACATCGTCCAATTGTTACGAGCTAGTGACCAAATTAATGCGCAAACTAAAGTTTCAGCACTAAAATCGAAGTATTTCAAAGTTTAGTGACTAAATTAATACATAAACTAAAGTTTAACGACTATTGAAATAGTTTACCCATATATTTATTTTCGTTACATTATAAAAGTTTAAACGAAAAATCATCTCTTTAACTATTTCTTTTTAGCTCTTAAACTATTTTCTTGTTCAGATAAGTATTTAAACTATTTGTTTCAGTTATTTGAAGTACATAAATTACTTTTTGTCAGAAAAGCACCTAAATTATACTTTTTTTGCTTGAAGTATCTAAATTATTTTTAGTCAAAATAAATATCCAATTTTTTGTGACCTATCAACATCTTAATGACTAAATCTAAATTATTTTTTAGTCAAAACAAGTACCTAATTTTTTTGTGACGTATCAACATCTTAATGACCAAAGAATTTTAACTGAAATAACGATGTACAAAAAATAATTTAAATATTTATTTTGACTAAAATTTAATTTAAATACCAAAAACAAAAAAATATATATAATTTAAAGATTGGTATTTCAGAGATTCACTAATTGACCTAGTGGCTAAAAATACTCATCTTTTCCCAATCCTCATCTTGTATGGGTTCGAATCATGACATGAGAATATAATACAGCTCTATTTAATAAAAAAAAAACTTATATTTCATTTAGGGATGGCAAAAAAACTCGGATCTGGCGAGTTCAGACCTGACCTGGTCTGATAAGGTTAGTTTTATTTTCTGAATTTTCGATTTTTGGGGCAGACAGGGGGCGGGTTGTAAGGGAAAATAACCGGGGTCAGGGCGGGGCGGGTTTAAAGGTAAAAATCCCTGACCCGAAGTATACTATATTCTAGGTTAAAAAAATTGACCCACTTCGTTTGTTTGTTGTCGCCTCTAAGCCTCCAACGCTCTCTGCTCACCCCCTCTTCATTTTCTTTAATTTATTTTTGGGTAAACTACTCCAGTGATTAGCCAACTATTGGTCGCAACCCGTTTTGACCACCTAATTAAAAAAAATTAAATTTCGACCACTCAACTATTTAAATGGACCTATTTTGACTACTTACCGTTAAAAGCTAACGGAAATGTGATGTGGCCGTTAAAGTAAAATGTGTATAATTACACATTTTGTCCTTGTTAGTTACCTATTATATCAATTTAGACCTAATTTTAATTTAAATAAATAAAATTAATCAATCAATCTGGTGATGACACGTGTCGTCACCTGATTGGATGATTTTAATCTAATTATTACTTTATTTTTAAATATTTAATATATTTATTTTCCTCCAATCAAGTGGTGACACGTGTCACCAAAATATGAACGATTCGAAAGTTAAGTTATTAAATTGAATTTTTTTAACCCTAGTGACCAAAATAGGAGTGAGAAGAATGTTGAGTGATGATTGGTGTAGTTTACCTATTTTTTATTAAGGAAAAACAAAAACTAACATTAGCTTTTAACATAAGGTAACGTGAGGGACCTTATTGAAAGCGAACTAAAAGTTCGGTGACTATATTGAACTTGAACTAAAATTTGGATGACCTTATCGAATATTTTAAAAGTACGGTGACCAAAATGAATCCGTCCTAAAAGTTTGGTGACTATAATGAAATTAAACTAAAAGTTGGGTGACCTTATTGAATATTTTAAAAGTACGGTGACCAAAATGAATCTGCCCTAAAAATTCAGTGACCATTTATATAGTTTACCTTTTTTAAGTACTATTTTGTTTGGCTTGGTTGAATCGTCTTTGAGTTTTTAATTCCTATTGCAGAGAGTGAAATCAAGAGGAAATGTTTGAAAAGGAGAAGAACAAATTTTAAAAGAATATCACATCAAGATCGAATTTATTTTTAATGTCTCGAGTAAGGGACGTAAGAGTATTTTTTTAAAACGAGTTAAGGTCGAGTAGAAAATATCAAAATTCAGGTTGAGGTCGGGGCGGCTAAAAATTCGGCCTCCCCACCCTGTTACCATCCTTAATTTCATTTAAACTTAAAATTAAATTCAAAGATTTTGAATAAAATAAAACGTCAATCAATGACCAATCTCGTTAAAAACAGTCAAAATCCAGCACAAAAACATATGGAAAAGCATCCCACGTGCTTAAGAAATTAGCCTTAATGGACACTAAATCTTAAATCTTTTTTTATTTATCTTTATTTTAAATTATCAATATTTTATTTAAACTTATTAAATTATCGTTTTTTATTTATCAATATTTTATTTCCCCTAAAGCTTAAATCTCCAAATCTTCTTCCTCACGATCCAATTCACATTCCACTGCTTTACCTTTTCTTTTAAAAATGTTTTAAGCCCAAATAAATAATAATCGAAAACAAAGGAGGGGCCAAAAGGGCAGAAGAAAAATTTCGAAACAAGAGAAAAGAAAAAGAAAAGTTTTTTGAAGGCATTTGGCTTTGGGGTCTTGATTGATTAATTTTGTTTTTCATAGGTACAATCTTTTAGTAAAGAAGGTTTTGTTTGGATTTGGAGGGGGCAATCTAGAAAAGAAAAACAGATGGGTGTTGGTGTTGTTGATGGCTTGTGGTTTCTGTGCTTTTCTTCTCTTTGGAAAAACAAAAGGTGAACTTTTCTTTTTCTTTGGCTGTATATTACTTGAGATTGACTTCATTGTACAGTTAGTTTTTGTAGAGTTTTTGGATCGCCCATTGCTTGAATTTATACAATTTTTGGGGTAAATTTAGTGCCTTGCCGTCACTTTTGCTTTTAAATTGCTAATGGAGGAATTTGATTGGCTGTTTGGTGAGAATTTTGAAATGGGGTTAGTGAAATATAGGTGGGTTTTGGGCCTTGATCAATAATTTTTTTGTTTCTGAATTCTGGCTTTATGTTTCTTAAATTATTCTGTTGGATTTTGATTTCACTTTTGGTTTATGTAGATGTCTTGAAATCTCAAATACTGGATTCCTTTTTTGTTTTAATAACTCAGAATTTGATTATTCTAATCTGTTTTATGTGGCAAAAAGCTTGAACTTTACTGCTAATGGATAGTATTGCTTTGATCATCATAGTGTATTGTATCATGTTTACTAGATATGAATTATGCATGCTTTGGATCTTCTATTTGAAGTTCTGTTAATGCTTTTTTTGGGGGTTCTTATGGCTATTTTCTTCTCGTGCTTCCAGATTTTGGATACTGGTGAAACAGTATGAAGAGCAACATAAGAATTAAAAGACAGAGAAAAGGCGGACTTCGGCGGGATTTGGGGCAGATAATACAGTGTTTATGCGCCGGAGAGCAATTAACCAAAGTAGAAAAAATGATACCTCTATCGGAATCCCTTGCTGCCGAAGATTATTCACTGAGTGGTTATTCTTCTAAACTTAGTAACGGTGAGAAAAAACCAGATACGGGGAATATAGAAGAAGCTGAGTTGTCGTTGCGTGAGAGTAGTTCATTGAATTATGAGGTTTGCTTCTTCATTCTTTGTAGCTTTCAAGTCTACTTTTGGAATAAGTTTGTTCGGCATTGCCGCTATAAGTCCTTGGGGTCTGTAGTATTGTAGTGAAAATTGGTGATGGCACATCGGTTTCCTAAATTCCTATCAAAATTAACCTAATGACTTTCCAAATCTGGTTTTAGGAATGCTTGATGTCTATTCATGGCTCTATTAAGGAGTTTTCTGATCTTCTCATTCATTTGTAGGAACTTTATACGTACTGCTCCATTTCATCTGGTTTTTCCTACATCGTTCAAGCAAGAGAATCTTATTCAACTTAGTTCAGCCAAAATATGCCGATATCGTGATACATATTGTTTACTGTAGTATGTTTTATGCTTGAGTTGAGGTGAATTTAACTTTAAATCCAGTAGATTTGTTCTCTTCAACAATATAGCCTCAAAAACTTATGCAGATTCTGTTCGGTCAGATCACTTTAATTAAAGTCGCAGTTGTGCATTTTTATAAAGCTTTTCAATCAGAAACTAGTTAACACTTAACGCTGCTTTAATTAAGGCCATTAGGTCACAGCATATTTGTCTGAACTCTGAAGTTTGCAGGTATCTGCGCGGTCTATTATTTCCTTTTAGTGATCTCATTTCCGCCTTTGCCTCTCCTCTTTTTGCCAATACTATAAGCACTTTTATTTACTTTCTTTCGAGCTAAGGCGTCTTCGGTTTGCAGGAAGCTAGAGCATTGTTGGGAAGAATTGAATATCAGAAAGGAAATATAGAAGCTGCACTTCATGTGTTTGAAGGAATAGATATTGCTGCAATAACTCCCAAAATGAAACTTGGCCTTACTAGAAAAGTAGAAAGGCGAAAGAGACAATCTCATGACTACGCTCCTCCTCCGATGTCTATCCATGCTGTTAGTTTACTACTAGAAGCAATCTTTCTCAAAGCAAAATCATTGCAACATCTCCAGAGGTTTAAGGGTAATGTTTTATGTATTTGTACACTGATTTCATGTCAACTTTGTCATTGTACTATGGATGAAGTAAATTATAGTTGAGTGCTGTTCTGAATTACGCTATATTGTTCGTTTTATTTTATGTTTGTGATCATTCTTGCAGAAGCTGCTCAAACTTGCAAAGTTATCCTGGATGTAATAGAATCTTCGTTACCAGAAGGTTTGCCCGAAAACTTTGGTGCCGACTGTAAATTACAGGAGACTCTAAGCAAGGCAGTCGAGCTGCTTCCAGAGTTATGGAAATTAAGTGATTCTCCATTTGAAGCAATCTTGTCCTACCGGTGGGCACTTCTCCACTCGTGGAATCTCGATGCAGAAACTACCGCAAGGATTCAAAAACAGTTTGCTATTTTTCTATTACATTGTGGAGGTGAAGCAAGCCCGCCAAACCTCCGCTCCCAAATGGGCAGTTCATTTGTCCCTAGGAATAACATAGAGGAAGCAGTACTCCTGTTAATGATTCTATTAAGAAAAGTTTCTCTAAAAAGAATTGAATGGGATCCATCAATTTTGGATCATCTGTCATTTGCTCTCTCCATATCTGGTGATTTCAAGGCTTTGGCTAAGCAAATAGAAGAACTGCTTCCGGGGGTTATTAACCGCGAAGAAAGATACCGTATTCTATCTCTGTGTTACCATGGAGCAGGTGAAGATTCGGTTGCTTTGACTCTATTGCGAAAATTGTTGAACAGTAATGAGGATCCACATTGTGTTCAAGCATTGTTGATGGCATCAAGAATTTGTGGGGAAAAACCTAATCTTGCAGAAGAAGGGATTAATTTTGCTCGTAGAGCCCTTGAAAGCCTGGAGGATGAATGCAATGAGTTGGAAGGCACTGGTAACCTTTTATTGGGTGTGGCTTGTTCAGCACGTTCGAAGTCTGTCTTATCTGATGTTGAGAGGGTTACAAGACAGTCTGAGGCCCTGCAGGCTTTGGAAAGTGCTCGGAAAATTACGAGTATGAAAGACCCCAGTATTCTTTATCGTCTCAGCCTGGAAAATGCTGAGCAGAGAAAGTTGGAAGCTGCTCTTTATTATGCAAAGTCTTTGCTAATAGTAGAAGGTGGTTCTAACATTAAAGGGTGGTTGTTGTTGGCTCGCATATTGTCAGCTCAAAAACGTTTTGTGGATGGCGAAATCGTTCTCAATGCTGCCTTGGATCAAACTGGGAAATGGGATCAGGGCAAATTGTTGCGCACCAAAGCTAAGCTTCAAATTGCACAGGGGCAGCTCAAGAGTGCTGTTGAGACATATAGTCAGCTTCTAGCCCTTCTTCAAGTACAGAGTAAAAGCTTTGCTTCGGGGAAGAAGCTTCATAAGGTCTGTTAAGTGCTTAACATTCTTTCGATTACGTATAGATTTAATTGATTTCTATTGTCTTGGAAGTATCTGAAATGGTTCTCCTACCAAGTTGACTTGGGTAATGCATTAGTTTATATTATAAGATAGGTTGATAAGTTAAGGTGAAATTTCAGAAACGATCCCCGGTACCATCCTTCTTGATGTTTGTTTGACCGCGTGACTTGCTATAACTTTGATGCTTGTCGATGATATGAATTCGGGACCTTTTACATTAGAAAAGTACGTTGTAAATGGCCTTTGAGGGTAGCTATCCATTTCAACTTAAGAAAATGTGTGTTCTTAGAACATTAAAATTGGAGTTACCGGTGTTTAATGCTCTTCTTCTGTCATTTTCCGAGAGATCGTTTCTCAGGATACACCCAGCTAATCTTTTCGAATGATTGTTTACAGGATCTAAGATACCCTTCTGCAAGTTTTGAACAGGAAATATGGCATGATTTAGCTCATCTCTACATAAGCTTGTCGCAATGGAGAGATGCTGAGATTTGTCTTTCAAAATCGAAGGCGATCGATTCTTACTCTGCTGTTAGAATTCATGCCACTGGTAACTTTATTCTTCCCTTAATTTATGTTATTCTCATTATATGACGTGTCTTACATTCATAAGTTTATGTCGGTATAGATATTATACAGTTTCCGAGTTAATGTAAGACATTTTATTTTGCAGGTGTACTGTATGAGAGAAAAGGCCTACTAAAAGAAGCTCTAGGTGCTTTTCAGGCTGCGCTGGATATCGATCCAGATCATGTCCCGAGCATGATATCGACTGCCTGTGTGCTCAGACGAGTAAGCAGCCAATGTAACGCAGTCGCAAAAAGCTTGCTGATGAACGCTCTTCGAGTCGATAGAATGAATCCGTCAGCATGGTATAATCTCGGTTTGCTTCACAAAGCTGAAGAAGAAGGTGTTTCATCAGTGGAAGAAGCAGTTGAATGTTTCGAGATTGCCGCCATTCTTGAAGAGTTCGCGCCTGTCGAGCCATTCAGATAACTGCCCTTTGGCGGGGATTTGGCATTTTCCTTTTGGACAGTGATCATCATTGTTCTATGTTCTTAATTTCTTGTAATACTGAATCCAATCAAATAACATTTTGTTCACATCTTTCTGGTTCTGGAAAGGAGAGATTAATATAATCTTATAATGGAAGTTTTACATTGGTTCATAAATGAAAATTTGTTGTTTTCTCGTTTATGAATCAAATATATTTGTCACTTTAAACTTGAACCCAATTATTTTGAACTCAAATCACATCCAAACCGATTAAAATTTTAATTCGATTTAATTCTAAAAAAATTAACAATCCAACCCTTTAAAATTAAATACGAATTAACTGGAAAAAATGGCATGAACATTGAACAATTAACATGATATAACCGGCAGACACTGATCTTTACACGTCCAATTGATAATAATCATGTCATTAGTATTGAATTTATAACACAAATACTTATATTACATATTTTCAAATGCATTCAAAATGGGGTGGTGGCGCAGTTGGCTAGCGCGTAGGTCTCATAGCATAAGAGTGATCCTGAGGTCGAGAGTTCGAGCCTCTCTCACCCCAAAATATTTTTTATATTTAGAATCCTGGTCATAATGTTTTAATAGAATTAATAAATTAAGTTCAGTTTAAAATTCAATTGGGGTGGTGGCGCAGTTGGCTAGCGCGTAGGTCTCATAGCAAAAGAGGTATCCTGAGGTCGAGAGTTCGAGCCTCTCTCACCCCAAATTTTTTATTTCCAGAATCCTGGTCATAATTTATTCAGTAAACAAAAATGGTTTAAGCTTAATCTAGTAACTTAGAATTTTCCATAATTCACAATTTCAGACAAACTTTGGTTATTTCAAATCTCTTTTAACAACCCAAAAATACTATATATTGATCTGAGACCAATAAAATGAAAACTAACATTTTTTGTTTTCCATTTTCTTACATCCTTAGAAGATTTCTTCTTCAGCAAGATCACAAGGGAAGCCCTTATTCAATGGAATAACCGCTTGATTTACTCCCCGACATCTCTCGAATCTTGGTCCCTGCAAAACATTAACAGCCTCTGCAACTGGACTTCCGTTGCCCGTGACAGTGCTGCATGGTGTCTGAAATAAACCTGTTGAGTTCAAACATCACTGGAACACTAACCAGGTTCGATTTGGCACCATTTGCCAATCTCACACCCTTTGATGTCAAGAACAACAGTTCTTTCGAGGGGAATATACCTCAATTACTTAGGCCTTGGCTGGAACAAGTTGAACTCACCTGACTGGTCCAAATTCTTAGCCATGCAAGTTATTAAGATACCTCAGTCTAGCAGACAAGTCGCTTCATTCGGGATTTCCCATGTTCATACCAGATTGTTAGAATTCGACTTTCCTCGACTTGTCTAAACAACCTGACTGGGACAATACCAGTGCCAGTATTCACCAATTTGGTCAGCTTCAGTTTCTCAATCTCTCAAATAACTTGTTCCAGGGACCACTGTCACCAAACATTTCCAAGCAATAAGTAAAGTGGTTCGATCCTTGGGAGTATAGGGTTCCTTTCTGATCTTGAAACCTTGGAATAGTTTGAAAATTCATTTGGCGGCAAGATTCTACCTTTAGGCCAACTAAAAAAGTTGCAGATAAGATTAATGGTTGCCGGAACTTGAAGGAGGTTTATCAACGGAGAAAAGGCATGTATAGCGGGCGGTCCACGGTGCCAATGCTATGGGACATCCGCAATGTGCGCTGCGATATCATTGAGTTCTTCAAGTCGGGTCTAAAAGCAGAGATTGAAGAGTGGAATCGGGTGATTTACACCAATGTTAATAATGGGGTTTACTGGTGAAAGCAGAAACTTAAAGCCAGAGCCTTGAAATATTGTCTTTGAATGTTTATGATTCAGATGATCTTTAAATGTATAGTTGTATAATATATACTTTTAAATGTAAATATATATTCATCCAAAAAGATTTTATGTGAAATCTACCACTAATATTTCCTTCAGTTACCTGCAGTGCTGTTCAAACTGCATCAGAACAAACCAATTGGATCGGGAACTGATTACCTAATCGGTCCATTCAAAACAAACCCATTAACTAAATCCATAGAAAACCGGTTTAATCAGTGAAAAGAAATAAAACTCGGTTTAGTATAGATATTTCCTAAAGTAAATCAGAAGAGGGGAAAACATTGTAAACCAAAAATGGCAGAACATTTCCGTGACCGAAAATCAGTTCATCTCATTGCAAATTTAGACCCTGCACCAGAGAAAGAAGATACTCAGTACAGATCTTGAAAGTGTCTTCATGCAGATTGCTGGCTATTTCGTAGCTAGTTAATATAATTAGTAAACAATCCAGTTGCAGTAATTTCCAATTCTGATTCCGTTAAGTGCATGCAAGATTCAAATTCAAAGGGTTTAAATATTTCAATCAACTACAGATTATACTTCTCAAAGTACTTACTAGTTGGGCGTTTCATGTTCCGGCAAAACTTACTGCCACATCTGCACTGGAATGTCTTGACATGATGATCAAGATCATCAAAGTCAATGCCATAATCCTGCATCACAAATGCATATCATTTTAACAGGAAAAATATTACACTATGATAATACATGAATAGATACACGGTTTTCTTCTCGAACCACATGAAACATAAAAGTCCATCTCTTCTCAGGAAAAATCAACAATCTGATCATTACTGTCATTTTTTTCTTTTATCTTATAAAATGCGACAAATATCAACTACAAGCTGCAGAATAATTTAACTATAACTGATCACTCACCCAAGTTAGCTCTTCAAGTGCATGAACATCTCTTGTTGTGAAGAAGGCGAGCTGCATGCAATAAATGCTCGATTAGACTTGTTATTGAAAAGAATTTAAGCCAGCAAAACAAATAGGATAACGAGGGTGAAAGAAATCGGTAGTTCATACATGATAGTAATGAAGATCTGGAGTCTCCACTTCGACAGGAATCTCAATCAAGTTTGCATCTAAGCATCTAGCAACATAAGGGAGGAACATCAGATAATTTAAAATCTCAGTTTATCCAAGGTGATCGGCTATTTTCTTCAAATGCATGTCATCACGTACCTTAACCATAATCGTAATTAAAACAAAACCTCAATCTCCGAAATCAAGTCAATATTGTAAGTAACCTCTTCATATCTCCTAATCTAATATCTTGTCCAATGTTTGTAACTAAAAAAAGATTCAAATAGTCTCCCGAATTATACCATGTGCGGAAACTTCTTAATGTCCATCAAAATCTATTACTAAGGTCCAGAAACACACAACATAGAAACAGATGCTAAAGAAAATAAGCAATTGAACATTTTTTAACAATGCATAAGAAAATAAGGGCACGGAATGTCTAATATACAACATACATGCATACATACAATTACCTATGATTGATAAACCTAGCAACATTTCCATAGCATGTGGCATCCAAACAGAGAGCTTTTTCATCCTTAGGAACTCCCTTCAACCCCCAAAAAGCATCCAGCAGGACAGGAGATGTATGTTTCTCTCTGTTCCTGGCGTACAACTCCGAGATGGTGAGTATTTCTCCAACAAACTCACAAACAAACGCTCCTTTGGGGAGCTTCTCTAGAGTTCTTAGGCCCCAACCCCTTCCATCAGGTGTCAAAAACACCTAACATTCAGAGAAAACTAGTCACATAAGACATGGGTTTACAAGGGCAAATTCAAAGGTTGATGGCTTGATGCCTTAATCTGAAAAGACACTTAAGTAGCAAGGACCAGAAATTGTACAAAACTTCGATGAACTAAACCTGTAATTTGCAATTTACACCTCTCTGCACCACCCGATTGCCGCACTGCTTATTGCACCCACATTTGCTCCAACACTCTTTTATAACTTTTCTCTTCAAGTGACCCTTACAAGGCTCTGGAAAGTCGTCCGTTTTTGACCTCTCGAGGGGGCAGTCTGTACAATTGAGAAGACATTGTTTTTGAGGATCACGAGTCATAGAGATGCACTCTTCCAAGAAGTCTTCCTTGATAACACCTGCCGGGGTATAAGCAAAATTCCCCCCAGCTTGACAAGCACAAGCACAAGGCTTCTGGGACAAGAGACAATCTCCAAGACATGTAGGACAACATCTTTCATCTCCAATCCGAAAAAGAGAAAAACTGACACAGGCATTTTGAAATACCAAATTCTCTGAAATATATTGAAACGACAGAGGAGACTCTTTATTAGTTTCATTTACCCATGGAATTTCAACATTTTCTTCTCCCTTGGTTATGTCATTTGCATCATGAAGGCACCTTAGTTCATTAGGTGTAAGATGACGCTGTGGAGCAACCACCAACCCCTCCCCCCCAGCATCGTCAACAGATCCATTTGCAGAGCAATGGTTATTGAAAGATCCATTTAAAAGCCTAGCTACCACGCAACCATTCCCCTCAATTTTCTCAGCATCACGAGCATCCCTTGCAGGAGATTTCTTGGATACATCAAGAGCCAGCATCTCATTACCTTCCTGTTATTGATTATAAAAATTAGTTGCCAATTCCAAGAAGCACTCGCACATATCAGTCAGAATTTTGATTACTCCAAAATTTGTGTCAATGAATCTATAAGATTAGAGACATCTCTGCTCCAGCAGTTCTTAGTTCTACACTAGGCAACTGGAAATTTGGCCTTCCAAGAACAGAATAATAACTTACAGAAACCTGTACCTCTCTCGACGGTGATGAGGCAATCTCTAGGGCAGAAGGAATTTCATCAGGAACAGTAGCTAGCTCACAACTGGTATGCATTTCACTCACAGAAGCTGAAGCACCAGCACCTGCAATTTCAGCTGCATGCAAGGACTCTGGAGGTTCCTGCCAATTTGATTCTTCAGTTGAAAAATCCCCAACTGGGAAATCTCTTCTACTTAATGAATCTACCAAAAAAGGTGCTACAGTAAAATAAATAAAGGATTAAAAATGTTAGAAAATAGAAAGAAGAGAAAAGCAACTCAAGAAAAGCATTAATTACAACTTTAATATCCAACACAGTTAAAATGCTGACTAGCACATTCTCTGCATCACAAAATGGAGTTATATACAGCAGATAAGGATCAATCACAGAAATAACAGACTCCACATATGTTAAATTATTATGTGCAGAAACCAGTTGAAATCATGAGTGTAAAAACCATAGATAATGCTTGGTGAAGTTAACAGGTTGACAACTATACAGTCTAAAGACTATGCCCAAATTTTAAGTGAAATATAGCAACATTGCACACTCCAGACCATTGCTTTTTAGTTTTCGTGCAATTTTATAGTAAATTGGAAAAGCCTGATAGATAAGAAACCATGAATATTCCCTAACATATATAGATATAGATATTTCTACACCAAGACCCACTAAGAACTGCACATAGATGGAACTAAATGTTGTAAGCATGACCATCTAAAGCGGTATTTCTACAATTCTTAAAAACTGGTTCTTGACTGTCCTACAAATTAATTCCAGAAACATATGATGTTAGAAAATTGCCACAGAGCTATCAAATATTGATTTGAAATGAAAAGTGAATTGGGGGGGGGGGGGGGGGGGGAGGAGATGGCATTTATATGGGAATTATAATAACTTACCCGGGTGAATAACTGCAATAGGAACCTCATCCTGCTGTATGTCATCAGTAAATGGCTCTTCCTTGGGTATGATCAAGGCATGAGTAGCAGGGACACATTTGTTAGGAATAATACTAGGCTCTGGTGCCGGATCTTTAATGCGCAAGGCAACAGATACTCTCTCAGGGCCTGTCCCCTTGGAAGGTACATGAGGTGACATAGGTTCCTTTCCTTTATAGTTAGGCGTAGGTTCTACAATCTGCTTCCCTTTATCCCTACCACTATGATCAGATAGAGCAGGAACAGAAGATGGATGCTGAATTGAAACAGGACCGGGTGAAGCAGGCATGATTTCTGTCCTCATATTTCCAACATTGGACTTCAGTAATTCATCCTCAACTTTAGGCTCTTTTAAAAAGGTTTCAGCAACATCAGAGCTTCCGATTGGATGAGAAGAAGAGGCCAGCCCTTCTTGTGTTTTCAATCGTGTTCTTTTCAAGGGCCGTACAAACTCATCAGTCATTGGACCTTCATCATCAATACTCTCCTCCTGCTATGTAAGACAATCAAAAGAAATCAGTTTACACAGACGATGATGAGAAGGAAAATAAATTATGCAGAACCGGCATAAGTTAGAGGGTGAATCACGTACATCACATGTCTTGCCTTTTTGAGGATCTGACACCTGAAGCAATAACAATATTAAAGACATCAAGAGATGAGACTTGAAACTAAACTATAATAGATTAGAAATGAAAATGTACCTTGCTATCCTCCTCCTCAAAGATAGCATCAGCAAGAACTCTATAATTCTCCGATTCAATTAGCTCCCAATTTTTGTCATACAGCATTAGAAGCTTCTTCAAAACTGGTTTCACTTTTTCCTCACTAATTCCTATTCCCCTCATTGAGCGGAAGGCTTGCACAACTCTGGGGTTTGGTGCCATAATGCTGTATCAGCTATCACTTTTGGCAGGCTTGCAAGCACAACTATCTATAACTACACTTCTCCATTTTTGTGAGAGAAGGTAGGCAAAAACAGTAAGTCCAAGAAATAAAGTAGCAATGTTGCTGAAGGAGATTGAAAATGCTGCATTTTTAAGTGTTAAATGCCAAAAACCAAACGTAAAGGATTGGAATACAATAAATAAACTAACTAAACCAACAATTAATTTACCTTAATCAGAGTGGGAAACAAACACATATTTTAACTTCTAATGCCTACAACTCAACTAATTAAGACTTAAGAGTACTAACCAAAGATGAAAATCAGTATATATCTTTAATATAGACACCTACACACTCTAGAGCGTTCAAGTTCAAGTAAGAAACCAAAAAGCTAAAACCTGCATGACTACATGCAAATAGGAGAGACCAATCAATACTTCTACCTTACCAAGCTAAACCCGTTAAGATTAAATCAAACTTTTGAATACCCAAGACAGAAAACACAGCAGGAATTAGTTTAAAGAAACAAAAAAAAAACACGACATTAGGAAATATAAAGCACATGAATCTGCTGCTCTTGAAAGGAAATGCATCTTTAAAGATTTGTAGAAAAGCTCGGAACTTTAACTTTCTAATTTCTTTCTTAATGCACTGACATTTCAGAGACCAAACAACTCCATCTCACCGAACGCACGGAGTTACCGAATTCCGTTCAGTTCAACTCATTTCTTACGAGGAAAAAGTTTTACCACACGACATTTTCTCAGCAGACAAACGGAATTTAAGCCGAGAAATTATCAAAATCGATGCACTAAGCCAAGAAAGAATTTACGTCGCGTTCAAATGTTAAAAAAAACGTTTCATACAGAAAACGAAGATCATTTTCGGAAAAAAAAAACTGAAAGTGAAACGAGAAAGAAAAGGGAAGAATCGGAGAAAATAAAATCATACCAGAATTTTTCAGTGAAAGAGTGAGCTTGGCGTTGGAAAAGTAAAAATTCGAAAAACGTAGGGCAAATTTGGGGGTTTTAGAAAATAAATAAATTCTTCGAAAAATACGCGAGAAAAGAGAGAATCGTTTCCCCATTTAAGAACTAAAATTGACGCCTTGACTATATAATAGGAGCGCGTGACGAACACGGTATACGCTGACGTGGCAACACACGGTCAATTTTTTCACCGTTAATCTCCGTCTTCCGTAACACTTCCAAAACCCTCCAACAAAAACCCTCTTCCATTTCGCAAATACACCAATGGCGGCTCAACCCAAACGAGGCGGAGTTTCCCTACCGGAGAGGCGACCCGCCTCCAAGCCCGAATCCAACATCCTCGCCCGGATCACTTCCTCCCCCATCGTTTCTCGTGGTAAGCAAGCCGCGTCCGACGCCGCTTTCGTCTCCAGGAAGCTCATCCGTAGCACCGGGAAAGCCGCCTGGATTGCCGGAACAACCTTCTTGATCTTAGTTGTCCCTTTGATCATCGAGATGGACCGTGAGCAGCAGTTCAATGAGCTTGAGCTGCAGCAAGCTAGTCTCCTCGGTGCCCCGCCCACTGCACCCGCCAGTAAGTAATCGGGTCGGGTTGTGTCATATCAGGTCAGACCTTGTTGGCTTTATCAATTTTCGGCCCTGTTTGAGGCCATTATCGTCGGAAACCTTCTTGAGGTAGTTTAGGAGTTTAAGGTTTTTTCCCCTCCTTTTGGTGTTTTTAAGTTTGAATTTCCTGTGGAATGTTGTTATTGGATTTGGTTTTATCAAGTTTATGCTTGTCAGTTTCATGTTGAATAAGCTTCCGAATGAGAACCAAATTGTTGTGGATTTTTTTAATCTTTGATCGCAAATATGATCTTTATTTCATATTTTCCGTGCCCGTATGTAATTTTGGAAATTACTGTTTCTTGTCCCCGATTCCGTACCCGAATCCATATTTGTATCAGTGCAGCATAGGTGATTATGAATAGCTTTAGCTTGAATGTTACATGAAAACTGCCCTTACATCATCAGTTTAGAAATATATGGAATGAACTAATCATATTTCTAAGGACAGTCTTTTCATGGCTGTATTTGATGTACCAAAGTTTTACTCAAATAGTCAAATGCATTTACTCGATTGATCTGTAATGAAAAACTGCTTTCGGATTATATTGCAGAATTTGACTGTACACGGTATACATAGATGTTTGAATTTAAGAGTCCGCGTTTCTATCTCGGGTATCGTATATTTCAGTATTAGTCCTCGTTGAATGTCATTCTGGTGTTGACCATTGTCATTGGCGAAGAAATAGTTGGGAATTGAGAGTTAGGGTAGGGTTAAAAATTATTGTAAGAACTTCCTCGATTCAGTAGTTCTCCTGATTCTGATTTGCTTCAACTAGATCTAAAATTTCAATAACTATGAACCCCTGGAATATGGGAGTTAGGTGCACCAAGGTAGTCTTGATTTTAGCTTTGTCATGGCTATTTGTGATGGCGAGAAAACAATTAAGTTCTTTTTTCTTGCCATTTGAAGCCGTGGTTTCATGATATATCATAATGCAAACTGGGTGGGAGATATTAAGTTCTTGAGGGATTTTAGCTATTAGATTCATGGTTGAACTAATTATCCCTGGAGGCTTTGACGCTGTTTGTTTTCCAGTTGCATTGGTGGTTGAATCTATTAGATCGGAAAGCTAGATGTCATAGGCAAGGATGAGTAGAATACCGTCTTCATTGAACTTAAGGTTTGTGATCCCTTTGTCCTTGAAAGTTTATTTTTAAAGGGTGGGTTTGGGAAAGACTGTAATTTAAGATCTTCTGAGAGTACTCTTGCAGTAGAATCACCCGGTTCCATCTTTGGTCTCTGAAGATTGGGATGACACGGCTTCTGTGCCTGCTATCGCACCTGCTGCTTCATGTCTTTATTTTTCCCATCTTTAGCATCTACTGAATGGAGGGGAATAGGTGGTAGCTACACATAGTTTTCAACATTCTTTTGGTAATTTTATGGACATGTGGAAATGCTATTTGTGGGATCAAATGATCAACAGAGGAGAATTTTCAGAATGATTTTAAATACTTTGCTCTAGTCAAAACAAGTTCTCTTTTAGCACGTATGATTATTATTTACTCATAGCCTAAGCTCACAACGGCTTTTAAGTGCACGCCTTACACTATACCCTCCTAGTTGCAGCTATACCATACTCATCATCCTATCAAGGTTTAAGAATACAAGCAAGGGAGTAGTAGGAGCCATTTTCTTTGTATATGTGGCCTTAGCTTAAAATATGAGGTAATCTGACCTCGTAGTGACTCGCCAGCTTTTATGCACATCCTGGTTGGTGGAGAATTAGAGAGTTTGGGCCCTAGTCCTAATTTAGTGAGGATTATTCGTTTGCTTTTAAGAGTAGTGGAGACTGGGGGAAAAGCACTGGATATTATGGACCTTAAATGCATTGATAGGGCCAGATAAAGTACAAAACCACTTGCACCCTGGTTCACTTGGTTTAACTAGCACTTTTTAAAGATTGGTGAAACTGGGGTGGCCCTTTGAGACCAGAAAATCAGAAAATAAATGTTTGCTTTTTTTAGAAAAGATGGTTGCCACTAGGCTCTAATTGTCTCTCTTTAAGATATTGTTGTTTCAACTTTCAAGGACCTTTAATTTGCTTTAGAAGTGGTGGTGTGCTTTACAATCTGCCCATTGAAGAACAAAAGGGTAGAGCAGTTCATAAATTTCCTTGTATCTCAGCTTTTGTAGGACTAAAGTTCATTCCTTTTGTAAGAAAGAAATGTTAATCTTGATGGTTTGGTTGTGTGGTTTTATTGTGTTTTAGTTTGTGATTGCCATTTCATCTGGCATTTCCTTCAAATAATGAGGCACTTCAGTGCATATATTGCTTAAGTCAGCAATTACTAAGAGGTATACGGTTGGTCATAAAATGTGCTCTATTCCCATTGGGGGGAATTGAACTCCTAACCTCATGGTTAAAGGATGAGGTGAGCAACCACAACACCACATCTCATGGCTGGTAATTAGAGTATATTTAAAAGTATTAAAAAAACTCAATTTTATCATACAATGGCTTTTCTCCAATCCTCTTTAGTGTTCTAAACGAACTGAACGTTCAGCGAACTATTCCTGAATTGTTTGGTGGTAAGTTTATTTATGTTCGTTTATTTATTAAACGAGCGAACATGAACAAGATGTTCTGTTTTTTTTTTTTTTGAAAAGTAAGATGTTCTGTATGTTAATTAAATGAACGAACACGAACAAAGGGCTCGTTCGGTCATGTACGTTCGTGAACGTCGGTGATCTGTTCGTTTATGTTTGTTTAAATCTATTTACATGTCTATTTATATTCATTATTTTTCATAACAAAAATATTATATTTTAGAAAAATAAATTTAATCACATATGTCCGTTTATGCTCGTTTAAATTTATTTACCTATGTTTGTTGATGTTCGTTAAATTTATTGACATGTGTGATGTGTCTGTTTATGTTCGTTGTTTGTGTACGTTTATGTTTGTTTATCATTTTAACGAACGAACAATAACAAGTTACATTCCTTAACAAACGAACAAGGACAATAAATTATGTTCGTTTAGTTATTCGTGTTTTTTATTGTTCGGTTAAAATTAAATAAACGCGCATGAATATATTTTCGTTCAATTCATTTACAGACTTAATCCTTTTGCTTTGTATTTCTTTAATTATAATATTTATTACTCGAACTTGAGTAATGAGTGTAGAATACAAACGTGTGTCAGCATGAGTGTGTTATAATACAAGTCGATCAGCTTATTCGGTTTTAATTATGGTTTGATAAAAAAACATATTACTTTCATTTGTATTTAATTATAGAATATACATAATATTAATTCATAATATAATTTTATATTTCAAAACAATAAAACCGGTGAGGGGCATTAGACAAATTTCGGAAACGGCTTGACAGCCCAATGGACTCCCCCTGCTTCAAACCCACATACAAAAAATAAAACGACCCATTCTATAAATCGGGGATTTGAAATGGTATAACCTAAAATAAATAAATATAATTATTAGGATTATTATCCTATATCTAGGCGGTCAAACTTTTCGTTTCTATAAGTACTTAATTTTAGAGTTTAAGGTTTTAATTTAGGGTTTATAATTTATGGGTTTTAGTGTATGTTGATTAGGAATTAGGGTTTGTTATTAGAATTTAAATTTTAGGGTTAAGGTTTATGGTTCAAGCTAATATGGATAAGGATATAAGTTTTAACCTATAAATTCTAAATTTTAACCCTAAACTCAAAATTCTATTTACAACCCTAAATAGAGTCTCTAACCCCTAAACTAAAGTGCTTGTGTAAATAAATTTTCCACAAGCGCTTGTGCATAGAATAATTACCCTAATTATTATAGGGAAAATATCTCATGCACCGGCGGTATAAACGAAAAATTTTCACAAGTGTCTTAGTTTTAGGATTTATGGACTTGGTTTTGGGTTTATGATTTATTGGTTTAAGTTTATAATTTAGGGGTTGTGGTTAGAATTTAGAGCTTAGAGGTTATGGTTTAGGTTTAGAGTAATATGATTAGGAATTTAGGTTCTGACATATAAACCCTAATTTTTAATCCTAAAATCTAAATTCTAACCACACTCTTAAATTCAAAATGTATATACTTAAATTCTTAAACAAAATTTATAAACCCTAAAATTAAGATGCTTGTGAAAACAAAATTTATGGAACCACTTGTACGTGGAATAATTATTATTATTATTATTATATAGAGAATCATACAGTTCCCACATGTAGTTGTGCCCCATACATATCTTTGGAAATGATTCCTAAAATCTACATCTGCGTATTTTGTTCCGTATGCGTATATTTGTTTGCCCCTTAAATTATCAACCAATCAAATATTTTAATGCTTTTTTTCCATCTTGTAAACATGATGCGCAACAATCGCTATCTATCTTTTATTCCTGTTTATCTTTAAGATTACAGGTGTCGCAACAAGAGGGTTGAACCCGACACGTGTCAGCTAACCAGCAGACTAGGCGTGGAAAGATATAATGATTCAGCTGTATCTAATTTTATCAGCTGGGTCCCACCATCGGCAATTACATAATAAATTAAATCAAATATATAAAATATATGGAGTACTTAATTAAATAGGGAAAATATAGGGAAGCGTGGAGTGTGTCCCGTGTCTCCTGGTCCCTAAGCCGAAGGCGTCAGTATCGGGAGATTCTAATGTGAGACACAAGGTTAAAATAAGATAAATTTACACAAATTTTTATTAAGTTGGTAAAAATTTGTATAATTATACAAGTTTTTACGTAACTACACATATTCTTATCCAATTATTAAGAATTTCAGTTTTATTTAAATTACTATCCAATCTTGCAAAAATAATAAAAATTTATATAGGATTGCATTTTAGCCTCACCCTAAAGGTGCTTCACCTTAAAATCTCCCGTTAGTATCAAACAAAACCGACGACACAATCTCAGAAATCAAAAGCAACAACAACAACAATAAGTTTTCTAACGTGAGGCACCTTAAAATGAGGCTAAAAAGAGGCGCAACCGAAATTGTTATAAAAATTATAAGAATTTCAGTATCGACTTTTTGGTGTATACCGAATTTTTTACAAAAAGTGTAAGGATTTCGGTATATACCGAAAAAAAATTGATACCAAAATTCTTACAACTTTTGTAAGAATTACGGTTGCGCCTCTTTTTAAGAAACCTCACCCTAGAACTTTCCCGATAACAAAAACATGTGTGTTTACGATGATTGTTCGTCTGATTCTTTTTATCGGACCTGAAATCGTTACATTAATCGGAATTAAAATATTGTTTATAAAAAATAGTAAATTATCTTTTTGGTACTTAATCTATTTTTATGTTTTCGTATTGATCATTCAACTTCTTTTTTTTTTTTTTTGCTAAATGAGATATAATGTTATGTTTTGTTACTATTTCTATACTTAGATCATTAAAAATAACAAAAAAAATAATGTGACATTTTTTATTTTTTATTTTTTCTCTCTTAACAGGAAAATTTCACGTCAATTTTTTCGTTATTTTTTAACGATGAAGTACTAAATAGAAACAAAACGTAACATGAGATACTATTTTATTAAAAAAAAAAAGTTGAATGACCAGAATATAAATACATGAATAGGTGTGACATCAAATAGGTAGTTTACCAAAGGTAATGATATCTTCCGCTGTCAATGTTTATCATTTCATTAAAGATCCGTGTGCTTCACTTTGATTGGTTTTCGTTGGCATAACAACCTTTTTGGCCTTTCAAGTTTATCATTTTAATCATTTCAACCTTTTTGTTCTCATTGGATTGCTATTATCGAAAATTCATAGATGTTTAAGAATGGTTTAAAAAGTTTATGTCAATATTTCAATGCGGCTGAAATAATTATTTTTTTAAATCTTATGGTTTTTAAAATGTGATAAAAAAAAATATAAAATAATTAATATCACCTTAACATTTTTATGTCACGATATTTAGGTTAAATTGGCAAGAAAGAATGTTTAAGTCTAAAGCAAAAGTATTAAAAGATTAAGGGTTAAAATGACTTAATTGATAAAGTTGAGGGTAAAAAATGTCATTCTGCCATGTGCTTTTCAGACTTGGGGTTTAGAGGTTTTTGTGTGGTGGATCCGACATTGTTGTGAATGATAGGGGATGGGCCCCAGACTCCGACGTGTCGAGCCTTGTGATATATGGACCCACTTTTGTCGGCTTGTCGTCGGGTGCTTGGACTATACGGGCCCACCCATCAACTCTACAGTTTTCAGTTTTCTTTCATTTCGGTTTGATAAATCTTTTATTAAGTCGGGTGTTTACTTTTTAAAAATTAAAACTTTTAAACTTTAACTATTATTATATTAAATATTTTAAATAATTAAATTTTATAAACTATAAATTTTAAAACTAATATGTTTTCAAAATACTTTTTTTATATTTTATCAATGATACATTTTAAATAATTATGAGTCAAATTTGAAAAAAAAAATTGACTAAAAAAAAGTCAATAAGGGACAAAAATTGTGGGACGGAAGAAATATTAAGTTTTGGGAAAATATTTCCGCACTGGTGGTGGAAATAAGAAGGTTTTACTATTGTTTTAATTTTAAGGTTTAGAATTTAGTTTATGTTTATAGGTTTAAAACGTAGAGTTTAGAGTAATATGATAGGGATTTGAGTTTTAATTTATAAATTTTTAACACTAAAATTTAACCACACCCCTTAAACTCGAATATCATAAACATAATTCTTTAAACCTTAAACCATAAATTAAATCTATAAATCCTAAAACTATGACACATGTAAAAAAAAATTATTTTTACCGTATATACATGAAATAATTACTCTAAGTATAATGGGCAAGGAAGTGTTCAAGAATTTGAAATTAGTTTCAACTAAAAAATTTATTTAGTGATAGTGTGAAGGGTGTTATGGAGCGGTCGTGTAATCTTATGTTTAGTAAATAGTTTTTTTAGTCAAAATTATATGTTTGACCATTTAAATTAGTTAATTTGGATGTTTGATAAACGGTTGATTGAGGTGATACCTCTCAAATTGAAAAGAATTTTTTTGAATAAGATGATTGAATATAAGAGTTGTAAAGATTCTTTTGTTATTGACAATTAAAAATATTTATTGAATAACCTAAATTTGAATAACTAATAAAATTTAAAAAAAATTATAAATAAAAAATTAATATATAAATTAGGGGTAGGATCTACTTACATTATGTAAAATTCAATTACTTTAACAATCTTTTTTGGACCGTTAGATGATGATAATAATTGGCTAAGATTACTTTAAAGTTTTACATAGTGTAAGAGGATCACATCTCTATAAATTAATATATAGATTTTAATTTAATAATAAATAAAATTATATTTATAATATAATTTTATAAAATAATAAATAATTTCATAAATAAGAAAATAATATGTACACATCTCAAATATGCTTAGTAATATTGTATTAAAATATATTTTCCCAATCTAATTAATATTAATAGATATAAAATATGATAACTAATAAATTATTCAAACAAATAATAAATATAATTGTGTTCTTACATATCATTTTGTTTGTTCAAATAATCAAATAACTAATAATTAATTTTACTTAACATTTTTATACTATTAACTATTTGAGTTGGAAAAAAGTCATATTGAAGAAATTTTATTTTATAATAACAATCGCTTTGTCTTTTAAATTAAATATCTCAATATACGATAAATGAAAAAGAAAGATGAATGACATGAATGAGTTTGGTTTTGGCATATTGTTAATCTTATCCAGGCATTGATTTGTATAAAACATGGATTCTCATTCCCAAGAAGTTTGTACCCAACTACCATAATAAAGACCATCTAATTCTGTGTTAGAGAGTGAATATTCGATTAAATCGAGTGAATTTTTTTGAATTAGTTGAATTGATGAATTTTATTTTTTAACTCAAATAGTTGGTCAAAAATTAAAATTTTAATTTGATTATAAAAATATAAAGATTATCTTTATATATATATATGTATATATCGTGTAAAATCTATTTTACACATCATTCTTATTTTCTAAAATTTAATATTTAAAATTTTAAACCCTAAACTTTAAACATTAAACATTAAGTCATAAACCATACAATTAATAAACTTGTTGCGTTCATTAGATTTTATACTAATTTATGGCCATTAGATGAGTAAAATGGATGGATGAGATTAACTTTTTACTTCTCACATATCCTACTTCTAACCTTATCCATCCATTGAACTCATCAAATGGCCCAAAAAGTTTTATATAGTGTAAGATGATATTTTCTCTATATATGACGAGATTCATTAATTGGCCGGGTGTTTGATCATGCTCATATTACCTAATTTTGTATGAACTTGAATCTTGACATTTACCATGAGAATGTAAATATCTTTACTCGATAAAAAAATCATATATAACAATAATTTGTTAATATTTTATAATATATCTGATAACTAAAAATCAAGATTAAATTTATCAATAATTGTATTATCTTAATAATCAAAAAATGACATTAAACCAATTCGAATCTTACTCTCCAACGATTATAAAATAACTAAATCAAATTTAGACTGAGACATGAAAATCTTCGGAATCGGATTGTGAATCAACGAAATGAGTAAATGTACCCGTTAATAGTATTGTATTTATATGTGTTTATCTACTGCTTCCATTTCATTGCTTATAAATGGTTCATCGTGTTTATCTACTGCTTCCATTTTATTGCTTATAAATGGTTCATCCTCTGAACAATTTCAGATAAAGAGAGGCCTCCGACAAGGATGCCCATTGTCCCCTTACCTCTTCAACATTATCGGCGAGATGCTCAGCTCTATTCTTTATGAAGCTGAAGTCAAAGGGTTGATTTCGGGTGTGGATATCGGCAGGAACGGGTTCAGAATTTTCCACTTGTAATTTGCTGACGACCTGATCATTTTCGCTGAGGCTTCTAGACACAACGTAGTTAATATCAAGAGGCTGCTGAAGCTGTTTGAAGTTTTCTCCGGGCTGCGTCTTAACTTAAAAAAACCAGTCTTTTCGGGGTTAATGTACAAGAGGAAGAAGTGAGCAACTGGGCTGATTGTATTAAATGTGCTCATAATTCTCTGCCTACCACGTATCTCGGCCTGCCCTTAGGTCACTCTAAGAACTCTATCGCCTTATGGGATCCCATAGTCAACAAGATGCAATCCAGATTAGAAGGTTGGATGAGCAATTCCCTTTCGTTCGGGGGAGAATTGTGTTAGCCAAGTCAGTTTTATGTAGCCTCCCACTCTTCTTCTTATCCTTATACCAAATGCCGACTACTGTGGAAAATAAGTTAAACATGATTATAGCCAACTTTATTTGGGGTTCAAAAGGGGGACGAGTTATTCATTGGATTAAATGGTCAAATATCTGCAAATCAAAGGACCTTGGGGGTCTTGGATTGGTCGACTTGGGTACTAAAAACCGTGCCCTCCTTAATAAATGGATTTGGAGGTTCGGTTCCGAGAAGGAAAGTCTTTGGCGCAGAACAATTGCTGAAAAATACCACATTCCCCCGAATAACCTTCTCCCTATTACTCCCACTGGTATAAAACCTTCTTGGCTATGGAAAAATATTGTTAAACCTCTTTCGAACACCGAAGATCTCTTCACTTCAAATCTACGCCTTGCACTCGGTGACGGAAAGTCTATCGACTTCTGAAGAGATCACTGGACTGACGAAATTTCGCTCAAGGATGCCTACCCAAGAATATATGCTGCTGCCCTCAACAAAACGGGTAAAGTGATTGATTTCGGCTCTAAAGTGGAGGGTGTATGGTATTGGTCAGTGCCTCTAAGAAGAAACTTATTTGTTTGGGAGCAGGAGCAATGGACAAATTTCCTGAACTGTCTCGAATCTGCTTCAAGAAGCTCGTGTGAAGTAGACAAAACCACGTGGGCAGGGGACTCAAAGGGAGTGTACAGCTCTAAAGCTTACTGCACTAAAGCGCTCTCATCCTCCCTTTCAACCGACTCGCTTTGGAACCTAGTGTGGGGGAATCTCGCGCCACCAAATGTGGAAGCCTTCGTTTGGAGAGCTATTTGGGGAAGACTACCAACTCGTTCTGAACTTGCGGCTAGGAGTATCATCGATCCTAACAACGCGCTTTGTTCTCTCTGCGAGAAGGAAGCTGAAACTGTTAGCCACTTACTTTGTCACTGTCAGTTTACATGGTTGATATGGTCCAGATGGTGTTCGCTTTGGAACCTTCACTTTATCATCCCTGGAAACCTTAAAGATTTCCTAACGTGCTGGGAAAGTACAACAATTAAGTCTGATGCCAAACATATTTGGAGGCTAGCGTTTTCTTGCATTTTGTGGACAGTTTGGCTCGGGAGAAACGATAGGGTGTTCAACAACAAAGCCTTGTCCGCACAACAACTATTTGATTTAGCGGTACTTCGGATGGGATTCTGGGTCAAAGCCAAATGGCCTACATCGTGCCCTTCAATCACAAAATTCACCAGGTTTCCCCAGCGCTGCGTGATCAAGTCAGCTCATAAGCATCGAGTGACCACCCATGTTCGTGATTGCCCAAATTGAGGGGCTGTGCTTCTTTCTTTTCTTAAATATTGTCCTTGCATTTTGGAGTGTCTGCATGTTATTGTAGTGTATTTTTAAATTCTCGCGTGTATGCCGCTGCAGTGTAGCGTGTACATGAGGACTGCACTTTTGCTCTGTAGTGAACAACCATGGGCACTCTTTTTCCCCTATTAGGCTTAGAGGAGTTTTTTTTAACGAGGTCCTTTAATTTTCAAAAAAAATAGTATTGTATTTCAATTTTACATTTCGAGTAGATCTATCTTTGAAAATAGAAAAAGCTATATTTTGATATAGTATTATTGAAAAAATATTCTACGTATTAGCGGTGGAATATTTATTTTTTTGTAAGTATTTAACTTTTTAAGATTTATAGGTTAGAGTTTGTGGTTAAGTTTTAAAAGTTGAGAATAATTTTTATAGTTTATGGTCCTTAAAAGGGATATGTGACAGTTTTAAAAACTTGCTAATGAAAAAAAAAACTTCTAATGTACCAAATAACTATCCTTTAATATTTGTAAAAAAAAAAAACTATCTCCTCATTAAAATTTCAAACACAAATCTCGGCACGAGAATGTAATATCTCAATTTAATTAAAAAATTAAAACACAAATCTTTGATCTTAAAATCCTAAACCCTAAAATCTAATTTTAAATCCATATATTCTAAATTTAAAAATCACATGTAAACAAAAGTTAATACAAATTTGCGTACAAATTTTTTCTCAAATAAAAAAACATTATTATATTTTAATATGCAATATGTGTAAAAAATACAAACTCTTCTCTAAAATTTAAAATTTTAATCTTTAACTTAAATTTAAAATTTAAACCTTAAATTTAAACGTATAATAAAATTTAAACATATAATAAAAATTTTAATTCTTAAATTAACTCACAGACCTTAAATTTAACAAATTTATATAAATTTTAATTTACATAATTAAAATTTTCTCTAGAAAATATTGACGGAGACACAAAAGAAAACATACAGACAAGGCAAGGCAAGGGACCCAGCAAACGGCAGAACCAGCAGCACGGTAACCCCAAAAACCTGACTTTTCCTTATTTTCTCAGTAGTTTTAATCATTTCTTTCCTTTCCCGGTTTCCTCCATACCCACCAAACAATTTAAAGCTAATTTTAGCCTTAAAAAACCCAGCAACACCCTCTCAAAAATCTCCCATCTTTTCATTTCTCTCTGCCTGCAAAATCTCAACCCTTTACTTCCACAATTCATCACTTTTTTCTTGCTTTCTCCACTTACAATACTAAGAGTTTGAAACTTTGGTGTTGTTAATTTTCGATGCAAGGAGGTGTTGTTGATGGCGGTTCTGAATTGTCTAGTGTGTCAAGGGAGGACAACATGGTGGTCTCCTCCGAAGATTCTTCAAGCCCAGATGAGTCTGAACTGGAATTGGGTCTTGGCTTGAGTCTTGGTGGCGCTGGTTCCAAGATGCATCACGCCTCAAAGGGTGGTCAATATGCTAGGATTTTCACTGCTCAAGATTTCCCTTCTTCATCTCCTTCTCCGTCGTCGTCGTCGTCTAATGTTTCGGCCGGGACCAAGAGGACTGCTGATTCTGTGGCTACTGCTGCTAATGGATCTAGGTACGATTTGAATTTTACATGTTTTTTTGATTGCTGGATGGGTGAAATGAATGCTGAGATTAAAAGTAGGATATACGAAAATTATTGCTTAGGGCAAAAGTAAAGAGAATTAGGGAAGGGAAAGGAAAGTAGAGTTATCCAATTAGGCTAAACATGTTTCCTGTATGATTTATTCATTTAGGAAGGGGTTGCCAAGGGGAGACATCTTAAAGAGTTTGGTTGTTGATGATTATGTGTGGATTTGGGCAGGGATGGAGCCGGGATTTGAGATTGAGGGGCAAACTATAAATATTTAAAATTATGGGAGCAAATTTATAAATAAATCAATTTTTAAAAAATTTTAAATAAGGGGACAAAGGTGTAAAAAAAAATTCTTCGGGGGTCGCCCCTCCCGAAGCCTTAATGGCTCCGTCCCAGGATTTGGGATGCTTCCAATCTCATTGAGGCGGATCCTGTTAGTTTCAATTTGCAAACAAGCTATTTTTAGCCATGTTGTTCCTACAAGTATCCGTGTCGGATTTATCTTTCGGACACCATCTTTGGACATGGACTTAGGAATGGAGCTAGGATCAAATATTGGGAGGGGAAAGAGTCTATTAAGTCTTTAAATTTAAATATAGGAGAGAAAAAGGTCTTATTTGATTAATATTTAAATTAAAAGGATCTAAAATGTTATTATACCAAAACATTTTGGAGGGGCTTTTCAATACATGGCTCCGTCCCTGGTCACACGGTGTAGGGATATGATCCTTTTAAGAATCCAACTACATAGAAAAAGTTTTAACATGCTCATGTGGTACTTAATTCTTGAGTAGCATAGCTATTTACTGTTCCTGCTTATTTTCAAGATATAAATGCTGTTAGATCTCAACTTTTCTGGTTCTTCAATTCTGAATTCAGTTTATGTTATTGTTTGATTGTTGATCCAATAATTAGCTTAGATGCATGGTTTAATCACTGAATGACTTAGACGATTAATAAGATAAGACGGTCTTATATATACGAATGATAACTATAAGCGTATTAAACATAGACGACGACGACGAAGAAGAAGAAAATGGGTGATTGTCCCTGTATTATACAACTGATCCAATTCGCAGAAAATCAAATTATATCAGAACCTATATGTGCTGTGCCCATATTAAGTAGGGAGCATCCATGCCATTGAGACTGTTTAGTGTGTATGATTATTCTTCAGTACCTTTTCAGCACCTCGTTAGTAGCTCGTAGTTTTTATTCTATTAACTTACTATTGAGTTCTGGTGCTTGAACTGATGATTTTGTTTGAATTGCAAACAGTCAAGTTGTGGGGTGGCCTCCCATCAGAGCTTATAGGATGAATAGCATTGTTAACCAAGCAAAAGCATCGGTCCCGGAAGGATTTAACTCGACAATAGAGAACTGTAGAAAGGAGACCTCAATGGTTGAAAACAGCACCATTGGCAGCTACCATAACAGTGGTAACACTAAGGTCAAGAAATCTCTTTTTGTGAAGGTGAATATGGATGGAATTCCAATAGGAAGAAAGGTCGACCTGAATGCGCGTGAATCATATGAAAAGTTAGCCAAAACGTTGGAAGAAATGTTCCTTGAACCTACCCCAAGTGTCAATCCACCAGGTGAACTTTCCTAATTCCTAATTTATTTTGTTTCGACGTTGAGAAGACGAGTTAAGTGCCCATTTATGTGCTGACAATGCAGATGTATTTCTGTTGTCTTGGCCAAATGTTGTTAAAGTCTCTTATTGGAATTATAGGAGCTTAGATTGAAATGGCTTCCGAATTCCACTTTAGAAGAATGTACTGTGATTTTTCTATTAGATGATCATCGAAGTATGTTTATCTTACGAGTGTTTGCCATGATTTGTGATTAGGATCAACGGCACTGCAGCATGATATGACAAGACATTCGAAACTGCTGGACGGATCATCCGATTTTGTTCTTACATACGAGGACAAGGAGGGTGACTGGATGCTTGTTGGAGATGTTCCTTGGGAGTACGTATCATTTCTACTATGCATTTCACTGTTCATATTAATGTATTTCTATTGTCTTGGCCAAATGTTGTTAAAGTCTCTTATTGCCTGGACTGAAAACCAAAATGTAGATCCTCTAGAAATTTCACCGAGCTTATACTAATAATTTTCTTAGAAAAAGCAAAAAGAAAATGAAAAATCAGATGTGCATTTAGATGTTTGTTGTGACAGTAACAAAGATTTCGGACATAAACCATCGATTAGTTCGGACTCTAGGATAAAGCTGGGGAGGGTTATAGGAAAAGCTTAAAATCTTGGTCATCTCCTTAACACTCATCGTGAATGTTCTCGGGTTCGATTCAGGATGTTCCGTAGTTCAGTGAAGAGGCTTAGAATCATGAGGAAATCGGAGGCTACCGGATTAGGTATGTCTGCTTATTCATATTCGTATTCTCTTCCGACCCTTTTTTTCATTCGAAACTAAGCCAAGTTTTCGTTCATAATTCACAGCTCCAAGATCACAAGAAAGGAACCAGAGGCAAAGAAGAAATCCCATATAGAGAATGTTTCACTCAAATCCATCCCTTGGAACATACAAAAGAAAAGAAATACATAAAAAAAATTAGGGCAGTTTGAATCCCAATCCCTCTGTGTGTCTGTTTGTTTCCTATCATTACATGTTTTTGTTTCAAACTCAATTACAATGTTGAGGAAAATACTGGGCATAGATTTTTAGTTTTCAGTGTAGTATTAATACAAAATAATACCTAGTGAGTGATGTTCTTTTACTCGTGTCTGTAAATAAAAGAGGCATTTTACTGTTTTGTTTTATTTTTGGGACCTTTGGAATGTGTTTTTTTTCTTCTTCTTTATCAATGGCAAGTTTGTTGGTTTTGGATAAATTATGCAGATAATCCCACGATTATAGGGTACATTTTGCACTGAAACCTGATATGAGTAAGGCCTACGACAGGGTTGGGACGATAAGGGTTTAGGCTTCCGAGATCTTATGAAGTTCAATGTAGCCCTGTTAGCTAAACAAGGATGGCACCTATTGACCAGACCCGTTTCATTAGTTGGTCGTGTCCTAAAAACCAAATACTATGTAGGACAAACTTTTCCTTTCATCCAGGTTGATTCCCATTTTCCAGATTTCTTATGCGCATATGCTCTATACTTCTGGATTTCACGTCTTCTCTCTGTTCATTGCTATGTTCCTATTGAAGCTTTTGCTTGGAAGAGAACAGGATCGGCCGGTTGCTCTTTCGCTTTACTTTATTTCATGTTTTTTTTCCTCAGTTTGTCTTTAAACATTATCTTCCTTTGTTTATGTGGTCTTTTGTTTGTACTTCACTTAATCTTTGAATAAATGCAACCGGTATCTTTGTCAAAAAAATATATATATGATACACTACCTGAAGAAATATTTTGTTCCCACAAGTATCCTAATTTTAAGGGTTAATAATCTAATTTAAGGTTTATAGTTTATCGATTTAGGGGTTTAGAATTTAGAGAATTTAGAGTATGTGGTTAAAATTTGGGGTTTAGTGTTAGAGTATAAGGTTTAGGTTTAGGGTATGTAATATGGTAGAGATTTAAGTTTTTATCTATAACCCTTAAATTCTAACCCTAAACTCTAAATTCAAACAACACCCCTTAAATTCTAAGCATATAAATCTAAACTCTTAAACTATGGACCCTAAACTAAATTCTTAATCCTTAAAATTAGGACGCTTGTGGAAACAAAATGTTTCCACCACTAGTGCTTGGTATAATTACTCAATCTTTAAAGGATTAATATTTGGTATATTGCCATTGTAAAAAAAATTTACACAAGCATGCCTATATTCGAGCTTAAATCTAAAATTTAAATTTTTAACTTTAAAACCCTAAAATTTTAATTATAAACCCTAAATTCTAACCATTTAAAAAAACTAAAAACTTACTTAATATTCAAACATAAAAATTATTTATATATAAATCTTTTATTATTCTACTGTAGTCAATTGATTAAATGAAGGGTTAATTACTGGAATAGTCACTTATATTTCTCCCCAGTATAAAATTAGTCACCGGTTTTGAAAAACGACCAGTAAGGTCACTTATGTTTTCGGGGCGTAAACTTTTGGTTACTTAGCCGTTTAATGTCGTTAAACGTTGACAGCTTGGTGAACTGGCAGCAAAAAAATAAGAGCAAATTACTGCAATGACCACTAAAATTTATCTCATGTACATTTCTGGTATCCAATTTGAAAAAATAAAAAATTATGGCCACTACTTGAAATGTTTCTTTCTAATTTCACCCTTGAATTTTTAAAAAATTATTTTTCAACCCTAAAACTTTGCAATCAATTAGTATAATAATATTATAAAGGCTTAAATAAAAAATATGTGACTAAAATAGACTATTTTTGAATTTTAGGTGCCGAAAGTATTTTTTTTGTAAAAATAGGTGCTCAGAATTTTAAAAGTTAAAATTTTAGGTGCTTGTCTGTTAATGAGTGTTAAAAAATATATTTAACCAATCAATTCTTGACACGTGACACTAATTTGATTTTAAAAAAACACCTAAAAATTTTAGTTTTTTTTTACAAAATCCCGAAATTTTAAAAATTTCACAAAGCAGTTCCAAAATCCCTAAAATTATCCAAACTCCAACCCCCAAATCGTCACCGCTTCTGCCACCGATCGCCGCACCTAAGCACACCCCTTTGGTCATCGGATCAAGGCATTCATTTCCCCCAACACGACGTCACCAGAAACGACAAACGACGAGTAACCGAACGTCGAATGCGAAATCGACGTTTGACTTGCACACCATTCGCTGTTTTTGGCGACACCGTGTTGGGGGAAATGATCACCTTGGTCCGGTGACTAAAGGGGTGTGCACAGGTGCAACGATCGGCGGCAGAAACGACGACGAATTGAGGGTTGGATAATTTTAGGAATTTTGGGACTGTTTTGTGAAATTTTCAAAATTTTGAGATTTTATAAAAAAACTAAAAAATTTTAAGTGTTTTTCTTTTTAAAAAATCAAATTAGTGCAACGTGACAAGCATTGATTGGTTAAATATATTTTTAACACCCATCAATGGCCAAACACCTAAAATTTTAACTTTTAAAATTTTAGGCACCTATTTTTCATTTAAGCATTTATAATATTATTGTACAAATTGATTGCAAAATTTTAGGGTTGAAAAATAATTTTTTAAAAAATTAAGGGTGAAATTAGAAAAAAACGTTTTCACTAGTGAGCATAATGTTTGTTTTTTAAAATCAGATATCAAAAATGTACATTGGATAAACTTTAGTGGTCATTGTTGTAATTTAACCTTATTTTTTCGCTGCCAGGTCACCAAGTCGTCAACTTTTAACGATAATAAACGATTGAATGACCAAAAATTTACGCCTCAAAAACATAAGTAACCTTATTGGTTGTTTTTCAAAAGCGGTAACTAACTTTATACTAAAAAAGACATAAATGATTATTCCAGCAGTTAACCCTTAAATGAGTTTATTTACAAGAAATATTTTCTTTTCACCAATTTTCACAATTTTACACGTGCAGTACGTGCAACAGACGCAGTTTACAAGGAAGAGGATAATGCCTGAGTTTAATGAGATGACAAAAGTGAAATGACAGATTTAGCCTTAACCTGATACAGAGTGACACAGCTGTGAAGTCATGGTGTCGTTATCTTCAAGACCGTAATACCCTTTGGTCAAACACTCATTTTCTTGTTCCAATTATCGTCTGCCATGTGTCAATCTTTCATCTACCCTTTGACCAGAGTCGTAAATCATAACAACAATCTCCTTTAACGCCAACACCATCGGTTTTCATTATTGTAAATAAAATAAACAGTGTTAGTAAAATTTTCTCCACAATAAATTTATGCAATATTATATTTATATTAATTAATAATTTTATTTACAATATGTGTATATTTAGAGACGAAACTATGTTGTCAGTTGGAGGGGTTATTGTTCTTCGGCAGAGTATTTTTTTTTTTTACTTTGATCCTTTATATTTTTTTTTAAAAATTTAGAATAATTATGAATGCACCTCATCTTTCAAAAATAATATTTTACTCCCCACTCCCAAATCTTGATTTCATCTATGTGTGAACATATATTACATTATAATCACCTTTAAACTATTTAAAAAATATATAAAAAATCATGTAATATCATATTATGTCTTTTATCAAATCTGATTCAATTCAAGACATACATATGGACATAAATTTTCATTAAATAATGTCTTAAAATACATGAATTGCATCATTATTAGGAACAAAAATCCCTACCCTTTTTGACGCTTTTATCTATGTCGCAACACTAAAAAAATAAATCATATATTTTAACCTAAATTTTAAATTACGAGCTTTAAGATCTAAACCCTCACCTCGAACCCTAAACTTTAACCCAGAGACGAAGCCATTATTGAACTACGAGGGAGCAGACTGAAAAACTTTGAAACGAATAGAGTCTTAAAAATAATTAAACTATGAAAATTAAGGGAGTTTAAATTTAATTTTAAAAATTTTAAAATTAAAAAATCTTAAAAGTAATTACACTAAAAATGAGGGGTCAAAGTTTAGTTTTATTAATTTTAAATGAAAAGGTCTTAAAAAGAATAATAAATAAGTTTTAGTAAAGGTTTAATTATAATGATTTTAAAACTATTTAGACTTAAAAATATAATTAATCTATCAAGTTTTGAAGGGCAATTACCTCTCCCACCTTACGCATTACACCGTCCTGCTCTAACCTAAATCATAAACTCTATTTTTTTCAATATTAGACCTAGATTGGATTTAAAGAAGTAGGAGATTTATATTCCGATATTAGAAAGTAGGGAATCTTATCCTCCCACTTCCCTTACAAAACCATAAATATTACATACTATATATTTCTCAAATTTCTTCCCACATCAAGTAAGGAGAAACAATTCTTGTCTGTAAATTACTGTAAACTTTTAACAGGAAAAAAAAAAGAACATCAAAGATATGGCTGAAAATAGCCTTAGAATTGTTGTAGAAAGAAACCCTTCAGAGTCAAAACTCTCAGAGCTTAACATCAAGTGTTGGCCAAAGTAAGTCCAAGTTTTCCTTCTTCTTTTTCTTTTTCTCTCCATTATTTTGAATTGATAATAACTTAGAATCGCAAAGGGTTTTCATTTCATTTCGTTTTGATAATAATAAATAACAGGTGGGGTTGTTCGCCTGGGAAATACCAGCTCAAGTTTGATGCAGAAGAAACGTGTTATTTGCTGAGAGGGAAAGTTAGGGTTTACCCGAAAGGTTCATCGCCGGCCACCGCCGAGTACGTGGAGTTCGGCGCCGGAGATCTGGTAATCATCCCTAAAGGTCTTAGCTGCATTTGGGATGTTTCTGTTGCTGTTGATAAACACTATAAATTTGAGTCCTCTTCTTCTGATCACTAATTATATATTCTCATTAATTCCTTTCTTTTTCTTCACTAATTCCTTTACTTTACCAGTACAAATTGTTTCGGATTTTTCGATTAAATTTAGAGTCGAGTTGAATTGCATTCCGTTTCGAATATAAACTCGTGATTAAATATTGGTAGTTTATTATTATGATTATTATTAAGAATTTTAGATTAAGGTTATGCAAGGGATGAGAGGTGGTTGAAAACGTAAATATCTTTTTTGCTGGTCAAAGGATAATAATGTCCTATTCAAAACTAATCCTTTATTCAGATAAGCTTTAAATGTATCTTTTGACCGGTCAACATGTTGTATATTTTTGTTTTGTCATGTAATGAAATTATCACGAAGAAAACAAATTACGATATTTATACGTTGTGGGAAAACTGATTTAGATCATCCTCTTTTGACTTATAAAAGAATAGAAGAAAAAAAAAAGTAAAAGTTTTATATTTACATTTTACATTACATTTAAAATAAATAGTTAACTTGAACCCAACAAGTAGTCTCAGTAGAAAAATAAATGATGTTTAACATAATAGATTCGAATTCAAATTATTTTATCTACAAGGTATATGTACATTGTTAAAAAATTAAAAATATGCATGAACATATACTACCTTATAATTACTTTTAAACTATTAAAAAAAACTGTTAACCTACCTTTTTTATACTCAATTAACCACAATTATGTAAATTAAAGCATTTCATTTAAATTAAGAACGTCTACAGTCTACACTCTACAAATCTCTTTACATTTTTCAAATTTGTTAAAAAGGAAAATGTGAAATCCGTCAATACCGCATGACGATTTTAGGATGAATTGTCAACACTGCACGACGACTTTGGTTTAAAACTCGTGCTTAGTTACACGCTCAAGTGGAACTATGTTGGTTACTATAACTTTATCTATAGATAAACAAATAATCTATAAAACACACCACTTCAATAAATATCATTTCCCAACAACATTATTTTAACAGTTATCTTAGAAATATGAGAAACAATTACTATTGAAAGAGATCATTCCGACACAGATCAAATATTACAATTTTGACAATACAAGGTGGAACTTGAGCTTGGTATCTTAAAATTGTACACTCAAACTGCAAATACATAATGAAACTTGAACGGAGGTGGCAAACGAGTCATTTAGATCGAGTTTGGGTCGAGTTGATTTTCGGTTTGGTTGCTTTCAATTTATGTTCGATTCGGGTCAGATCAGGTCAGATTCAAATTTAATTCGGGTCTATGTTATTTGTATCGGTTTGGGTATCGAGTCTAGTTAATATCAGATCGGTTGATTTTCGGATCGGGTCACTATTAGATCGATTTGACTTTTCGGGTCGGCCAGTGTTAGATCGATTGATTATTCGGGTCGGGTCTATATCGGATTAGTTGACTTTTCGAGTTGGATTAATATCGAATCGGTTGCTTTTCGTGTCGGGTCAATATTGGATCAGTCCGCTTTCAATTTTAGACAATATATGAATATGATATTTTAAAAGAGAAAAAATAATATTAAACTATTACTAAAGGTAGTTGTTAATTAGTAATATAACACAAAATGAGAATAAAACATACATATTTGAGGAAATTAAATTCAAGTTGCTTTCGGTTCGGGTTATTTTCGGTTTTAATTCAGGTTGATTTTCTGTTTAACTAAATTTGAGTCGGTTTTAGTTTGAATTCGGGTCAAGTTTAGACCATCATGTTTGAATCTATATCGGGTCACGTGTCCGATAAACCGGTTCGGGTCTCGGGTCATGTTTATCAGGTCTAAACTTGAACGTACAATCTTAAAATTTACGGTCTCGATTTTGATATAATAAAGAATATTTAATATACTATCGATTTGATTTCATATGACAATGTTGGTATAAATTGAATAACGCGGATGCTGTTTGAATGCTATTCAACTCCTCAGTTTGCTCAGATCTTATTTCATTAGTTTCGAGTTATTTCAAACTCATCAAATGAGAAACAAACATAATTTACATGATTTGCCTCACACTTTTATAATAATCCACGAAACAATCTCCAAAGACGGATTGTATGATCATCACCAGCCGATGCCAACATCAGAGGCCTTTTAGGCTTCCATCCGACATTGTTCACTGTCGTCGAATGCCCCGACAATCGGCGTAGAGCTTTGTCGATTCCAGATATATTTACCTGCCCAGGTTTGCATAATGTAAAGGTATATGCACATCAACAAATGTCAAACCGGTAGATTTCATTTCGTTTAATTCGAGTTTGGTAAAGAGACATCCAGGAATCGAATCCATGAAAATGATCATTTCTTGTTTGTTTGAGTTTTTCAAATACCAACAAACTAGACTTTATCATGTCTCACCGCAGCACAACAAAAACAATATTCCAAATCTTAGAGATAAAGCAGGTATGTGCATGCAAATATTCATTAAGTAAGTGTGCATTTGTCCATATTGTCACGTACTCAAGAGGCGAGAGACATTAATCCACGTCGGAAAAGAAAAGAAGATCTTAAGATATAAATGTTGTGGCACTGCATATTCTATCATATATGTCTTTTTGGTAAGAGTGTAATGTAGGCCATAGTTAGGCAGTTGAAAGAGTAAACTCGAAAATTACATGTTTCACTAGTATAATTCCGCACAAATGGAAAGGAAGAAGTCGTTAATCATTCTCATCTTATGGTGGGAGAAATCATCTTGAAGGAAGATATTAAATAACATTGTATAACGAAATAAAAGAATGGTGTAAAGGCTATATATATATATATATATATATCAGGTGTTAAACTGAGAATTCGGAATACGCACCACACTGAAGTCATTATTTTCAACATTATTTCTTATAAAGCTTTAACTAAAGGGTTATTCGACTTTCTAATGAATGAAGTGGCGTGGGCGTGGCTCGTGTGTTTTCTAGCTCTGCCACCAGCAACCATACTCGATATTCTATAACATGAATTCACAGGAAGTTGTACTCATAATGTAGTTTAAAGAAGCTTCATGTTAGCATTTAGGACATTGGTTCCCCGAAATCAGAAGTTTATTGTTGCAACATTACCCAACATGTAGATAGACAGTAAAAATGAACAGAAAACTTCATATTATTATTACATACTCAAACAGACACATTGTGTTCATAACTTTGCATCCCCGAAATCAATTAGTTTCAACCACATGTTCTAACCGTCTCTCAGGCGATTCCGACAAAGCAAATTCTACAGATTTGTACCTAATACCTTACCAGACAAGAAGCGGAGTTATTGTTGTATCCAAAAGTGTATAAGCATTGAATTATAAGCCTTAAAAATTCATGCTTATTAAGGAAGAAGAAGCAAGGAAGCAAATACTTTCCAAAGCTGCAAGTGGAACTTTCAGAAAAGAAAATGCTTCCATTAACAAAAGCCAAAGAAAGAACGCAAATATTTCCTTTTCTCAAATACTACCAACAAAATAAAAACAAGCAGATTTAAAATATATGTTTTCAATTAAATAGACAACCTTAAAAAATGCAAATTGAACTAACTACCGCAAAAACATGGCAAGATTAATAGAATGATTAAAAAAAACATTGAAGAGTAGTTCATTCAATTGAGATTAATAAAATGCTAAGCTCAGAACTGGAATAGTAAAAAAAGTAAAGGAATGGGTAAAGTTGTACATACATATGGAAGGAAGAGTCCCCCGCCGTGACGGCAGCAATAAACGGCGAGGAGAAAACCGGAGAAAAAAGAAAGAAAAAGGCGAAAGGTAAATTTGGGGAAGAAGAGGGTTCTTTTTTTTTTTTTCGGGTGGGGGGTCTCACGGGGATTGATGACGTCCGTAGAGTGTTTTTTTATAAATGGGTTAACTACAAAAAATAGTCACTTCATTATGGGAATATTTTAATTTAATCACCTAACTATGAATTTTGTCAATAAAGTCGCTCAACTATTTAAATGGTTAAATAAATATTTATAATTGTGGAGATGTTCTAATTTGATACCACATGGAATTTTCAGAGTTCTTTTTAAATTTTATTTAAAAAAATATTTTAGAAGTATAAAAACTATTAAATTGTTTTCTTGAAAGCTCCAAAATTTATTTTAAAAAATAAATATATTAAATTTGTAAAAACATATTAAGAATTTTAAAAATCATTTAAAAATATATATAAAAAACAAAAGAACTAAAAAAATTATATATTTGAAAATTACATAAAATTAAATGATTTCTTTTTCAAAACTTTTTTGAATTATATTTAAAAAATAAATATTATTAAAATTGTAAGCATTCTACAATATTACAAATTTACTTTGAAATTTATAAAATTATTATATAATATTAAATAATTATTAAAATTTTTAAAAATATATAAAATATTACAAAATTAATTTAAAATTTTTAAAATATAAAAAAACATCTAAAAATTATTATGAGACATTATAGTTGAAGTGTGTGTTGCCTATGATTGTGTAGGTTACATGTATTTTACCAATGAATTCGTATGATTACAGTTTTTATTATGATTTTAGATATTAAGGTGGCTAATTTTTTTTTAAAAAAATTAAATTATTTAAAATAATAAAATTTAGGGTAAAGTATGCCAGGTACCACCGAACAATATGGTGTGACCTGTTTTTACCATCAACCTTTCAATTGGTCCAAACTTACTACCAAATTTTATTTTTCGACTCGTTTATACCACCCTGCCGTTAAATCGTTAACTCCGTGGGGGAGTTGTCACGGTCCGTTTGCGTGATAGGCAAGACCGTGACGAGATGCTTGCTGGCCGTGCTTAAGTCGGGATGCGGGATAACATTAAGGGTGTAGTACGTGCCGTACAGCCGTTCAGTCCTGGGGACGGGCGTGCTGGTTAAGCACCACACTGGTCGGGAGCTGTCCCCGCTTCCCTGGTGAGCCCATGGGAGGGCGAAACCAGTAAGCATTGAGTGGAAAAGGCTGAGCCCCGGGCTGGTGAGAGCCCTGCGTTGCCGCACGGGGGAGTTGTCACAGCGTGAAGACTCTGACCCCGTGACAGATGGTATTAGAGCAGGTCCGTGTGCTAGCTGTGAGCTTACCAAGCGCTCCATATGCTGCGCGTAGCGAGTCAAGTGGACGAGCGTGTGTCTCGCACCCGAGTGAAGTGGTGTTCGCGAGTGGGACCTCTATAACATGGACGCTGCACTAAAACGACGTCGTTTTGGTGCCGCTATTTTGATAATAAATGACCCAAAACGACGTCATTTTGCTAGAGAAAATATGTGAAATTGTGCACTCAATAAGATTCGAACCTAAGACCTTAAGCACCAAAGACAACCTCTTAACCACCAAGCCAACCTAATATCTTTAAACTATTTTTAGCACAAATAATATATATTCCAAATTGTAGTTTGTCATATAAATAATATTACTTTATCTGAATAATATAAATATATTATTTCTAATATAAAAATATTCAAATATTGGTATACATATATTAATACATAAATAATAAATTAAATAAAAACATATAGATATTTTATATTATTAATAATATTAAATATATAAATAGATAAATATATTATTATAAAAACTAAAAGACTAATTTTCAAAACAAAATTTGTTTAAAAAATCTAAAATTTGATAAAATCTTAATCCCTAAACCCACAAACCCTAACCCTAAACTATAAACTTTAAACCTTAAAATTTTATTCATAAACAAATAATATTAAAATATATAAATAAATAATATATTATTATAAAAACTAAAAAACTGATTTAAAAAATATAATTTTTTTTAAAATTTACGAAAAGACCCAAAAATTCACCAAAATCTTAAACCCTAAACCCTAAACCCCAAAGCTTTAAGATTTTGGTGAAATTTTTAGGTCTTTTCGTAAATTTTGAAAATTTTATATTTTTTAAATCAGTTTTTTAGTTTTTATAATATATATTATCTGTTTATATATTTTAATATTATTTGTTTATGAATAAAATTTTAGGATTTAAAGTTTATAGTTTAGGGTTAGGGTTTATGGGTTTAGGGATTAAGATTTTTTCGAATTTTAGATTTTTTAAACAAATTTTGTTTTGAAAATTAGTCTTTTAGTTTTTATAATAATCTATTTATATATTTAATACTATTAATAATATAAAAATATTTATATTTTTTCATTTAATTTATTATTTATGTATTAATATATGTATACCAATATTTGAATATTTTTATATTAGAAATAATATATTTATATGACAAACTACAGTTTGGAATATATATTATTTGTGTTAAAAATAATTCAAAGATATTAGGTTGGCTTGGTGGTTAGGAGGTTGTCTTTAATGCTTAAGGTCTTAGGTTTGAATCTCATTGATTGCACAATTTTACATATTTTCTCTAGCAAAATGACGTCGTTTTGGGTCATTTATTATCAAAATAGCGGCACCAAAACGACGTCGTTTTGGTGCAGCGTCCATGTCATCACGGAGTTAACGATTTAACGGCAGGGAAATAAAGTTTGGTGGTAAGTTTGGACCAATTGAAAGGTTGATGGTAAAAACAGATCACACCCTATTGTTCGGTGGTACCTGGCATACTTTACCCTAAAATTTAAATTTATTTAAAAATATTTGAATCATTGTGGTATGACGTCATAGATTCCGTTAGGAAAGAACTGCTACTATCTTGCAGTGTTGTAAATCCTTGAGAGAAGAACCATTTAGCATAGAATCATCGGATTTGTTAGATTTTTAGGCCAAATAAAAGTTAATATTTAGAATATAGAAGATGTTGGAAAATATTATAGGTCATTTATTACAATATACGGAAGACATCGCCATCTACAAGTGGCGTTTTTTATTTTTTTAATGTTAAACAGAGGAATCTCGCCACCTGCAGGTGGCGTCCTTTGAGAAAAAAATATTAAAAGGTGGCGAGGTCCCTCGTGTACTGTAGAAAATGGCCTATAACCTCAAATATTCTTCAACGTGCCCTATATTTCAAATATTAACTTTCATTTGGATTATTCTCCAGATTTCTCCTAAAATTATATAGATCCTGTTTGGCAATTAGTGGATAGCTGATAGCGGATTACATTAGTTGATAGCTGATTGCATTAGCTGGTTTGACTAGCGGATTGTATAAAAGTGTTTGGTAAAATTAACTGATAACTGTTAGATTATTTAAACAAGCAAAATGACATATAAGGACATGATTATATTCAATACTTTTTTAAATAGTTTATTAATTATTAATATTTTGTATCTAATTAATATTAATTAGATCTATAAAATTATTTTTAATATAACTTTTCTAAACATATTTGAATGATTTATATATTAATTTATTATTTATATAATTATTTTCTAAAATTATTTTTTTATACTAGTTTTATTAACATGAGATATGTTTAGCTTATATTGATAATTTGGGATGAAATTAAAAATTTTAAAAGTTTAAGGATAATCATCCTTGATAGTTAAACTTGAGAATGTTTTCAAGTTCATCCCAAATTATGGCTTTCATTTTAGATTAGTTCTCAATTTTTTGAATGTTTTATTTTTATCGCCAAACTATGGCTCCCTTTCTAGATTGAACCCCTAACATTATAACGTTTCAAATTTCATCACTAAATTATTGTTTATGTCACATCATATTATTACATAATATATATCATTGTTTAATGATAATTATTAACTTTTATAACAGTTTTATTAACATGAGATATGTTTAGCTTATATTGATGATTTTGGGGAGTAATTAGAAAGTTCAAAGGTTTAAGAACCAATTAGAATGAGGGTCCTAGTTTGAAAATGAAATTGAAATATTTAAAAATTTAATGACCAATTTAAAATTAAGGTCATAATTAGGGGATGTGTAGTGCAATTTTTTGTGTGTGACATAGGGTGAGATTTTACATGCGTAATTACATTATATAGCTTTGTAATTACAATTTATACTATTAAACATGAAATATAGAATTAATGTGTAATTATACTTTGTCTATTAGAAATCTATAACGAATTATAATTTCTTGTAATTACATTTTAGGGGTGTTAAAAAATACCCGATCCAGACTATTCGACCATCCGAACAGAAATAACCAAGTATTTATCTGGATTTTTTTGTTCCAGTCGAGTACCCGACCCGGTATTTTCTGGATCGGGTCCGAGTCAAAATATTATGAATTTTCGGATAACTAGATATATTTAGAATTAATATTTTTTATATTCAATATATATATATATTATTAAACTATTAAAAATATTAATTTTTTATATTTTTATATTTAATAAATACATATTTTTATTTTAAACTAGTAAATATATATATTTTATATTTTTATATTAAACCAATAAAATATTTTTATATTTAAATAAATATATATATATTTAAATTTTCGGGTACTCAAATACCCGATTTTTCAGGTACCCGCAATTTTCGGGTACACGACTAACATGTACCCATAATAATCGTGACGGAACACGGTCCAAAGATAGTAGTACCCGACAATTTGGGTACCCGGTATTTCGGGTACCGGTTTTGAACACCCATGTTACATACGTATAATAATTTATACACTTTACTTTATTCATATATAGATAATTATTTTTCATACAATTACATTGTATTATCTAAATTATTCCTAAAAAACCGTATACGTTTAAACAATGATGATTGATGTATTAAAAAGTAACGTGTAGAATTGGATCATTTATTCTCATCATCTGCAGTTTTGCACGCCTCTCTCTGCAGTTTTGCACGTCTCTCTTTCTTCCCTCTGCATCTGTTTGCACGTTTTGCTGGAGTCGTAGTCTCTCTTTTCTCGTTTCATGGCTGATATGTCTGATGAGTTGGCTGGTCTGTCTCTTGAATCTGGTGAGTATGATCTTCTCGAGGTGGATCTTCCTGAAGCGGAGCAAAGGGTGGATTATAAATTTTGTTTGGTAGGTATTTTCCTTACTACAAGCGTTGTTAATTTTCCTTCTATGAGATCTACTTTGGCCAACCTTTGGCGTCCAGTCGGCGGTATTTCCATTATGGAGTTGGGAGATGGCCGTTTTCTGTTTCGCTTTTATAATGAAGTGGATGTGGATCGGGTGGACTCAGGTGGTCCCTGGAATTTTAATAATCATCTACTTGTTCACTATCGTCTAAATTCGGGGGAAGACCTGATGCTTGTCGCTCTAACCCATCTCTGTTTTTGGGTGTTTGTTCATGAGATCCCGCATGGGTTTATGCTTGAGAAGGTTGCGCGTTCGCTGGGCGATTTCATTGGGAGTTTTGTTGAATATGATTGTCGTGATGTTTCGCTTAGTTACAAGGGGATTATGAAAATTCGTGTTCGAATGGACATTCGCTTACCTCTAAAGCGTCGCAAGAAACTTTTATTGCGAAATGGTAAACACCACTTTGTCTGGTTCTCTTATGATAAACTCACCATTTTCTGTTTTGTCTGTGGTCATTTAGGACACGGGGAGTTGTTTTGTCCTGTTCGAGTGATCAAAGGTCCTGACAATGTTGTCCGTGGCTGGGACTTATCTCTGAAAGCTCCTAGTCGGTGTGCTATGCCTCCGTCGAGTATCTAGTTACGAGAGTCCACTGAAATGGGAAAGCTTGATTTGGGGGATGTGATTGCAGGGAATTCGGGGATTGAAAATCAGGCCCCTTTATTTTTGCCAGCGAGCAATCCTCTGTCCGGTGGTAACAGTCTGTCAACTACTACATCTGGACAATTAAAACACTTTATTGCCACCACTTCTCCTCTGGGCATTAATAAAATAATCTTAAATAGTGGACCATCGGTTAATATGGATGTGACTATAGACCCTGTTGGGGAGGATAACGCACTTGATCCGGTTGAAAGCTCGAAGCGACAGCGTGTGTTGGTTTCTGCTTCAGTAGTTTCTGCTTCTATTGATTCTACTGGAGTATCTACAACTTTATCGGCAGACCTGACTGGACAGGTCAACCGGTCGCAATGAAAATCATAAGCTGGAATGTCCGCGGTTTGGGGAAGCTGCGGGCAGTTAGACGTCTTAGATACAAGCTAAGAGAAATTGATCCCCAGATTATTTTCTTAATGGAAACAAAACTTGATTCTAGGCGCATGGAAAAAGTTAGGAGGAAATGTGGTTTTGTAAATGGTATCGACATTTCTGCGAATGGATCCCGAGGGGGTTTGTCCCTTGGGTGGAAATCGGATATTTCAATAAAATTATGTACTTTTTCGGTTTCGTATATTGATGTTAAGATTTTAGACTCTGATAACTCCTCTACTTGGAGGCTTACTGGTTTCTATGGTCACCCTGTTACTAGTCTGAGAAATGCCTCTTGGGACACCTTGCGTTCCTTGGGATTGGATCAATCGTTACCTTGGTTATATGTTGGTGATTATAACAAGATCTTTCTTGCCTCTGAAAAGAAGGGTGATCCGATTCGCTCTGCTAGACAGATGAATGACTTTCGCTCTACTGTTCAAGATTGTGAGCTCTCTGACTTGGGCTTTACAGGGCGATGGTATACTTGGGAGAAAGGTAAATTTGCGTCCACTAATGTGCGCGAAAGATTAGATAGGGGTTTGGCTAATCTGGCTTGGTGGGATCTTTTCCCAAACTTCCGTGTTTGACATTTATCTCACTCGATCTCGGATCACTGTCCGATTCTTATTGAAACCATTGGATGTGTTCCTTCTGCTCCAACAAGTAAGATGAGTTGTTTCAGCTTTGATGCAAATTGGATCTTGGAAGAGGACTTTGAACATTTAGTTTCTCAAAGCTGGAATGAAGCCCATGGATTAGCTCCAGCTAAGTTGGAACGTCTAGCACAGACGATTAAAAGGTGGTTTCGTTCTCTTCGTTCCCGGGGCTCCTAATTTTATAATTCTTTGAAAGAACGACTGGAAAATCTATCATTGGTTGACCCGGATGATGATGTTCTTGTAGAGCTCACTGAGATTAAATTGGCTCTTAATTTGGAAGCTGATAAGGATGAAGTCTACTGGGAACAACGAGCGCGTGTTAACTGGTTACAACACGGTGATCGAAATACTACTTTCTTTCACAAATGGGCTACGTTTCGAAGGAAGAAAAATAAAGTCAGAATGCTGAAACGGGACGATGGTGTGTGGGAGGAGGATGAAGCAGCCATGGCTAATATGGCCAAAGATTATTTTAGCAATATATTCACGAGCGATAACGTGGCCAATCCTAATAGCGTTCTCGCCCTTATTTCCTCCGTCGATTACTAATGCGCATAATGAGTTGCTATTGGCTCCTTTCTTGAAGGAAGATTTCCACCATGCTGTGAAACAAATAGCCCCTCTAAAGGCTTCAGGGCTAGATGGCTTCCCTGCTCTTTTTTATCAACAGTATTGGCATATTGTAGGAGACGATATTGCGGAGTATTGTAACATGGTGCTGAAAGGTGATGTTGCACTTGATGATGTTAATCTGACGAGCATTGTCCTGGTTCCTAAAGTTGAGCAGCCAATTACTATTGACCAATTCCGCCCAATCAGTTTATGCTCTGTTCTATACAAGATAATTGCAAAGGCTCTAGCTAACCGAATTCGTCCATTGCTAGAAAAATGCATCGACCCTACGCAAAGTGCTTTCGTTCCTAGAAGGGCGATTACTGACAATATTTTAATTGCTTATGAGCTCATGCATTCTATGAAGATTAAGAAGCGCGGCACTGTAGGCTCCTTTGCTTTAAAACTAGATATGGCCAAGGCCTATGATAGAGTTAGTTGGAGTTTTTTTTTGGAAAAAGTGATGCTTGTGATGGGTTTCGATAGTCGTTGGGTTGACATGATAATGTCGTGCATTAGTTCGGTCAAATACAAAGTCAACTTTAATGGCAATTTCAGCGATACTTTTGTGCCTACGAGAAGAGTTCGTCAAGGAGATCCATTGAGCCCCTATCTCTTCTTGATGTGTGCTGAAGCGTTCTCTGCAATCATTAACCATGCTAAGAATTCTGGAGTTATTAGTGGAGCTAAAGCTGGACGGTATGGCTATCCCATCACTCATTTTTTTCGCTGATGATTGCATCCTCTTTGATGCGAGTAATTTTGAAGAGACAACCGTGGTAAAAGACTTGATTTCTAAATATGAGATGATTTCTAGCCAACTGGTTAACTTCAACAAATCCTCCATCTTTTTCAGCAGTAATGTATCTCGCTCCACTAAGGTTTCCATTGGTAGGCTCTTTGGGGTCCGCCTTTCTATTAGTCATGAGAAGTATTTGGGGTTACCAAATATGGTGGGAAGGAATAAAAAGGAGGCTTTTGCTTCATTATGCGACAAACTCATAAAAAGAATTGAAGGTTGGAGTATGCGCTTCCTGTCGATGGGTGGTAAGGAGGTGTTTATCAAGGCGGTGTTATAATCGATACCAACTTTTCCTTTGCAGTGCTTCCTCTTTCCTAAAACTTTTTGCTCCAGGATGGAAACAATTATGAACAAATTTTGGTGGCGCAACTGTGGCTCTGGGAAAGGGATTCATTGGTTCGTGTGGGAGGATATCGCTCTCCCAAAACATTTGGGAGGAATGTGTTTCTGTAACCTTAGCCAATTCAATATTGCTATGCTTACGAAACAAGGCTAGAAGCTCTTAACCAATCCGGAGAATCTCCTAACTGAAGTCCTCAAAGCAAAGTATTTCCGGAATGGAGATTTCTTGTCGGCTGAGCTGGGTTCGTACCCCTCGTATACGTGGAAGAGTACCTGGTGTTCGAGGGGGGCTATTAGAGAAAGGTTGGGGGTGGGCTGTTGGGAATGGCGAGTCAATTGACATTTGGCAGGACGCATGGCTTGCAGGTTCGGGGAATGGCCGGGTTCCTAATAGAACCCCTACTACTGGTTTTAAGAAGGTAGCTGATCTTATTGACCATACTTTCCGTTCATGGAAAACTGATCTTATCTATTCCTTATTTGATCAGTCTACTGCTGTTCGAATCTTGTGTATCCCTATTTCCAGCAATGGGGATCATGACAGTAGGATTTGGAGGGGTGATAATTCGGGGGAGTATAGTGTTAAGAGTGGTTATAGATGGCTCGTCAATGTTAGTCTTGGGGCTGCTGAAGCCCCTCCTGTTGTTGAAACAGATTGGTACACCTCCCTCTGTGACACCATATGGTCTATGAAACTACAAGCCAAAATTAAAATCTTTTTTAGCGTCTAGTTCATAACCTTTTACCAATGCAGGCGAACCTAATTGCCAGAAAACTCAATGTGTATCCTTTGTGTGTTCTGTGCGGCACAGGGTGTGAATCTTTACAACATATTGTGTGTGAATGCAATTTCATAAAACATGTCTTATGTGGGATTGGCATTCATGTAGGGCTTTTATCCACAGACGAGGGAAGTATTAAGTAGTTTTCTCTACTCTTTGAAACTTTACAGCGGGAACAAAGAGAGCTATATGCAGTTTCTCTATGGGCATGCTGGATTGCGAGAAATAAAAGGATTCACGAGAATTCTGTTTACTCAATATCTCAGGTTATTTTCTTTAGTAAAAGTACCTATCTGGAGATCTCCAGCTATGTGACACGGAATATAGCTAACCCATCCACTCGCAGCTCAAGATGGTTGCCCCCTGAACAAAACATAGTTAAAATTAACTTTGATGCAAGTTATTCAGATATGGATAAAAAGTCCAAATCAGGAATAATAGTCAGAAATGAGCAAGGAGAAGTTATGGCAGCGACAACTTATCTTAAGCATCCTGTTGCAAATCTGGAACATGCAGAGGCTCTGGCTTGTGAGCAGGCCCTTATCTTCGCCCAGGAGCTTGGTTTCCGACGAATTGTGGTTGAAGGTGACTCCCTCGTTGTTATCTCCAAGTTAACAGAACGTAGAACCAACAGAGGCTTTATCAGTGTTCTATGTTGGAATATCCAAAGAAGGGGAAGAAATTTTGATTACCTTCGGTTCTTGTACACCAGCTGGGAAAGCAACGGTGTGGCTCATGCTCTGACTCGTATTGCGCTGCCATCGTTGGAACCCATGGTGTGGATCGAAGATGTCCCCCAATCGGTGCATCATCTGATTTGTCGGGATAAATCTGGGGTTGTTCCTGTTCCCTAACCCCGACTAGTGTTGTTAGTCTCCGAAGATTACTCTATTTTACCTCCGTCGTAGATGTTGCCATGGTTGCCCGTCGGTTTTTCCAGGTGTTTCATTTCCCAAGCTTGGCTTGGCCGTGTGGGTTTTATTTTCTAGAAGCTGCACGTTTAGTTTATCTACTTCTTTATTTTACTTTATTGTGGGTAGTAATTATCTATCAGAACTTTGTCTTTTTTTGAGTTATAATAAAATAACAGCTTCTATTGTTCAAAAAAAAAGTAACGTGTAAGAAAATATATTAGACATGATCTCGAACCAAAATAAACATACAATTATGACAAAAGTATAGTTCATGTATCAAAACGTGTGATATGATCAAGTTCAAGTATAGCTCTAAAAAAACTATAGTTACTGTATTAAGTTTATGTATTTAACATTCGTCTCGTCTTCAATTGGTCCTCAAATATCGTCGATCTTTAAATTATGTGCGCGATGACAATGTTGACTCGCCCACCTACATTACTCAGATCGTTTCTACTATCTAGTGACCCCTTAAATAACATATAGCTTGAAGTTTCTGATTTTGCTGGATTTGTGCTTTTCTTAGTTCGATCGATGATTGTACAATATTTGCTTGTCTCTCTTGTTTCTTCTTCTCTGGTGCATCGTATGTTTTCTATTGTTGTTTTTCTTGTGTTCTTTTTGTTTTGTTCTGATTTGCCGGTTCTATTTTCTGATTCCAGTGTGACCAGTTATTGTTAAGCTTTCGTTTTCTAGGGTTTGAGAGAATTTCAATTTGGAGATTTTAGGGAAATTGTCGATTTGGAAATCTGAGGCTCGATGAACAGAAGAAAGAGAAAGGTTTTCTTTTATTATTTAACTAAACAGTGCATTTGTACAAAGGGAAAAAAACTTTACAAAGTTAACTAAAACACTTAACACCTATCCTATATATACTAAACAAGAATCAAAATAAAGAAGATTAACTACCAAAAAAGCTAACTAATTCTGTTAGCCCCCTCAAGTTGGAGCATATATATTATGTATGCCCAACTTGAAAAGTATAAAATGGAAAGAAAAACTAGGTAGAGCCTTCGTCAAGAAATCTGCAAGCTGATTGTTGGAAGGTACATGTAGCAATCCGATTAGTCCTTGATGTATCTTTTCACGAATAATGTGACAATCAATCTCAATATGCTTGGTACGCTCATAATGCACTGAGTTTTCTACAATTTGAATAGCAGAAGAATTGTCACAAAAAAGATTTGCTGCATAAAAAGGAGTATGAAAGTCTTTAAGCAAGTAAAATAACCATTGAATTTCACAAGTGATTGAGGCTAGGGCTCTATATTCAGCTTCACTAGAAGACTTGGATACAGTTTGTTATTTTTAGATTTCCAAGAAACTAATGAAGAACCAAGAAAGACACAAAAACCTGTGACAAACTTTCTAAAATCTGGACATGAAGCCCAATCTGAGTCAGCAAAAGCTTGAAGTTTGAGATTATTGTTAGAGGGAAAAAAACAAACTCTGACCTAGGGTACCTTTTAAGTACCTCAAAATCCTATGTGCAACATTTAGATGAGTATGGGTAGGACAAGAGAGAAACTGAGACAATTGTTGGATAGAAAAGGCTATATCAGGCCTTGTATTAGCAAGATATAACAACTTTTCAATTAATTTCTTTTAAGCTGTGACATCTTCTAAAGGAATTTCGTCATTTTTATGTAACCTTTGAGATCCTCTAGTAGCAACAATAGGGGTTGAAACAGACTTAGATTCTAAAAAACTAGTTTCAGATAACAGTTCAAGAGTATATTTTTTTTGGTATATATTGATTCCAGAACTAGACCGAGCAATTTCAAATCCTAAGAAATACTTCAGATCACCTAAATCTTTTATTTTAAAAGTGTTATGTAAAAAAGTTTTAATAGAATCAATGTGATCAGAATTAGGACTAGTTAATATAACATCATCTACATATATGGCTAAAGCAACAAAGTCACGATCAATACTTTTTATTAAATAAACTAGAATCAGCAGCAGACTGTGAAAAACCTAGTTAAAGGAGAGCTAAGGTTAACTTTTCATTCCATTGCCTACTAACCTTTTTTAACCCATACAAGCTTTTCTTTAATTTACAAACTAAACCAGAATTGTTTTCATTAGAATATCCAGGAGGCAAATTCATATATACTTCCTCATGTAGAGAACCATGAAGAAAAATATTATTAACATCAAGTTGTTGTAATTTTCTTTGTTTAGAGGCCGCAATGGCAATTAAAGTCCTAATAGTTGTCATTTTTGTAATAGGACTAAAAGTGCTTAGAAAGTTTACACCAAACTGTTGAGTGTATCCTTTTGCCACTAATCTAGCCTTATACCTATCAAGAGTACCATCGGATTTTAATTTTGTTCTAAAGACCCATTTATATCCTATGGTACTTTTGTTAGAAGGTAAAGGGACTAGATCCCATGTATTATTAGTTTTCAAGGCTAAAATTTTTTCTTACATTGCAAGTTTCTAACAATCATGTTTAATGGCATGTTTATATGTTTTTGGTTCAGACAAAATGTCAAGTTTACAAATAAAAGACTGATGATGATCAGACATGTTGTTATACGACAAAACATTGGCAAGAGAATGAGTAGTAGTTCTGATTTTAGGTAAGTTTACCTCAAAGTCATGGAACTTCTAGGAAAGTTTAATGGTTTTGAAAGGTCTAGAACTAACCAGATTAAAAGGCATATAATTTTTATTATGAACAGAAAGAGAAGCATCAGAATTATCAGCATGAACATTGAGGGAATGATCAGAATGATCAGAATGAACAAGAGAAACAGAATGCTGGTCTGGTGAAGAACAAAGATCAGAGGATTTCAAATCATCAAGAAATAATGAGGAATTGTCACAATTTAAAAGAACAAAATCAGAAGAGGAATTAAGAAAAGGGAAAACACTTTCATTAAAAATAACATCTCTTAAAATAAAGACTGATTTTGTATTTAAATTGTATAATTTTTAACCTTTAACATTCTTAGAAAAATCAAAAAACACACACTTAATAGCCTTATGATCCATTTTGGTTGCAGGCTTTGGTAAATTAGATGCATAAGACAAACAACCAAAATTTTCAAATTACTAAGGTTAGGTGTTTTATTGAAAAAGCAATTCATAAAGTGTTTTGTTATTTAAAATGGGAGTATGAGTTATATTGATTAAGAAACAAGCATGCAAAACACAATCTATCCAAAAAGTTAAGGGTAAACCAGCATGAATTCTTAAAGACCTAACAACATTGAGTAAATGTTGATGTTTTCTTTCTACAATGATGTTTTGCTGAGGTGTATGAGTATAAGAGATTTGATGAACAATGCCCTTATTATTAAAAAAGTTTACCATTTTAAATTTCTGAGCATTATCAGACCTTATATATTTGACACGTTTAGAAAATTGAGTTTCAATGAAATTACAAAAACTGACAAATAGATTCTTAACTTCAGACTTGACACTCATAGAAAACATCCACACAAACCTAGACATATCATCCACAACAGTAAGAAAATAACTATGTCCATATAAGCTCTTAATTGGAAAGGGGCCCCAAACATTCATATGTAAAATATCAAAACAAGAACCAGAAACAGAACATCTTTTAGGAAAAGGCAACCTTTTGTGCTTTGCTAAACAACACACATCAAAATCAGAAATATCACCAGAAGGAATACTATGATGTAATTGAGAAAAGAAATACATCCTACGACTAGATGGATGTCTTAGTCTAACATGTCATGTATTTAGAGAAGGAGAAGAAGATACATTACAGACAACAGAATCAACAGAAAAAGAATTCAACATCTGATAAAGGCCTTTGACTATACTAGTTGTACCAATCGTCTTTCAGGATGGGGCATCCTGTATTAAACAACAATTCTTAAAAAATAAAGCAGAAACATTTAGATCTAAAGTTAGCTTACTGACAGAAATGAGATTAAAACCAAAAAAAGAATGTGCAACACATCTTTTAGAACTAAACCATTATTAAGAATAATAGTTTCTATATGTGATACTTGAACCAGATTACCATTTGGTAATTTAACAAACTTATCACTAATACCAGCATAAGAATTAAACAAATCTATATTATTGCTAATGTGATCAGTTGCACCTGAATCAACTATCTAAGAAGATGAAATTAATGATACTGATGAAAAGCAAGACAAAATCATACCTGGATCATCACTTGTGGCTGTGGAGAAGTAAAATCAGACAGCAAGGCATTCACAGTAGAATGGGTTGCAGCAGGAGAAGGACCAGAACTAGGACCAGAACTAAAACCATGACTAGGACCAGAAAGACCTTTTTCATGAAGTATAGACATTAACCCTTTAAACTATTCTTTAGTAAAAGATAAACTCTCATTTTTGACAATAAGAGACTGTATTGAAGGATCAAAAGAAGACTGTTCATGGACAAGATTAACTTTACTGACCATAGCAGACCTGAATTTATATCCCCGAGGATATCCATAATTTTTATAGCACTTGTCTATAGAATGACCAAAAATACCACAAAAGGTGCACAATGGCTTTCGACTAACACTGTTATATTGAGACCAAGAAGGTTTCTTGAACCTATTTGCATTACTATCAATAGCTAAGACATGAGAATCATAAGGACTAACATGAACCGACCTTTCATGTTGTATGATAATAGAGAAATTTTCGTGAATTTCTGGAAAAGGTTTAATCATGAGAATCTGGGATTTGGGAACAACAAACAACTCATTAAGACCTCTAAGAAACCGCAACACGTAATCTTGCTTCCTAAATTTTACGGCATCACAAGAGCAAGAAAAAAGCGGCCGAAAAATACACAACTCATCCCAAAGAACTTTTAATTGCGTATAAAAGGTTTGAACAAAATGTATACCTTGACTGAGAGAGTAAAACTCTTGCTGTAAATCAGATACGCGAATGATATCTCCTTGATTAAACCAGTCTCACAAATCAGCCCAAAGCTCGTAGGCCGTGTCGAACCAAAGAACGAACTGGGTAATTTCCGGACTGATAGCACGCCGGAGCTAAGAGAGGACGATATTATTACATTTAACCCACGCAAAATAGCTCGCATCGGACTCATTTGGTTCTTTCAGGGATCCATTAACAAATTGAAACTTGTTTTTAGAAATCAAGGCCATGCCCATTAACCGGGACCAAAAATGGTAGTTGTTGCCAGAAAGAAGAACAGAGGTTAATACAAGGGAAGGGTTTTCATTTGGGTGTACATAGAACTCATCGGAGTGATCAAGAAGACGAAATCTAGAAGAAGACTCAGAGGAATGCGTTTCGGAAGAACCAACTGATACCATGTTAAGCTTTCGTTTTCTAGGGTTTGAGAGAATTTCAATTTGGGGATTTTAGGGAGATTGTCGATTTAGAAATCTGAGGCTCGTGAACAGAAGAAATAGAGCTTTTCTTTTATTATTTAACCAAACAGTGCGTTTTTACAAAGGGAAAAAAAACTTTACAAAGTTAACTAAAACACTTAACACCTATTCTATATATACTAAACAAGAATCAAAATCAAGAAAATTAACTACCAAGAAAGCTAACTAATTCTGTTAGTTGATGTACGTTTGTCTTACTTATATTTGTGTTTTGTTCTATAAATATCAATATGCATTTGTTCAAAAACATTATCACCTTAGACGAAAAACTTATATAAAATTCTACTTGAACATAATTACAAAATTCAACTATCATTTAAAAAAAATTACCAATTTAAATCTTGAATTCTGATATGAAATATATGTTTACTCCATTTATTTTTCATTTTACCATATAAAATTCCTGACACTGATAATCTGGTAGATTTTCCAAATATAAACAAAAATGTTGCCATAGAATGATTTAAATTAAATAAATAATAATTTAGCAGTTCCTTGAAAGAAAGAAAAAAAGTTCTCAAGTGACGGCAACAAACGGCTCCAGGTTTGTCGTTTTCGTCGGTGCGTTACAACGACGCGCTGAATAACAGAGCGTAGTAGACAACCACCACCAAATTTCGGAAATAATAATTATTTAGGATAAAATGCACAAGTAGTCACTGAACTATGAAAAATGATCATTTTAATCACTGACATTTCAAAAAATTAATAGATGTGATCATTTAATTTATCAAACTGTTATAAAATAGTTAATAATTTTTTTATTGAACTATTACACAGCAATCATTAAATTAATCAACCTTTTACATTGTTTTATAATATTTAATAAATAATTTGTAATAACTTAAAATTTTAATAATTGTTTTATAACTTTTAAAAGGTCAATAAACAAAACGTTATTGTTTACAATTTAGTAACTATTTATATATTTTTATTATTTATTTATTTTTCTTATATATTGCATAGAACTTCATCCACCTAAATATCAAATGATCAAACATATTTAAGGCTCTTTACTCAAATAATTAAGGCTTTTTGTACAAATTGTTAAAATGAGATCTCAAGTTAAATTTTTTAAATGTTTGTTGACTTGTTGTGTGCGCGGTGAACTAACTTTTGAATAAAAAAATAAGTATAACAGAACTTAAAATATACGAAGTACAACCACATTTTGTTTTTCTCATGTTCTTTACCATGACTCATAATTATTTTTTTTTTGTTTTTCCTCGTAGGCATTTAATTTAACTTATTTTGAACATTTCTTCTTTAAGACCGTGCATAATTGCTCTTGTTGCACGTCTTCAAAACACCATTGTATTTACAAAACAAAAATCATTTGTCTCTTTCGGTGTCTTTTTTTTATGTCCAAATTAAGACATAGCCTTAAACTCTAGATCCTAAAACTTAAACCCTAAAAACTGCATTCTAACCTTAAGCCTTAATCATAAACCATAAACTTAATTTTTTAATATTGAGACATAGGACATAAAAAAGACATATGATTTTTATTCATATTTACGCATAAAAAATAAAATTGAATTGAAGTCAATAGAATCATTTTATTATTTACTAGATTTTGCTAAGCATACATATTTTTTAATAAAATAATGAATACACTAATTTTATAATCTACTAAGTACACTGTTACAATTCCCCCCGTATTTTAAATACAAAAAAATGCCGTATTTGGCAAAAAAGAAATACAAAGAAGCAGTATTTGCGTTTGCTGCAGGCTACACCGGAGCAATAAAAGCACGCCCCACCTTCCCCCACTCTCTCAAACTTTATCGTATAATTCTCTCTTTTCACTTTCTGAAATTTTATACTCTCATTCTAAAGATCTTTTCTTTCCAGCAGATCCCTCCTCTTTTCCGCCCCTTTTTCTCTCCGGGAAAGGAAAACTCTTTCCGCTGCATTGTTGCGGTAGATCTTTGCCGCGTTTCATGGATCTACCATCGCGGCGAGCTGCATTTTCTTAATCTTTTGTTTTTTCTAGGGCTTTTTAATTTCTTTTTCTGCCGCTCGGCGGATCAGTGTAGCAGCTTCGGTTTTGTTTTGTTGGTTTACGAGTTGTGTTGTTTCGCTTGGAGAATGCGACGGGGAGTTTGGCCGGCGGAGAATGGTCCGGTGTAGCCTTAGGACTCTCCGGTGGCTGTCCGGCGAGGCTCGTCTGGTTATAGTTGGTTTCTGTTTCTGACGATGGTTGTTTTGGACTCTGGTTCGGCGAGAGAAGATGCCTGCTTTGATTCTGCTCCAGTTGATTTCTGTTTACTTACTCAGCTTTCTCTCTTGTTCTTGTTTAGGTATCACTCTTTCTGGATACTTGCTCTTTTCTGTAGTTAGATTTATTTATTTACTTATCTATTTGGGTACTGTAAATATAGTAGAAACGAAAGAAATGTGGAGCAAAATCCAGTTCTAGTCAAGCTTTAGTTTTATTTAGAAATAAACAAAAAGTCATGTTTTATTAAGCTAAGTAGAGTTTGGTTAGTGTTGATTGGCTCTCTTATGGATAATTATTTGTCCACTTTAAAGTCCTCCCTTTAGCTCACTCGCTGGCCTTCGCCGGGAAAAATGAAAAATGTAAAAAAATGCTTTGCTTTTTGAATAATCGTTTAGTCACCAAAACTAAGTACCTACAAGTCTCCAGTTTTCTCGTTCCCTATAGTAATTCGAAAATAATTGGGTATTTGGGGGAAAAGTTAGCTAATTGATCAGTATTTTAGTCCCTTGGGCAATATATGGTCCCCTGTTAGTTTTCTGCTGATTTACTGAAAATGTTGTAGTTCAATTTGCTTATACAGTGTCTCATATGTGAATATATAATTTGTTTATACAGTGTCTCATATGTGAATATATAATTTGCTTATACAGTGTCTCATATGTGAATATACAATTTAAAAGGGAGTATCAGCGTCAAATATCTTATTAAAAATGTTTTTAGCATTTATTTTGGGTATTTTGAGTAAACGATCAAAATTTGCTACTCTTGGAAGTTGGAACTGTTGACATCTTTTTCATAATTATCAAATTTTTCTAAACTTGTAATATACAGTTATTACAAGATGTATGCAAATAAAGTGTTTTGATATACCATTTTTGGTTTTAATGACATTTCAAATTATTTTTATATAGTCTATTTTCAAGTTTTATACTAAAGTATATTTTCATTTTATTCATTTGATATTTATAATTTTGAAAAATTATTTTTGTATAAATATAAATGCAGAATGCTTGTGTGTTGAAGGTATATTGAATAATAGTAATATTTTTATTAATTAGGTAAATACCATAATTTAATGAACATATTCAATTGTTGAATGAAAATTTTTAAAAAAATAATCATAAGAGAAGAGGCATTGTGAATTAGTTAAAAGGAGTAAAAAAGTAAAAACCAACCAGTACCTATAGGTACGAGTTGGTACAAATAACTCGAATTCAAATACTGACATGAACAGTCATCAGTATAGTGACTACAATAACCATGGTTAACAAATGAAGATTAACATCTGTGCCATTTTATTTTACTTTTATTTCAGGGCTGCAAATATTCTTGTATCCTTTACAACCAGTGGATCGGTTGTCTGCAGTGGAAACAATAGTTGAGCGTGGTAATCAATTATTTCATTGATTTTAAATGTTAATGCAGTTAAACAAAACTCTTTTGATTTTTATTCCTGTCTAGGCTTGAAACAACCTATCATGTATATCCAAATAGTTTGATGTAGGTATATAGTATCCATGAAGAATTTTAACCGAAGATCTTTGAAGTAAAAGAATCTTTTAGAGATATATGTTTTTATGTGGCCCAGTCCACTGAACTTGCTCTGAGCCACGTGTCGTGGTAAACATGACATGTTTGGTAAGTATAACGCATGACTGAAAATATTCAAAGAGGCATTTGGTTTATACTTCTAGTTGATGAATTGGCATGTTCCTGCTCAAAAATTGTTGTCATCATTGACAAGTTTGTGATTTTTGTTATACAGTTGTCTATGTTCTTCTGCCCATTAATTGTTATATCTCAAAAATTATCTCCAAGGATCTTTGTGTATTCTGTTCAGAGTAGGAAGTCTTACCTGTCTATTTATGAAGGATGCGTTACTTATGAGATACGTTATTTCTTATGCATTTGTTACCTGATTCTCTCCTCTCAGTGCATCTGATCTTTAGAAAGCTTAGGAGGCTTCATTTTTTTTTTCTTGTCTATTTCCTATTCTTCTTAGGTCAATGTTATCTAAATGTTTCTGGATCCTCCTATTAGCTGTTCTGGTATATAACCCGATATGCTAAATTCATGATTTATAGAAAACAAAAGCGTACAAAACTACAAGTTATGTCACCAGTTTATGTAGATGTGTGGTATAGGTTATTGATGACCTTTTAAAGGAATTCTATTTTTTTATAAATAATTCCAACCTCCTTTCATTATTTTGCATTATTGCTTCTCACATGGATTACCAATAAGGTTGCTTCTATCCTAGCAGCTAGGTCTATTTCAATGCGTACACTATTTTCTCAACCAAGATCACCCCGGGACCATGTTAATCCTTCTTTTGCACCTGCCGCTGCACCTGTGCCTTCTCCTATCCATCAAGGTACCTATTGCAATCCGTTTCCAACACCTTGCTACGACATTAATGCTTCCATATGGCTTATGGATATTGCTCTGCAGCTCCTGTTGCTAGCCCCAGTAACCGCATGGCATCCAGACATCATCATCATGGTGGTCACCATCGCCATCGTCATGTTAAACCTCGAGCAGATGCTCCATCACCTTCAGAGCAAGGTAACATGTTTTGTGCCTTAAGCAATGTATAGAAGAGATGGCCTGCTGATGCTTGGTTCCATTTTTTGTTGCCAAAAGTAAAACTAAATTGTTGTTTAAACTTTAACCTTAATTGACGGGTCTACAAAACTTATTGTTAATCTTGGGGATTATGGTGGGGTTGATATGTTCGTTCACGCAAGGAGAATGTTTGAATAATCAATGAGTCGTAGAATGTGCCTACCTTCGCATGGTATCATGCGCTTGCATTTTTTTTAATATTGTTATAAAACACCCTGAACACCTACTTTGCTTCTTTGTGGTTTTGATTATAAAACTGTCAGGTTGCGATCAAGTTTGTGTGGAGCCACTTACTGCAACCCCTTTTGGTTCACCTTGTGGCTGTGTTTTCCCAATGAAAGTCAAACTTCTTCTGACTGTAGCTCCTTATGCTGTTTTCCCTGTGATGAATGAGCTAGAGATTGAGATTGCTGCGGGCATATATTTGCAACAAAGTCAAGTGAAAATAATGGGTGCCGCAGCTGATACTCAAAATCAGGAGAGAACATTGGTAGAGATTAACTTGGTTCCACTTGGAGAGAAGTTTGATAATACAACAGCAATTCTTACATATGACCGGCTTTTGCATAAAAGACTATCTCTAAATTCAACTCTTTTTGGAACATATGAGGTGGTATCCATCAGTTATCCAGGTGGTTATCTCTGTTGTTTTAATAACTTATTGTCACGCTATTTTTGTTGCTATGTCATGGTTGTAATTTGAAAATATGTTTTCAGGAGTTCCTGCTTCACCGCCATATGGTACTATTTTTGGGAGTGGTCCAACTGGAAGTACTGGAGATCTCCCTATCACAGCTAATTTTGTTAACAAGAACCAAAAGATGAACATCAGGATCATTGCGATTATTGTTTTATCTGCTTTTGTGCTCTTACTGGTTTTAGCTGGAGCAATCTCTGTCCTTATAAAATGGAGGAAATTTGGAAGACCATCAAATGCTGTTGGTCCGGCGTTTCCTTCCTCATTGAACAAAAGATCTGGTAGGTTAAATAGTGAGCTTTATGTTTGACATTTAGATTCTGTTGCATGGAATTGCAATGCATTAGGATGTGGGTAACTGGTTTTCCTCTATTTCTGTTTAGTTACACATACAACCCTAAGCTGATATGTCTATGTATTTTCATTTACTGCAACAATTGAATCATAATGGTTAATCATCCTTATAGCTGTGAAGTTGGAATATAATTGGAATTTTGATGCCTGGGTCTAACCTAGTTATATTTCCTTGTTGTCTGTAAGGACTATTTTGATATCTATGGAGTAGGAATATATGATGATCTGGTCTTCATGTTAACACAGGCATTGGTTCTATCTTGTCAAGCAGCATGGCAAGCTCTCCATCAATGTCACTCATTTCCACCATGGCTACTTGTGCTCTCCCAGTTAAAACATTTACACTTGTTGAGCTTGAGAAGGCGACGAACAATTTCAGTTCAAAGAGGATTCTTGGTGAAGGGGGATTTGGACGAGTTTACCATGGTATTATGGAAGATGGAAGTGAGGTAGCTGCTAAGTTACTTACAAGAGATAATCAGAATGGAGACCGTGAATTTATTGCGGAAGTGGAGATGCTAAGCCGATTGCACCACCGTAATCTTGTGAAACTTGTCGGTATATGTATTGAAGGACGTATACGCTGCTTGGTGTATGAACTTGTTCCCAATGGAAGTGTGGAATCACATTTGCATGGTATAATTTCCTTATCAAATTGCCCATTGTTTTGTCTGATTCGGATATTGGACTGATTACTTGTTCAAGTTAGTGTTTTTCATTTTGTTAAGAAAGCTACCCATTAACTTATTATCCAGAAAAAAAATACTGTTAATCCCTATCTATGTTGCCCAGGTCACGTACTGCTGAAATGCTATCAATATATATATTTCAATTTTGACTAAGGTAGATTGACCTTATCCAAGTTTTCTTTATATAGTGTTTGTATTGATGGTTTAGGTGTTGACAAAAGCAAAGGACCTCTTGATTGGGATGCTAGGCTGAAGATTGCCCTTGGAGCAGCTAGAGGATTGGCTTATCTTCATGAAGATTCTAACCCTCGAGTGATTCACCGAGATTTTAAGGCTAGTAATGTTCTATTAGAAGATGACTTCACTCCAAAGGTCTCAGATTTTGGTTTAGCAAGGGAAGCAACTGAAGGATCCCAGCACATTTCCACCCGAGTCATGGGAACTTTTGGGTAATTATTTGTCGATGCATAATTATCATTCGGTAGCAGTAAATTTCCTTGAAACGTCTTGCATGCCACTGCACATCCTCCAATTTACTGGACGGTGAAACTAACTAGTATTGTATATATTAATTAAAAGTTAATCCATGCAAATTTTATGGACTTCTTATGTCTGAAGTGTCATTTTCTCAGTCATCAATTTCTGATATCTCCTGCAAGTTTTAAAGTTTCTCTTTTTCTACCAAATAAATGTTGTGAATTTGCAACTTCCAGGTCTTCTATCAGGTTTGCTTATCAAAATATTATTAAAGCCGAAGTTTGTGAATTTGCAGGTATGTAGCTCCCGAATATGCTATGACAGGGCACCTACTTGTCAAGAGTGATGTTTACAGTTTTGGGGTTGTGCTTCTTGAGCTTTTGACCGGTAGAAAACCTGTGGATATGTCCCAACCTCAGGGACAGGAGAATTTAGTAACTTGGGCGCGGCCTCTATTGAGCAGTCGAGAAGGTGTAGAGCAATTGGTAGACCCTTCCTTGGCCGGAACATATGACTTTGAAGACATGGCTAAGGTGGCCGCCATTGCGTCCATGTGTGTCCACCCAGAAGTGACTCAGAGACCTTTTATGGGTGAAGTTGTGCAGGCTCTGAAGCTTATATACAATGACACCGATGAAACCGGTGGAGATTGCTGTAGTCAAAAGGAGTCTTCTGCCCCCGAATCCGACTTTAAAGGGGATTTCGCCCCTTCTGATAGTAGTTGTTGGTGGAATGCTGGTGAGGTAACTTACGGACAGTCATCATATCCTTTTGTCACAATGGACTATAGTTCTGGTCAACTTGACGAGATGGAAAACCGACCGTTTTCAGCTTCAAGTTTGGTTGGAGTTGGATCATCTTTACCGATAAGACACGGTAACAGATCAGGTCCATTGAGAATGGTTCGAAGCAAGGCGAGCTTTTATACGTTAAGAGGGAGCATGAGTGAGCACGGGGGACTCCTTCCAAGGCGAATATGGAGCGGTGGCAATTGGGTTTGAGCACTTGTTTCCCCAACTATTTTTATTTTTTATTTTTGAATTGTAAGCAGTGTAGCATTTGGGGGATTCCGGAGTGTCGAGAAGCAGAAACCCGACCTTGGCTACTTGTTTTTCTTGATTCCTTACCATACAAAAGAATGGAGATGTAAGTTGAAAAACTTGTTGACTGCGTTTTATGTTTATTATCTAATGCCAAATCCAATCCAAGGGCGACAGGTTCATTTACAAGATTGTCTTGTCTTGTATCGCAAACAAAATTTCCTTTCCTTGTGCAATCCTGTAAAGTGTAAACAAAAACAGGCTGGTAAAGCTTTTTTTGTTAACCCAAGTGTAGGATTAGGATTAAGAACTTGTTTTGATTAAGGAAATTGTAAGAAACTGTCGTTTTAGCAATTAATCCTCCGGCAATTGCTTATTTCTACTTTCTCTTCTTTTCTCTCTCTGATAAGCATCATCATATGCAATTGGTGAAGACTTTGTTAAACAAAAATAGTATCACATTACTTTTACATATATTAATGTGCAACGGGATCCCACCCCTTTAATTTTGGGATATGATCCGCAACTTATAATTTATACGTTTTTAGATCGTTGGATGAGTAAAATGGATAGTTAAAATTAACTTCTTACCCTTTTTTTTCGAGTGTTAATATTCACATAACTCAATGTTAATTTCAATCATCCATCATGTAAAAGTTAAAAGCTCATACACTGTGTAACTGAATTATATTCTTTTTAACTTTTTTAACTGAACCCAACAAGTGTTACAATGGAAAAACGGATGTTCTTATATTTTTATAATCACCTTTAGACTATTAAATGGGATAATATGTGTTGTCTTTTATTAGGTTCAAGAGGTTGACCGAAAGAAAACCCACGTGAATCTTGATGTTTGTTTAGGGGAAATTAAGTTTCCTTTATCGATTTGGGGGAAACTTATGGGGAAGAAAAATATCAATATTTTAAATATGCGAAATATTATTTTTTTAATCTTCTTAATTTATAAATAATTTTAAGAAATGATTTTAATCGTAAAAATTCTTATGAAAAATTATTTGATATACAACTTTGCACATATTTTTTTATTTTAAAGTTATAGTGTTTGGATTAGAGTTTATAAATTTAGCTTTCATTTATGGATTAAGAGTTATAGTTTATGATTTTAGAAAGCTCATATTCTAAAATTTATAATTTAAAATAGGAGGATCATGTAATTTTTTTGACACAATCTATATATTAAATAATAACTCAAAAAATTATTATAATTAATCTATTCTTATAATATCATATTAAAAAGGAAAAAATTTAATATACATATTGTGTAAACACAAATCTTTTAAGATTAATGTTTAAAATTTTGAATTTAAAGTTTAAATATAAAGGTTTATTTTTGATTTATAATATAAATAAATAGGCTTGTGTAAAATTTATTTTACACATCCTAAAGTGTATCATATTTAAACCCAATGTATAATCTCTTTTCTTTTCTCAACCATTTTATGAATTTATTACTTTTCTTTTTACAACTTTTAATCCAAAGAGAATGTAAAAAAATCTAGCCTAACAAAAGGTGGAAATTTTTTTTGCTTCTTTTCGGTCTCTTTATTTATGCCCCTACACTTAAAATTAAGTTTAAGATTTAGGGTTTTAGGTTATGATTTATGGTTAGGGTTTAGTGAATTTAGGGTAGAATGTATTTTTAGGATATAGAGTGTAGGGTTTATGATTTAAAATTTAGGGTTATGACTTGAAATTTAATTTTGTAGTGTTGGGACATAAGTAGGGGGCATTGAAAAGGGACAGATGATTTTTATCCCTAACAAAAACGTTGACCATGTGACGTATACAAGGTGGACCCAGTTACTTGGGCCTCAGTGATTGGGTCTTGCTTTGGAGGCATCTTTGGGTTTAGGCCAACTTGGCCTCAAAATAAAATAATAAAATAAAGTTAGGAGCAAATATTTCGTGCGTGGGTGGGTCCCATGACTCACGAAATCACTCAATCTACGTGCATGACTCAACTCAAAGACGATGACATCATATATATTAATTTTCATAATATATATTATCTTACTCTTATTTATTCATTATCACTTATTCGATGACAGGGACAAAAACAAGAATTTAAAGTTGGTGAACAAAACATAATTGTTTAGAAGTATGAACAATTTTATAAATAAATTAATTTTTTAAAAAAATGTTATGAATATTTATCTATGTAGATGTCTATCATGATTAGAACTTTATCAAAGGAGTTTGATTTATTTATTATTAGGAATATTATCTCTATGAATTAGAGTTTAATGTATTATGTACTTCTTATGCCTATAAATAGATGATTCATTGAAGGCATTGTATACAATTCTATATTTTGAGAATAATACAAATCTCCCTCTTCCTCTCATCTCCTTGTTCTTCTTGTTCTTCTTTATTTTATTCACAACACGTTATCAGCACGAGACTCTAATCAACTGAGGTCTTCATCGTTATAATTCAAAAGAAGTTACCAGGAAGAATTCGATTATAGAATAAACCAAAGATAAGTTTTTTTTCCCCTTATTTTTTTAGTTACCGATTGTTTTTCTCTTTATATTTTAACTTTGTTTTAATTTTTAAAAATTTTGGAAGTATGTTTGATTTTATTCGAACATTGAAAAGAGATAAATTTGTGGCTTCTCACAAACCAAAAGACGAATTGATAGAGACGGAGAGGTTGTGTTTGGTGTAAATTACGTGTATTTTCTCTTGTTCCTAAAAGGGTTAATTAGCGAAAAAATCGATAATGTCGCGCTGTTTTCCTTACATGCCTCCTCGGCTTTTAAAGCAGGGAACGATGGAATCGATTAAGGTTTGTTGAGCAAAAGTATTTGTGAGTTTTCATTTTTGGTACTTAACTGCTTATGCTTTTCATACTTAATTATTATTATTTGTATTTGTATATTTGTAAATTCATGAAGTTTGATGATGGTGCATGTAAAGCCTGTTCGATTTACTGACTATACTTTGTAATCATGAATAACAAAGTTATGTACGTAGAACTATGGTATTCTTTCATATAAATTCATTAAAATACGTACTCTAGGTTTAAGGTTTTTTTTTAGTAACAAAGATCTGTACATTAATGAAACACCTTTGTTGGTTTAGTTTTTTTTTAAAGAGAGAATTATGACATAGATCCTCTGATTTCTAATATATTCAATTCAGCCCATACGTATAGATCTTATTATTATGGTTTCATATATGTTTATTTTTGACACAATGGTTGAACTTTGTATTAAGATCAATATGTGTTTATAATATTTTATTTGATGATATTGATATTTTAATTGAGTTTTACATGTATTTAAATGACTTGGAAAGAGACACGCCATTATGAGAAGATGTTTTGGTCATTTGCTACGTCTCCATTTTCCTCGAGAGGAAAACTAATATCGGTACATTCTTATTTTATTTTTTATTCTTTAAATTATGATTTTAATGTGCGATAAATCATGATGAATTTCAATATATAAAAAGATTGTTATAAAGTCTATATTTGCTCGAAAGCAATTTTTCTTCTTTGTCGAAAAACTCGACCATAGACTTCTCCCAATTTCAAGTTACGAAAATTCTTCTTGATCCAAAAAGTTTTATGGGAGGCATTCCTTGAAGTGAATGCAAAGCATGATTTTTATTCCATGCGATTATCAATGATGGGGCATTCCCTGAAGTGAATGCAAGCATGATGTTTATTCCATGCAATTATCAATGATGGGGCATTCCCTGAAGTGAATGCAAGCATGATGTTTATTCCATGCAATTATTGGATCTGTTTCATTCCCTGAAGTGAATGCAAACATGGTAAATCATTATTCAATTAGAGACATAATTTCAATATAATCCAAGTATAATTGGCTGGACATCCCGTTCTGCGAGGCTACTGGTCTCAAAGGAGGTTTTTAAAGGACCTTGTGGACATGTTTAACAATGCCGCGTACGAGGATTAAATCTTTGTTCTCTGTGATAAGGATATGTGAAAAAGGTTTTAAAGGCCCACTGGCTCTACTCCATTCCCTGAAGTGAATGTGAGGTTGTATTATGGAATGAATAAAAAATCACATTAAAAGTAGTGATCGTGGTCGAGACTATGAATATACACATGAAAAATATAGTCGTATGAAGAATATTTCTACCCGCTGGTAGCAAAGTTATAAGGATGAAAAGAGTGATAAAGATCATTTTAAGGAAGTGGAATCCTTTTACCAATGTGATGTTATAAACTATTGATTTCGTACTTGTCAAACGCCAAAGTATTATGGACTTTATCCATAATCATGAATGATAAATGAAATAAAATATAAACAAAATTTGTTTATGGCGTTATTGATCCAACTCAATTGGATATTGTTAATTTTCTCATAACCTTTGAAGGGAATAGTTTACCATTTATTTTATTTCCCTTATAACCTCTAATAGGAATAATTGATTTATTTTATTTTATTTTTATGTTAATTCGTTTTATTTATTATTTATTTATGTTAGTTTGCTTTATGTTTATTTATTTCATATATTATTTATTTACGTTTTATGTTAATTTATTATTTGAAGAATATGATTACTTCCGGAATAAAATATACAATGAATTATGGCTATTTATGCTTAGAATTGTGGCTATTTATGCCTAGCAGATAATGCAAGTACTCATATTGTACTTAAGCATAAGAAATAATTTTCCCATTTAAATGCAAAGGGAAATATGAGTAGTATTTCTCAAAGTACTAAAATATCAATACTTCGGAAGAGCACTTGAAAGTTTATCTCTGATAGATAATCGACTTGATATGATGTGCTATATTTTATATTTTTCATTCCTCGAAGTGAATGATACAAAGTACATATTTTCATTACCTGAAGTAAATGAAACAAAACACATTTTGAAAGGTGCACAATTATGCACTTATCGATTAAAATGCAAGAGAATAATGTGAGTACTATATCCGAAAATACTAGTATCACAAAAGGCTCTGGTTGAGCAAATATGTTATTGTCAAATGGAACTTTATTCCATATTCACAGTGCGTTATACTCGTCAAAGTCATAAAGAGAGCAATATGAGTTCGCAAACTATCCCTTTGGGAATTATAGATAACATATGTTATCAATTGGCATTTGAAAGAAGCCAATATTGATATAAGTTTTGGTAGCCAAAAAGTCAGTTGAAAGCTCTAGAAGAGCTATATATTACTACCAAAAGATAATTTCAATTGAAAGCTCCGAAAGAGCTAAATATATTCCTATTTAAAGGAACAATTTTGATGGTCGTACTAGACATGTACGAGTGAGATTGAATTACATGTTATGGTAAACAAAGAGTTTACAAATTCAGAGATATATACACACATATATATAGTTGGCATGATCGGTTAGACCATCCTGATCAATGGTGCAGAAATTATTGAGATTTACATGCACATGTATTAAAAGAACCTGTAGTTCTTGTGGTGCTTATTCTCAAAGGAATGGATTAAATTCCACTTATTAAAGAACGTGAAGTTCTTGTGTTGCTTAAAGGAATTGATTAAATTCCACTTACTAAAAGAACCTGAAGTTCTTGTGTTGTTTGTTCTCAAAGGATATAGATGATCCCACTTACCAAAAGAATTAGAACTTAAAGTTCTTGTATTGAAGTTGAGACTGTATGTCTTGCATATCTGAACGAAATATGGGCCCATATATCCACAAATGTGGAAAGTTTTATATGATTTTAGTAGATGCATCTACATTGTTTTATCGACTTACAACTAGAAGTTTGTGAGATTGATTCTAAAAATACTCAGATTATGCAGTTAGACTATTCGTCTTGAAAAGCTAGTGGGTTTATATTTTAGGCTATATCAGTTGTTACAAAGCCTATTGATTATGAAAAATATAGTTTAGCAAAATTTCAATTGGATGCCTCCTATTTAATAGCTAAACTATGAGAACAAAAGAGTTATTATTTATATGGTGTTTCCATATAGCAACACTTATACGCATCAAGCCAACGAGTTATAATAAACTCCCCGTTATGATTGGTTTTTGGTCAGAAACCATACATTTCCCATTTTATGATTTTTGAATGTGCGATATGAATTGCTCCACCACAACGCACAAAATGGGTAAATAAAAAGGGTTGAGAATATATATTGAGTACGAGTCTCCTTTTATGTTTAAATTCTTAAACATTAATTGGAGAATCATTTATGACATGATTTTTCTCAACATCATGGGGAGATAATAATCAGCTGGATAGAGAAAAATGAATTATCATTATCTAGATCCTCGTATATGAACTAGAAGTTCATAAGATAATTCATGTTATTACATGTCAACTGCCAGACATATTTACTGACCCAATGAGATTAATTAAGTCTCATATACCAGCTGAAATGCTCTAAGTTTAAATTACATGTTAGAGCGAGAGAATGTAAATCATGCCTGAAGCATGATAGTTGAAATGGTTCCAATGATCAAAATTCTCGTAAATAAAAAGTAATATGAGATGGTCATATATTGGAGGCGGGTGCTCCTGAAGAGACCCAAGACATAACAAATAATAAAACTCTTGAAGAGTTTCAAGTACCTGGAATAAAGATTGAAATCTTGAAGAGATATCGATGAGTTATGTCATTACGAGAATGGAACTAGAAAAATTGGAAAGTTGTCGACAACGATTTTACAAACAATATTACATAAAATACTTCTATAGAAGTAAAGAAAGAAATCGAAGATCTTGTATAAAATCTATCCAGAAGTATAGACGCTTTGAACTTCTAAAATAGAAGTATTTGGACCACCAGTCCAAACACCTAAAGGTGTAATGCAAGTGAGACACAAATAAGTAGTCGTAAATACGACTTGAACTGTGATTTATGAACAGTTTTAATTACTTCATGGTGGATGCAATTACTTTGGCAGTTTTGAAAATTTTACATGCGTCTAATTATTTGTGGATCCATATTTATCCTTGAAGGATCTAAAATGCTATAAGCATTTGAAAATTTCTGAGGAAATTTATTTAGACATGTCTCATGAATATTTTGGCGCATTTGGTATAATCGCCTTAGTGAATACTAATTGAGAAAATACTATAAGAATGATCAGATTTCTTTATGTATTTTATAAAGGAGTTTGGATCAAGATCCATTATGATAATTTTAGAACTCCTAAAGAGCTTCAAATTGGAAACTCATGAAGTACTTTCAATACAAGTACTTGAATCTTGACATCAAGTTTATCTCAACCTGAAGATCAAGCATTTTTATATATTTCTTTTGTCTATGAATAGACATAAGCTGAAAGAATCTTAAAGAAGATTCAATATGAATATAGCATATCTATTGAGTATCCCAATAGTTGTAAGATTGTTGGATGTGAATAAAGATAATTATATCTTTTCTTGGTCTTGAAGCACTATATATTAGTTGGTCAAGAAATATCTATGAATATACAAAGATCATTACATTTAGATCTTCAAACATTCGTTGATGCCTCCTCAAATGTCGTAGAAATAATTGTTATGCACGAGGCAAGCCAAAAAAATGTGTTTGGCTAAGATTATTGACCCAACATATCCAAAAGATATGTGGATTTACTTTTACAAGATATGATAAAAGCTATCTTGTGTGAAGATAAAGCAAGATGTATATCTCAGTTTGAAAGTTGATACATCATGGAACATATTACTCCAAAGTTTCATCCCTCGCGATCTTTAGAAAAATGATATTCAAGATTAAATTATGAAGATTCAAAGATCTTCTGTGATGTTTTCATGAGGGGGAGTAAATACGCGTTGCACTCTTTTTCCCTTAACCGAGGTTTTGTCCCAATGGGTTTTCCTGGTAAGGTTTTTAATGAGGCAACAAGTTATGCGTATCAAAGATGTGTGTACTCTTTTTCCTTCACTAAAGAATTTTTTTTCTCCCACTGGGTTTTTATCTTAGTAAGGTTTTAACGAGGCACATTATCTTCATAGACATCCAAGGGGGAGTGTTATGAATATTTATCTATGTGGATGTCTATCATGATTAGAACTTTATCAAAGGAGTTTGATTTATTTATTATTAGGAATATTATCTCTATGAATTAGAGTTTAATGTATTATGTACTTCTTATGCCTATAAATAGATGATTCATTGAAGGCATTGTATACAATTCTATATTTTGAGAATAATACAAATCTCCCTCTTCCTCTCATCTCCTTGTTCTTCTTGTTCTTCTTTATTTTATTCACAACAAAAAAATTATATAAAATAATAAAGGTGAAAAAGAAAATTTGAGTGAGGGCAACTGCCCTTTCCCACTCCATATAACTCTGTTCATCTTCGGTGAAGCGTCCAAATGCTTCATGTCTAAAACAATAAATACATATTTCTTTAAGAAAAATTATTTGATATATATATATATATATATTTTGTAAAATTTAAATCACACAATACTATCTATTTCAATGACACTCATCTTATTTAGAGATTAGTATTTTAAATTGTATGATTTAGATTTGAAATAAAACAAATTGTTTGGTCTTAATTTTACACGTGTATCAAATAATCCCTAATTTGTTAATAATTTAAAGGTAATTATATCATGTACTGGCGGTAAATTTTTTTTATTTTCACAAACATCATAATTTTGTGTGTTATATATCTAGTTTAGAGTTTATATTTTAAGGATTTAGATTTACGCGATTATAATTTAAGGATTATAATTTGAATTTAACGTTCAGAATTATAATTTAGGTTCATTGTTAAATATTGAATATTTAACTATTATTCAAAGTTACAATCTAAAATCCCGTGACAAACCGATTTGGCACGAAATTAGTACTTTATTTTTCATAAAAAATTTACTTTATTTGCAAACCAAACAAAAAATACTTTATTTAGATGGACGGTGTGACCATGCCATCCATATGGAGCGCAAGTAAACACTATTCTGTGAACATTAATGGAAGAACATAAAGCATGGACCAAATGGGAAAAAATGCAAATTATTCTATGTATGTTAAAATATGTTTCAAATTCCCATATTTTCTAACATTTGAATTTGAATTTACTTTTTAAATTTAAAAAATTTAATTTAATTATTTACGTCGTTAAAATTATTCTACTAAATTACTAAAACTAATTTATAAAATGTTTGTATTGTTTTTAATATCATATTTATATTTATAATTATTATAAGCGTTGTCCCTAGTCAGTGAGAGCCTTGAATTAAATATTTTCAATGTATGGTTTTATGGAGCAATGAATTTTATTTTATTTTAATTTTTTTCCATTTTGAGGAATAAATTAAGCAACTATATACCATATGTGTTTGGGTTGATTATGATGTTTTATTCAATACACATGTTATGTAGTTACATATTATTTAACCTTTTTTGTTTTAGAAATTAGAAGTTCAATTTAGGTGGTAGGCGTTTAGTTTGTATAATTTAAAATTTATAAATTAAAGATTTAAATTTTATTTTAAAGAATAATTTTGCATGCCTGTGTATATTTTTTAACACAATACATGTATCATAAAATTACCGTTCTAGCGTTCTTTATGAATGGTTACAATGATATTATTTTATAGTGTTTTCATATCTTCGTGCACTTAAATTTTAAGGTTTTCGAAAATTATATAAATTTTACATGCTTATAATTTCCTTTATGTGGATATTAACACATATATTATGTCGTGTTGAATTGGTTAATTTTTTTATGCGGATATAAACGTATATATTCTTAACTTTTTAATAAGCTGTGCACATATTGTAGACAAAAACGATCCCACTCGAGTCTCTTAAGATAAACATTATCCATTTTTTATTGAGACCATTTGTTGAGTTCGAAAAACATCTAATTTTAATTATTTTTTACCTCTAACTTTTTTTTACCGAACGAAATTGGTATTTAAAGCTTACGTGTCTAATCTTTTATATTCTCAGAAAAGATAAGTGTTTAAGTTTAAAATAAACTTAACAGTCAAATAAGAGCTCAAACTATATAATTTTTTAGATAGATATCTAAATTATATTATACTCGGGTCAAATATGTGCCTATGACACGTGGCCTATATATATATATATTAATTTCTAAATTTCTTTAAAAATTTTAAAGTTTTAATTTATTTCAATCAAACCTCCAAATTACATTTCCCTCACCATCTGACACCCCCACAAGTCGGTAGTTCACCGTTTACTGCCCAACGCGTCGTGTACCTCACCGTTCGATATCCTTCATCCTCTACCTGTCCGCAAGGACCCAATAGGCCTCTTTTTTTATTGTTGGGTGTTCGACAGTACAATCGACGGTTCATTTAACGATTTTTTACGACGAGATTATGAGTTTTTTAGTAGTGAGAGTCAAATGAAGACAAGGGTGGGTGGGTTGGTGCTTGAATCGGTGGGCGGAGTGGAAGAATTTAAGGATTTAGAGCTTGGAGTTTTTAGAAGAATCGAAGATTGTTGGGTTAATTATTATCTTTTAATTTTTTATTTTTCTCGTTTTCGAATTTTAATTTCAGAAAATAATAAATCATGCCACATGTTGATATTTTATTGAATAACGAAAAAAATGCTTGTCGCAATGAAGCACCTATTTAAACAACGAAAAAAAATGTTAGACGCCTATTTAGCATAACATATAATTTAGATACTTATCTAAAAAAACTAGGTTTTCTTATACACGAATATTACCATTTAATCATTTGTATTCCAAATTCCGATGTATGTTTTGTTTGGCAATATTTGTATTCTAATCTGAATTGTCGCGCTGGCCATAAAAAGAAAAAGAAAAAGGAAAATATCTGAGTTGTCTTCAAAAGTTTGTAATTATATTCCTAAATCTAGGACATTTTCGGAATTCCACTCTCCAATTTAAGGTTTAATTACATAATTTAGAGAAAAATTGATAATATTTTTTGAAGGTTAATTAAAAAGAAGTATGGAATTTTATTTTTAAATTTATTTTAATTATTAAAATTTTAAAACATTTAATTTACTACTGAAGTTTAGAATTAAACATTTTTGTCACTAAAGTTTAAGCATATGTTTTTTTGTCATTTTTAAACCCTAAACGTCCGTAAATAATGATCATTTGATCACAAATTTCACTAATCACTTTGTTCCGGGTCACTGAATCAGGAATTCAACTTTTAATTTGCTGAAAAATGCTCCAAAATTCACAATCGACCAAAAATCTTCTGATTTTTTTCCTACGGATGAGTGAAAAAAAAACGTTTAATATTTAAACTTTAGTGAGTAAATTGAATGTTTTGATACTTCAATGGCTAAAAATAAGTTTAAAAGTAAAGTTCAACGATGATTTACGTAATTTAACCTAAAAATAATTATAATAATTTCCAGAGTATCAAGACCAGCCATAAGAAGAGGGAAGAAGAAGAAATGAAAAGAATTAGAAAAGCGTAGGAATTAGAAAAACTAAAGTAAAAGCTACAATCAAAACTGCTATCATAAGCAGAGAGCAACGGAGTCTTAATCTCTTCTTCAAGATTAAATCTTATTTAAAAAATCTCTGTTGGAGAGGTTTATTAAGCTTCTCATTTTTATTCTTTCTTTTGGAATTTTTGTAGTGTTAATTAATCTATTATTATTGGCATTATTTTGCTGATTGTTGCGAATAGACCAGTTCGAATAGTTTCATTTCTTTTAAGTTTTGGATTGAATGATCGTTGCTCAACGCATTGGGAGTAGATCGAGAAGCAACACGAGTTTCTGATCCGATCAAAAGAAATGGTAATTTGTCGGTGTTATCTTTTTTGCGTTTCTATTGCATTGCGCTATTGTATTATTATTTCTGATTTTCTAGTTTTGAACGCTATGGATTCAATTTTGTTTGATTTTAAAAATTGTCTATGGTAATTTTGAGTTGTTGTTGACTGATCCGAACTGGTGTTGAAGCTAGCTATTATCTTGTTTTGATCTGTTCGTTTCGTTGTTTCACAAGATCCGCCTTCTATGGTTTCAATTGTTTTGGTTTGCTATGTTAGTTGAAAATAGTGGACAGTGTTTCAAAAACCATGCTGCAATTGACTGGAACTTGAGTTTGAACATTTTGGCCTAATATGAAGTAATCTGCTTTTGAGCATCTTTTATGAGTTTGTGATTTTATTTGGTTAGTGGAGGCTTCAATGTTGAGCTTGTGATTTATCTGTTGTTCTAACTAACTTTTGATCATGAAAACAAGGATGTCTCTTTTGTTCATATAATAATAGAGCCATGAAATTGGAATTTCTGGTACTTAGTCCAACCTTTTACTTTATACACTTTCCAGTTTTGAAATTTAGTGTTACTTAATGGACTCCATATCTCTAATGAAGCCTGAGCGGCATCATGCACCTTGATAAATTTATCCCTAAAAAAATTCGAATTTGAAGGGTTTTAAAAGAATGAATGTTTGGAGGGTTTTTAATTTTGTTGTAATGAAGTTGGAACAATGATTGATTGATTTTTCCTAGTGCGTGCGTGTTTTCTGCACTATCCCAAGACCTATTCAAAAGTCATTTTGAGAATGGAAAGCAAGAACTTATCAGCATGGTCTTGCCTTAATGTTTGAATCTTGAGTGAAAAGCGTCTATAAGGGATGTCAAATGAATTGGTGAATCCTGGCCCTTGTGGCTTTTGTAGGCTATCACTACCAGTCTTGCAGTTGGATCTCTCGTCTGGGTGGAAGATTCTGACACTGCTTGGATAGATGGCGAAGTCATGCAGGTTAATGGTGAAGATATTAAAGTTCTGTGCACTTCAGGGAAGACGGTGAGTTGCTTTGTAAAATTTAATTGGATTACTTTATGTGCACGCATATCTCAGTTTTAGTCTGGCAAATGCTAATTATATTTTGCTATTTCTCTTGCTACAGTCATGTTTATGTGGCTTAAAATTTTCTTCCTTCGCCCTTTTACATGTCATGCAAGTCCAGTATGATACTATAGGAATTCATGGGGCACATAGAATGCTTGGATGAGTTAGTTGCTTAATTTGACTTGCATATTTCACAACTTTTGCAACAGGTTGTTGTTAAGGCTTCAAATGTATATCCCAAAGATGCCGAGGCCCCATCATGTGGAGTTGATGATATGACAAAGCTGGCTTATTTGCATGAACCTGGAGTCCTTCAAAATTTAAGATCAAGATATGATATGAATGAAATATATGTAAGATTTTGAATGGATGTTCACCTTATTCTTTCAATGTGTTTGTGTTATCATTGTCTTTTCTTTATGTATCTTTGCTGAAATGGATATATGTTTTGCATTTCCTGTGGCAACATATATCGCGTTGATGAATGTCGGAGAGATCTTTATGTTTCATCATGTTTTCAAAATTTACTGATACAAGTAGGCATTTGCTTCAAATGGGGCTTCCAGACATATACAGGAAATATATTGATTGCTGTGAACCCATTCCGAAAGCTACCTCATCTTTATGATAGTCATATGATGGCACAATATAAAGGGGCAGCCTTTGGTGAGTTGAGTCCACACCCTTTTGCTGTAGCAGATGCTGCATACAGGTACCCTGTTGTTCTAACCAGAAATTCATTTTATATGAATACTTGTACTTGGCAATGAAATTTTTTTCATTAATTCAGACTAATGATCAACGAGGGAATAAGTCAGTCGATTTTGGTTAGTGGTGAAAGTGGTGCTGGTAAAACAGAAAGCACAAAATTACTGATGCAGTATCTTGCTTACATGGGAGGGAGAGCTGCTGCTGCCGAGGGAAGAACAGTTGAGCAGAAAGTTCTGGAGGTAAACATGGCCACGAATTTAGATTTGTGTGACAATAAAGTTAATGTTGATAGTTTGAATCTGTCATCCAATTATCTTTGTTTAACAACATTTAATTTTGTTTTCTGCTAATCTGCAGTCCAATCCTGTTTTAGAAGCATTCGGTAATGCAAAAACTGTTAGGAACAATAACTCAAGGTGAGGGTATTTACTTTTAACAAGTTTTACACCCTGCATTTACAGTAGATTCTATGTTATGATGGTTTATTTTACCTTTTCACACACGTTTTGAATGATGTAGTCGTTTTGGTAAGTTTGTGGAGATTCAATTTGACCGGAGGGGAAGGATTTCAGGAGCTGCAGTCAGAACTTATTTGCTAGAAAGATCACGTGTTTGTCAAGTGTCTGATCCAGAGAGAAATTATCATTGTTTCTACATGCTTTGTGCAGCACCACTAGAAGTAAGTAGTTTTTGATTGCTTTATTCAAGTGGTTTATTAAATATTTGATACAGTGTGTTCTTGTATAGTCATACCATCAGTAAGCATTTTTCATGTTTATTTTTAAAGATTTCTAGATTATCTTAGTACCAAAATGTACTGTCCAAAAAGGATTTGTGCGGGGAAATTCACTTTTGAGAATGATCTTTCCCATATTTATTCTGTCTTCCTTTTCTGTTTGATTCTTTGTCTCCCTCTTTTCTTGGGTCTTACTATGATCATTTTTATTATCTCTCATACTTATTCCGTCTTCCTTTTCCGTTTGATTCTTTGTCTCCCTCTTATCTTTGATTTCTTTGTTTGTGTCATTCTCTTAGTCAATAGAAGAACAACATACAAGTTAATTTGTTTCACTTTAACATTCTCTCTTAACCAAATTATTATTGTTAAACTGGGGGTCTTTTATGTGATCTATGGATTTCGGGCACAGTTTCAGTTGTGGACTTTTATCTCTCAATTTATTATAGAATAAAGAGACTGGAGAGGTACCGTGGAGGCCTTGAGATAACATTATTATGGGATTGTGTAATGGCATCCTTTTGATGTGATTATAGACATGAACCATAAATAATTCAATCTTTACCTTTTGAGTACAGCTTGTTGCTCTTAGTCCACTTTTTTTTGGTTCAATTCTAAAAATAATTTGGATCTGGAAGCTGTGTTGGTGTATCGTATTTATTATTTTACAAGTTTAATGTCTAGTGATTTTGTTTTGGATTCCCTAGCATGTCAATGGTCTCAAGAGAAATTCACAGCTTGTCATAGTTGTATAGAACATAAAATATGAGGCAGTTTCTTGTTTCTTCAGAACCCTTTAGTTTTTTGTTGAACTTCTTTGTAATGAAAGAATGGGGAAATTTTCTTGCCCTATATCGTTGTTCAGTTATGGATAGTATGTAGTTTGTTGGTCACATTTCTCGTGTCTGAAAAACAAGAGCAAATTTATCATACATGAGATTCTAATGCTTCAAATCATTAATTCTTATATGAATGTTTTCCCCTGCTTGCTTTTGTTCTCCTTTTTACTTTTCAGGATATTCAGCGATACAAACTGGGAAATCCAAGAACATTTCACTACCTGAACCAATCTAATTGCTACGAATTGGATGGAATTGATGATTCTAAGGAATATGCTGCGACGAGAAGGGCAATGGATGTTGTTGGAATAAGTTCTGAGGAGCAGGTATTTTAATGAAATAGGAACTTGTTATACAATCCTTAAGCATGGTGTTTTTGAAATTAATTTGTCGTCTTTTTGGTTTTTGCATTTGTCCCTCTTCAGGATGCAATATTCCGTGTTGTGGCTGCAATTCTCCATCTTGGGAACATTGAATTTGCTAAAGGGAAGGAAATAGACTCATCAATGCCCAAAGATGAAAAATCACGGTTCCATCTAAGAACTGCTGCTGAGCTTCTCATGTAGGTGGACAATGTCAGGGTTTCACTAGCATATACTGAAAGACATAATTCTTTGGTATTTGTTCACTTCATATGCTTTGTAAGATAAGAAATGGATCATTTAATTGTCAGTTTTTTTTAGGTGTGATGAGAAGTTACTAGAAGATTCTCTATGCAAACGTATAATTGTAACTCGTGATGAAACCATTACAAAATGGTTGGATCCAGAATCTGCTGCACTGAGTAGAGATGCCTTGGCTAAAATTGTGTACTCAAGGTTGTTTGACTGGTATGGGCCAATCTTGCTGTTTGAGGATGACATTTCAGAGTTGACTGTGCTTATTATTTTGTTTTGTTTGTTCAGTTGTGGACATTTTCATGAGACTCTGGGTTTCCTTTTTTAATTTTCACAGGATTGTGGATAAAATCAATAGTTCAATTGGTCAAGATCCCGACTCGAAGTTCTTAATTGGGGTGTTAGATATTTACGGATTTGAGAGTTTCAAGACAAACAGGTGCTTAAGCGGTATGCCTGTTATTTTTATGATAGACTGAAGTTGGTTTTCTGAAACCAATGGATGGAAATGGGCGTTGTCTAAAAGAGGCACATCTGAAATACTTGTAGCAGTCATGTATTAATTGAGACTAAAAGACGCTATGAATTTAGGAAGCTTATTCTCTCACCAAATTTTGCCTCTTAAAATATGGCAGTGATTTGGGAGTTCACAGAATGATAGTTCTGATTGTGCTCTTCTATAATAAATAAATTTGATTGTAATTAAAAGTTACAGACGCTGCGATCTTGTTGGATGTTTGCTATTTGCTTATGTTTATCTGATGTTTGATGTACCGCTTGCTTTTGCAGTTTTGAGCAATTCTGCATTAACTTGACAAATGAGAAACTGCAGCAGCATTTCAACCAGGTTTGTGTCTGAAAACATGCTCACATCATGCTTAACATATCTCAGTATTTGTTTTGTAGTTTGTGATGCATAAGTTTCTGGCTCCTCAGCATGTCTTCAAAATGGAGCAAGAAGAGTATACAAAAGAAGAAATTAGTTGGAGCTACATTGAGTTTGTGGATAATCAGGATATTCTGGACCTCATTGAAAAGGTCTGTTGGATCTACCTCTTTAATTTATTAGGGTTGCCTTTTGTAAGTTATCCGAGAAGTGTTAGAGTTTGAGGGAGAGTGTAAGTTATCCGATAAGTGGTAGAGTTTTATTTAATCTATAATTAGAGTTTATTCCCAAGTCAGTAGTTTAGATTTACTAGAAGTCTTATTTAAATTAGGGACAAATATTATTTAAATTAGAGATAAAAGTATAGTTTTAGTTATATTAGAACTCTATATCAGCCTATTTAAAGGCTTACCCTGTATACATTTAATAATAAAAAGAATAATAAGAAAATACAGAGAAACACATTGTTCTCTCTGGAAAATATCCTTTCCATCTTCTTCAAACAATAAATCCTTAACCACCGATCACACACAAATCACCATCATTAATTGCATCTCCGGCCACCATGGCCCCTTTCTCACATGGTATCATGAGCCAACAACGGTCTTGATGTCGTCACCACTGCTGCCATCTCTGATCTGATTTTTTTTTCTTCATATGCACACTTTTTTTTTCCCGCTGTTATCATTAGGCCACGATCGTTCCTTGGCTTCTCCTTCGTTGGAATCTTACATCTCTGGTGAAATCTTACATCTCTGGTGAAATTTCTGCTCGTTTATTTTTGTTGTTTTTTCGAAAAGGTTATAGTTTATGTAGGTTAATACTAGTTAGAATGGAAATATTCTATGTACTAAAGTCTGTATCTGTTAGTTATGGCATGTAAACCTTTATAGATATTCCTTAGAATAACATCTCTATAGTTATTAGAGAATATTTAGTTTCCTTTATCAGAGAGTCAACTATGTGTATATATTCTAAGTTTTCTTGTGAATAATAGTGAGAGAATTTCATACAATTCTACATGGTATCAGATTAGGTCGATCCTCTCCATTTTTTTTTCCGATCAAATCTCTAAATCTCCATGGAATCTGATTCTGAAGTCAGTTTTCTACCCAACCATGGTTCTTTTGATATTCCAATGTCAGAACATTCTTATTCTGCGATAACATCCTCCAAACTAAATGGAAATAATTACCTTCCTTGGTCCCAATGGAAAAATCCTAAATCTCGACCTTTGAAAGAAGCTTATGTTGCAACTTCTGACACACTGCCCAGCAATTTTAGTCCTGAACAGATTGCTGAACTTCAGCACCTCTTTAGTCGCCTCTCTGCTCCACCTACCACTACTGCTTTGACAACAACTGAAGGTAGTCTTCCATCCCTGTCTTCAGTATCCTCTTCTAGTTGGATAGTCGATTCTGGTGCTTCTGACCATATGACAGGAAATTTCAGTCTGTTTCATTCTTTTTCGAGCTCCAACTCTAATTCCTCCATTAAGATTGCTGATGGTTCTTTCTCAACAGTGCTTGGCAAGGGTTCCATTCGATTGAGTGATAAAATTCTACTTACTTCAGTTCTTTATGTCCCTAATCTCAAATGCAATTTGTTATCGGTTGGACAATTGATTAATGATGGAATCTGTGATGTTCACTTTGGTCTTACTGGTTGTGTTTTTCAGGAGCAGGGTTCAAAAATGGTGATTGGCAATGCTAGGTTGTCTAATGGCTTATATGTCCTTGATGCTTTGTCCTCCTCACCTTCTTCTTGTTCCAGTGGCCTCCATACCTCTGTTTTCCCTTCAAATTTACTTTCCAATGAGATAATGATGTGGCATTTTCGATTGGGACATCCCAATTTTTCTTATCTTAAGAGATTGTTACCTACATTATTTATCAATAAAGATCCTTCTTCTTTTACATGTGAAATCTGTCAAATGGCTAAACACACTCGGCAATCTTATGTGCCTTCCCACTTTAAGCCTACTTCTCCTTTTTCGATTATACACAGTGACATTTGGGGCCCTTCTAAGGTTCAGAGTATTGCTGGTTCTAGGTGGTTTGTGTCCTTCATAGATGATTTTTCTAGGACAACTTGGACATTCTTGATGAAAGATAAATCTGACATTGAGCGCATCTTTAAAGATTTTTATCAAATGGTCCACACTCAATTTGCTACCCCTATTAAAATTTTGAAGAGTGACAATGGGAGTGAGTATCTTAGCAAATCTCTTGGGAGTTTTTTCCGGGAAAAGGGAATTTTTCATCTCACTTCTTGTGTTAACACACCTCAGCAGAACGGTGTGGCTGAGAGAAAAAATCGTCATCTCCTTGAAGTCACCCGCTCTCTTTTGTTTTCAGCCAATGCTCCTAAGTATCTTTGGGGGGATGCCCTTCTAACTGCCACCTACCTCATTAACCGGATGCCTAGCAAAACTCTTGGTTTTAAGGTTCCTACTGAAACTCTTTTCCAATTTTTTCCTCACTTTAAACCCCTCTCTTCTGCTCTTCCTTTTCGTGTCTTTGGCTGTACAGCCTTTGTTCATGTGCAAGCCCCTAATAGAGGTAAACTTGATGCTAGGTCCTTAAAATGTGTTTTTATTGGGTACTCCTCGAGTCAGAAGGGTTACAAATGTTACTCTCCCACAACCAGAAAAACCTATATCTCGTTTGACGTTACTTTCTTTGAGCATCAGCCTTATTTTTCAGGGACTGCTATTCAGGGGGAGAAATACAGAGAATTTCAGTCCCCATCAGTTTCACAACCCTTGCTTATGTTGCCAACTCTCGATGCTGAAATCACTAGTTCTGATTCTTCCCAACAACTTGTTCCTTCAAATGAAGCTGAGATTACTGACACTAGTAATCCAGCGTTGCCAACTCTCGATGCTGAAATCACTAGTTCTGATTCTTCCCAACAACTTGTTCCTTCAAATGAAGCTGAGATTACTAACACTAGTAATCCAGCGGACATACCTTCTCCTTTGTCAAAAATGTCTAGCCCTTATACTACACCTCCTCCAACTCTTAAATCTGTCCCACACACCTCTCCAGACCTTATAACTCCTCAACTTACAGATAAACAATTCAGCGTTTATACAAGAAAGAAAAGAACACTTCCTGAAGTTGTTAGTCAGCCTAACACTTGCCAAGAGCTAGCTTTGAGCCCTACTGTCGTGGAAACAGGAGGTAATAGTATCCCTCAAGAATCTATTATTGCTGATTTGGATGATTTTCCTATTGCTATTCGAAAGGGGGTAAGGAAATGTACTGCTCATCCAATTAATAGATTTGTGGCCTATGGAAAATTGTTATCTGGTTTGAAAGCTTTTACAGCCAGCATTGACAATGTGCAAATTCCAAGGACAGTGGAAGAAGCTTTCAAAAGTCCTGAGTGGAGGAAAGCAGTTGAGGATGAAGTCACAGCACTGCAGAAGAATAATACCTGGAGTCTAACCAGTCTACCAGAAGGAAAAAAGGTGGTTGGGTGTAAGTGGGTTTTCACAGTCAAGTATCATTCCAATGGAGATATTGAAAGATATAAGGCGAGGCTTGTAGCGAAAGGATTCACTCAGTCATATGGAGTGGATTATCAAGAAACGTTTGCACCAGTTGCTAAGTTAAACACCATCAGAGTGTTACTCTCAGTGGCTGTTAACAAAGACTGGGAGTTGCATCAGTTGGACATCAAAAATGCTTTTCTCAATGGGAACCTCGAGGAGGAAGTATACATGGAAATTCCACCAGGTTTAAAGGAAAGCACAACAAGAGGGACCGTATGCAAACTGAATAAATCCTTGTACGGATTGAAACAATCTCCAAGAGCATGGTTTGACAGATTTACTAGAGCCATGGTTCAAAATGATTTCAAACAAAGCCAAGCAGATCATACCTTGTTCAGAAAGATTACGCCAAATGGTAAAATGACTCTCCTAATTGTGTATGTCGATGATATGGTTATCACAGGAAATGATAAAGAGGAGATAGAAAGACTAAAGATTGCTCTAGCAAAGGAGTTTGAGACAAAGGATTTGGGGAATCTTAGATACTTCTTGGGAATGGAGGTAGCTAGATCTAAAGAAGGGTTAGTCATTAACCAAAGAAAATATATTTTAGATCTACTTGCAGAGACCAAGATGCTTGAGTGTAGACCAGCTGACACTCCAATGGAACCAGGTCTGAAATTCAGAAAAGATAGACTTGGGAATCCAGTGAACAAAGAATCTTACCAACGTTTGGTAGGGAAATTAATTTATCTATCACTCACAAGACCTGATCTTGCCTATTCAGTGAGCATAGTAAGTCAATACATGAGTGATCCTCGAGAAGAACACATGGAAGCGGTAAATAGGATCTTGAGGTATTTAAAATTCACACCAGGCTCTGGACTCATTTTCAGAAAAAACGAGGACAGAACAGTAAAGGTTTACACAGATTCAAGTTGGGCAGGTGAATTAACAGATAGAAGGTCAGTAAGTGGCTATTGTACATTTGTATGGGGCAATTTGGTCACGTGGAGAAGCAAGAAGCAGTCTGTGATATCTAGAAGCAGCGCAGAGGCAGAGTTTAGAGCAATGGCCCTTGGAATTTGTGAAGGGATGTGGATTAAAAAACTCATCACTGAGTTAGAACTAGGTGAAAAATCAGAACTGGATATTTACAGTGACAGTCAATCAGCAATAAGTATTGCTAAAAATCCGGTGCAGCATGATAGAACCAAACATATCGAAATAGATAGACATTTCATCTTTGAGAAGGCTAATAATGGGACTGTGAAGCTTAACTACATTCCTACTACTAATCAGATTGCTGATATCTTCACCAAAGCACTTCCAAGAGTAATTTTTGACGGTTTTTCATCCAAACTAGGTGTATACAACATATACACACCAGTTTGAGGGGGAGTGTAGGTTAATACTAGTTAGAATGGAAATATTCTATGTACTAAAGTCTGTATCTGTTAGTTATGGCATGTAAACCTTTATAGATATTCCTTAGAATAACATCTCTATAGTTATTAGAGAATATTTAGTTTCCTTTATCAGAGAGTCAACTATGTGTATATATTCTAAGTTTTCTTGTGAATAATAGTGAGAGAATTTCATACAATTCTACAGTTTAGCCTTAAAAAACTATTTGGTTCTATCTTAGCCATCCGTCCTAAAAAAGATAGCAGAAAAGGTTTTAGTTTAGCCTTAAAGAAAAACTATATTATTTTTCAAGGAATTCTACATCAAAAATCCAAGCTGGGACGTGTAACTACCAGCTTGAGGGGAGTGTAGATTCCTGTGATCGTTATTGAATGGAAGCAGCTACTTAGTCCGTGAATGACAGAAAAAGCTGGAAGTCATCTCAGAAGAAGATGCAAAAACCAGAAAAAGATCATCACTGACAGAGGAAAGCTGAAAGACATCTAAGGAAGGTGCAAAACCAACAACTACAGCAAAATTGGTAGTCATCTCAAGAAGGATGCCGAAATCAGCAACATCAGCTGCAAATTTTCAACAATGACCGTGCAAAGAACAACATGATTATATCCTAGTTGTTCAACTCAATGGCTCCCGGAAAAAGGGAGATTTTCTTTTCTCTAAGAAACAACAGAAGAAATATGAGTGGGCATCACATCCAAGATCCAAGCTGGTGCTCTACTACGTTTGCTCACCAGCTTGAGGGGGAGTGTAAGTTATCCGAGAAGTGTTAGAGTTTGAGGGAGAGTGTAAGTTATCCGATAAGTGGTAGAGTTTTATTTAATCTATAATTAGAGTTTATTCCCAAGTCAGTAGTTTAGATTTACTAGAAGTCTTATTTAAATTAGGGACAAATATTATTTAAATTAGAGATAAAAGTATAGTTTTAGTTATATTAGAACTCTATATCAGCCTATTTAAAGGCTTACCCTGTATACATTTAATAATAAAAAGAATAATAAGAAAATACAGAGAAACACATTGTTCTCTCTGGAAAATATCCTTTCCATCTTCTTCAAACAATAAATCCTTAACCACCGATCACACACAAATCACCATCATTAATTGCATCTCCGGCCACCATGGCCCCTTTCTCACACCTTTTACACTGTTTCAGTATTATATCATCTGTACCTCCAATATTCACCCCCATTCAAATGAATCTTTCTATAGCTGTCGAGTTGGTACTGTGTTGTTGACTGTATATCTATATTAAAGGAAACTTGTGATACAGCCTACCTCTGTTTTCGTGGAACACATGCAGGACGCTGTGAGTAAACAGTTTATGTAATGTTGTGATGACATCTCCTTACTTCCTAGATCTTTCGGTCTTCTCCTTGGAAAATGAAATTGCCTTAAAACTTTTGACAAGACAAAGTGCCAAACTCTTCTCTTTATATGTTAGATGTTGCATGAACTGTGTATTGTTATTTTCATGCAATATAGAAGATAAAGTGGTGGTGGCATCTTTGATGCTTTATTCTCATGGAAAATTTTAGAACATGTGAAAGACCTGATTGATGAGGATTCTGTTGTAAAATGCTCAACTTGAAAACAAGATAAGCACTTTGGTGGAAGAAAGACGGGAAAAGAGAAATCTAAAGGGAGCAGGTGGATTTCTTGTCGGGTGTTGAAATGGTTGTAAAGCCACCTGCAATAGTCTAGTATAATGCAAACTAGACCAAATGATCTTAGTTGCATTTCCTAATAACATTGTACAAGATGAGTTTCTTGTACACGCAATGCAAAATATGTACTTCCTGCTTCAATCAAAGTGCTATGGAAATGAAATAAGAGTGATGGTTCAGTCAATAAATTCTATGAGACAATTCTTTTGCAATATTATCTGAGTTTTAAATCTTGTATTAGTGTCATTCTTGTTGGATTGTCCTTAGTGATTTATTAATTATTGTTGGGAATTTCTGGTGTGAACTTCTCGACTAACATTATGGCTGTACTTTTTCTCATCTCTGTGCTTGAGAAACTATGCTTATAATGAGATGATCACTTTCATCCATTCCTGTGTGCTTGTAATTTTATATTTTTCTTTCATTTTCACTCAAAAGACAATATTGTAAAAGGTTTTTATTTGATTTGTTGAACCTTCTTAGTTCTTACCTAACATGGTCCTGTATAGCAGTGGACTTTGAGTAAACAAATTAATAAATAAAACATGTTAAATGCTCCATGCATATTTGTCAACTAAAATTTTTCCTGTTGATTTCCAGAAACCGGGTGGCATAATTGCTCTTCTAGATGAAGCTTGGTAAGATGTTGTGAGCTTTTTACTTATTTTTGACATCTAAAAACTTGACTAAGATTTCTTTCGGTTACGTACTATATATTAATAATAATATCAGAGCGTTGTGGTGCTGTTGTTGAGTTTTTTTCTGTCTTGTTTGTTCCTCTTTAAAATTTTAAAAGCATGTTTCCAAGATCAACACATGAAACATTTGCTCAGAAGCTGTACCAGACATTTAAAAACCATAAGCGCTTCAGCAAACCCAAATTGTCCCGTAGTGACTTTACAATTTGCCATTATGCTGGTGACGTGAGTTTTCTTTCTACCTTTTGTAAATTCATGCTGTAGAAAGAAACAAAGAAGTTAGAAGTAAATGGATTTCTGTTTATGTACTCAAGCAGAAAATTTGTGCACTATGCAGGTCACTTATCAGACTGAATTATTCCTGGACAAGAACAAAGATTATGTTGTTGCTGAACATCAGGCCCTTTTGACTGCTTCCAAATGTTCCTTTGTTTCTGGTTTATTTCCACCTTTAGCTCAGGAATCCTCCAAATCATCAAAATTCTCATCAATAGGTGCTCGATTTAAGGTGTGCTGGTATTTCTGTTTCTTAAAAGGCTGATTATTACCCTTTTTTCAGTCTAATGAGTTAGAATGTGGTGCCCCTTTTTGTATTGCACAGCAACAATTACAATCACTACTTGAAACTCTGAGTTCCACAGAGCCACATTACATACGCTGTGTAAAGCCCAATAATCTTCTTAAGCCTTCAATATTTGAGAATAAAAATGTCCTACAACAACTACAATGTGGGGTAAGTATGACGACAGTCTATGTGGCTGAGCTGAACTATATATATATATATATATATATATATATATATATATGTGTGTGTGTGTGTGTGTGTGTGTGTGTGTGCGCGCGCGTGTGTGTTTATTTAATTAGATCTGCTTTCCTAGTTTATTCACATTGTTTATTTCATATCAGGGAGTTATGGAGGCAATCAGGATTAGTTGTGCCGGATATCCTACTAAGAAACCATTTGTTGAATTTGTAGACAGATTTGGCCTCCTTGCACCTGAAGTTCTTGATGGAAGGTAAATGACTGGTTTTCTTGGCTCTCAAGAGGTTTCTTCCAAACTTTACTCTGACTTGTTTACTATACATGTTAGTTCTGATGAGGTTGCCGCTTGCAAGAAGCTTCTTGAGAAGGTGGGACTTCAAGGGTATCAGGTAAATGTCTGACCGACATTCAAATAACCTTTTTTTTGTCAATTGAGTTTCCATGCAAATACTAGATTTCCTCTTGAATCATTAGGATGTAGCAAAAAAAAAAAGCATGTCATCATTATGTCAATAAAATTTACCATACAGACATTCAATTGAAAATGTTTGACCTTTGGTTATGCCCACTGACTGATAATACTGAGGAGATTCCACTCTACTCGTCTGTTCATTGGGTGAAGACTGTTAACATGTTATTGGGTGGATGGAAGTGCTCAAGTTTGGATTAGGATAGGAAAGAACACTAGAAACTGGGCCCCAAGAAATTTCCATAAGCTGGCAACTGTGAGCAAAGAGCAAAGTACTTACCATGTACAGAATCTAAGTTGTTGGATACATGCCACAAACTTGATGTCAAAGGCTCTATATCGGCTAATGTTATTAGCTTTACTATTACTTGCTTGTGGATGTGAGCAGCATGGACCATAAGTAAACATGGAATTGATATATGCTCTGCTTCCAGATGAGAGTTCATTCCTTGTTCCAAATTGTATATGATCCATTGTTTTATTGTTTACTCAGATGTTCTATAAATACGGGTTGTGGTTGGATTTTGGGAAAGGCCATACTGATGCTAGTTTATTTTTGGCAGATTGGTAAGACAAAGGTTTTTCTCAGGGCTGGTCAGATGGCTGAACTAGATACCCGTAGGAGTGAAGTCTTAGGAAGATCTGCTAGTATTATCCAGAGGAAAATCCGTTCTTATTTAGCTCGCAGAAGTTTTATCATGCTTCGTCGATCTGCGTTACAGATTCAATCTGTCTGCAGAGGTACATTTATGCCTTCTGTGTGTGGCTGTTGTAAATTAACTAAAATTTACTCCCTATTAAGGCTTTTGGTATTATGTACACCTGTTGATAGTTTTTCTGTGCTGATTTTAGGACAACTTGCTCGTAAAGTTTATGATGGCATGAGAAGAGAAGCTGCAAGTTTGAGGATACAAAGACATTTGCGTATGCATCTTGCTAGGAAAGCTTATAAAGAATTGTGTTTGTCTGCTGTTTCCATTCAGACGGGTATGAGGGGGATGGCTGCTCGCAATGAGCTTTGCTTCAGAAGGCAGACAAGAGCAACAATTATAATTCAGGTTAAATTTTTCTCACATCAAGTTGTACATGCAGATTTTTTTTTTAGAAAAGAGGTCCTATCTTTTCAATTTTGCTTTGAAAGGCTGCACCCCTTTTTGTTTTATATCAGTTACTTTCTTTAGCTTGGAATGACTTTTTTTTGTGTACATGCCAGAGTCAATGTCGCAAGTTCTTGGCACATTTGCATTATATGAAGTTGAAGAAAGCGGCAATTGCAACACAATGTGCATGGAGAGTAAGAGTTGCTCAAAAAGAACTTCGGAAGCTTAAGATGGTATTCCTATCTTTATCATCTTTTCCATTTCTGGCAGAACTTTTTGTCATAAAATCCATTAGGAAATCTTTATTCTTTTCTGCTTCTAGATCTTTGAAAAATGCCTTGCAGTTGGAACAGTTGTTTTTTATGCCTCTTCTTTGCTTAAATTTGATATCAGAAGTCAACATTAAAAAGTTATGTCCTTTCTAAGTTGTAATTTTGTTCTTCAAATTTGAGTTTGAGGCTGAAGTTTTCTCAAGCCTATGCTCTGGAGAAATCTTTCTTATCAACAATGAAGAAAAGAGACCAGAGAAACCTTTTCTTCTCTATCTGCTAATTTTGTTTTCTGAAACAACTTAGCATATATAAAACCTTAAATATGCTGATATCTTGTTTCATCTATGGTATCACTCAGATTTTCTGAAGTTATTTTAATTTGCAGGCTGCTAGGGAAACTGGAGCTCTGCAAGCTGCCAAGAACAAACTGGAAAAGCAAGTTGAGGAATTGACATGGAGGTTACAACTGGAGAAACGTATGAGGGTAAGCATGATAATAAATTATCTGAAGCTAGTTTTTTTTTTTGAGGGGGTGTAGCTTGCAGGACAGTGAATCCAATAGAGGTAAGAAGATGCTGAACTGAGAAATTTTGTGTGCTTGGCATGTGTCATTCCGTCGTGTTTTCTATTCAATGTGTCATGTTAGTTGAGAATAGGTGTTAAATTATGTATGCATCATCTCTTTCTTTATATTATGTAGGTTATGTGGCTGTGCCTGTCAGTTGTATTTGACTTCCCAGCTTAAGTTTGCTGCGATAAACATATAACTTGATAATTGATATTCCATTAGTTGCAAGTGTCTATATGAGCCCTGCCTGTAGATTCCGCCTATTTGGGCCGGGCTTTAGTATTTTTATTTCTTATGTTGGCATGCTCTGAAGTAATTATTTATTGAATAATGCATTGCCTTTTAAATTTAGTTAAAAATGAATATTAATATTAATGAATTTTAGTATTTTCAATAATATAAATGTCCTTACAGGTGAGCACTGCTATAATTTTCTTTTCTCATAATTTATACCTTTTCTTTCTCTGTAGGTTGACATGGAAGAGGCTAAAACAAAAGAAAATGCAAAATTACAGTCTGCTTTGCAAGATATGCAACTTCAGTTTAAAGAAACAAAAGATTTGCTGGCCAAGGAACGTGAGGCTGCCAGAAGGGCAGCTGAGGTGGTCCCTGTAATTCAGGAGGTTCCAGTGGTGGACGTCATGATGCTGGAGAAGCTTACTACTGAGAATGAAAAACTGAAGGTGAGGAAGCTGAGCCTAGCATCTTTGTTTATGTTAGGAAACTGGATAATAATTCAGTACTACTTACTGCCAATGGCAGATTACATATAACAATAGAAAATACCAGCCTACAAGGTGTACTTTTATGGGACCTTTTTCCTCCCAAAACTAACCAGAAACTGACCCAAAAACCTGACCCTGTTTCCCCTTTTTTCTAGTACAAATAACCCACCAAAGTAACCGTTAGTAATTGATTAAACACACAATAACTGATGGTAACTACTAGAGACCATCACTGCATAATAAATAATAAACAAACATAGCGTACTAAATCCTATTGCCAGCCTTGTTTCTATGGTGTACACCTTAAAAACTGCACATCTATCTAACAGTTTTAGCACAAAGATATGGTGCGCATGCGATAATATAGGCATCGTAGAGTTTTTTCCTAAACCTGGTAGAACTCTAGTTTCATAGAATATTTCTCATGTGCTGATTATTTGCAGACAATGGTGAGTTCGTTGGAAAAGAAAATTGGTGAAACAGAAGAAAAGTTTGAAGAGACAAACAAGATCAGTGAAGAAAGGTTGAAGCAAGCTTTGGAGGCAGAATCAAAAATAGTTCAGTTGAAGACTGTTATGCACAGGCTAGTTTGTGCCCGTACACAAATATTTTGAGATAGATTCATACTATTAACTCCCAGAATCTGAGATAAAGCTTTTCATGCATATTTGTGAAGATGTAGCTATTCATGTATTTCACTTTCTTGCTTCACTTTGTCTCCTTATCATTGTTTCTTTTGTTTGCAGGCTTGAAGAAAAAATTTTGGACATGGAATCTGAAAACCAAGTTCTGAGGCAGCAATCCCTGTTAAGTACGCCTGTTAAGAAGATCTCAGAGCATCTGCATATTCCAGTCACTCCGGTAAAATATAACATAGTTTTCTTTTTTAGAAAAAAACAAATCTTGTTGCCTCTTTTGTTGTTATGTTGATATTTCCTATTATGCTTTTGCTTTACAAATATGCAGAATCTAGAAAATGGCCACCATATAGATGAAGTGAACCATTCAAATGTACGTTAAATATTTCTAAAACATATGATCATACTTAGGTAGTTTCTATAATATGTCCAATGACAACCTGTTATTGCAGGGACCACAGAGTGTGACTCCAGTGAAGAAGGTTGGCATAGAATCTGATGGCAAATTGCAAAGATCCAATCTTGAACGCCAACATGTATGTATTTGCTACAATTGGTTTCTTCATTTTCAAGCCTTATAATTTTGTGCAGTGTGTCAGATATTGTTTTCTGCTATTCTTTCAACAGGAAAACGTCGATGCACTGATCAATTGCGTTGCAAACAACGTCGGATTCAGTCATGGAAAGCCTGTTGCTGCACTTACTATTTACAAATGCCTTCTCCACTGGAAATCTTTTGAAGCGGAAAGGACCAATGTGTTTGACCGTCTCATTCAGATGATTGGTTCAGCGATTGAGGTAATCAATTTATCATTCATAGTCATTGTTTGTGGAGTATCTCCATTTTCCTTTACTATTCTGCCTTTTGTATGACTTTTGTTTTCTGCTGATTTTGACTTTGACTATTTTTTATATTATTTAATTCTTGAATATAGTCCTTTCAAGGCCAGTTACTGTTCTTGCTTCTGATGGGCATGTGACATGACTTTCGAGGATTTTTTTACTAGCATAATATTTTGCCCTTTTCTTAGGCTGCCTTGCTTGTATAATTTTAAAACAGTTACTTTAGAAGCTATCACTTCTGTTTATGATTTCCACTTTCCATTCTTTATGCTATGATAAAATAAGTATGCAGGTGTCATTAATGGTTGAGTGATGAAAACTTCTTTGGTTGTAGAATGAAGAAAACAATGGTCATATGGCTTATTGGTTGTCGAACACATCAGCTTTATTGTTCTTGCTCCAAAAAAGTCTAAAGGCATCTGGTGCAAATGGTACAACTCCAAATCGGAAACCACCAACTCCAACCTCTCTGTTTGGAAGGATGACAATGGTATCTGAAATTCTTTTTTCTTTCTACTGAATATATCATTTTTAAGGAAGAATAATACTATTTTTACATTCCTTTTTCTCTTAACTCAGAGTTTTCGCTCATCTCCTTCATCAAACAACATTGCTGCGGCTGCTACACTTGCAGTAGTTCGCAAGGTAGAGGGAAAATACCCTGCTCTACTTTTCAAGCAGCAACTTGCAGCATATGTGGAAAAGATCTATGGAATTATTAGAGATAACTTGAAGAAAGAATTGTCATCTTTGCTCTCGCTATGCATCCAGGTATCTTGTGATTCATTTAGCTTCTGGTCAACAGTTTGAAGCTGCATAGTCAACTGTTTGGTGGGTAGCTATACTTAATCGTGATTCCTCTTTTTCTCAACTGGTCATGATGAATTTTAGGCTCCTAGAACATCTAAAGGAGGTGTACTAAGATCTGGACGGTCCTTTGGCAAAGATTCTCCTTCAACTCATTGGCAGGGCATTATTGATAGCTTCAACACCTTCCTCGACACTTTGAAAGAAAATTTTGTAAGGAACCCGAGTTTTTTTCTCACCGTGTTTCATAAACTTTCATTGCTGTATAGAGGTTTTTATGGTCGTTGCTTGGTTTTCAGGTGCCTCCAGTTCTTATCCAGAAGATCTTTACTCAAACATTTTCATACATTAATGTACAATTGTTTAATAGGTAAGATTTTGTTTTATTGTAGTCCCTTTGTGGTTCTAATTCAAACGGTTTGGTTTTGTGCTCATAAGAATTAGTTGTAATTTTCCAGCCTCCTCCTACGTCGTGAGTGTTGTACATTTAGCAATGGAGAGTACGTCAAGGCAGGGTTAGCTGAGTTAGAGCTCTGGTGTTGCCAGACGAAAGAAGAGGTGAGGCCATTTTTTGTTCTCATCTGTATTTGTACTTGGAGTTGATGCTACTTGCTACATAATTTTGCTGGACTATTTGCTTTATTTTTATGGCTTACTTAACTGTGCTAATGCTATACCTTCACTTGCCTTGAACTGCAGTATGCAGGATCATCATGGGATGAACTTAAGCACATAAGACAAGCTGTTGGATTCTTGGTATGTTTTGTGGCACGCTTTCACAATATATATAATGTGATGGGTTCTTTATATTTGTTTATCATTGTTGAACTTTTCGGTTTTTTGGAGTAAGACATGTCTTTGACTTTCTTAGTTGATAGGTCTTGAGTCCTGGACGTATAGTTCTTGTCGCACTGATGAAAATGATTATTTAGAATAATAAGAAAAAAAATCTTTCAAAGTCCTTTCAGCTTGCAGTCATTGGCATCCAATTTTATGACTATATTTGACACCGTACAAAGTTTTAAGGTAATACAATCATATTGATTGTTAATGGTTCTCAAATGACCATTCAGCAAAAGCAATGTGTTGGAATTTAATAAATTGTACTTAGGACCGGATTTATCATTGCTGTGTTATCCTTTTGAATGTTGTTAATTGAAGTAGTATCACTTTATTCAGATCATTATTTTGTGATTAGTATTTTCCTCATTTTTTCTACTCAGAGAAAGACATTGTTGTTTACATGTCATCCCTTTGTATTTTTAATAGCAATAAACATGAAGTTATGCTCTTAACTTGAATCGTATGAAATCCGATAACAGGTTATACATCAGAAGTACAGAATTTCATATGATGAAATTTCAAATGATCTATGCCCTGTAAGGCCTTCTCTCTCTCTCTCTCTCTCCCCTCCCCAATTTCTCATGCTCGCTGACAATAACTTCCCGTTTCTTCAGATTCTTAGTGTACAGCAATTGTACAGAATATGTACTCTATATTGGGATGACAACTATAATACTCGAAGTGTTTCCCCAGATGTAAGTTTTGTATGGCAAGATCTGTCTCCTTGATTGTTTAGGAAGTTCATTAAGTTGATATGGTTAATTATCGGCAACCTGCACTTCGTTACAGGTTATTTCCAGCATGAGGGTTCTAATGACAGAGGATTCCAACGACGCTGTTAGCAGTTCCTTTTTATTGGACGACAATTCCAGGTAAAAATTCCTTTTCATCTTGCCTACATAGTACGTACTATCTCCGGACCTTCGCATTCAGATGTGTTTTACAGATGAGAATATGAATTCAGGAAGAAGTCATCATCCTATGTAGCTCGGTAATATAGAACAGGCTAACTAGACCATTTGAAAACAACCATAATCGGCCTCGATGATTATCATAATTAAACAGCATGTTTCCCCGAACAATTTCATAGGTTGATCGTAGAAACGAACTAATCAATCCTTCTTAATACAGCATTCCCTTCTCTGTTGACGATCTATCCAAATCGCTCCAAGAGAAAGAATTCTCGGAAGTCAAACCGGCAGATGAACTTCAGAATCCAGCCTTCGAATTTTTACATGAGTAAGGCTTAGATGCGCTCTCCCTTCCCCCCTTTTTCGTGTCGAATTGGCAACGGAGACTTGAAAAGTTTGCCAACTCAATGATTGTTGTAAATTCATTTCATTTGTTCCCGTTGATATATAATTTTTTTCCTCCATTACATCCAGTAAATGTTCTTCTATTCTTTATTTTTTTGGCATTCAACATTGTTGAGCAGTGATCTCGGTTGATATGGGTTTTTTCTTTATTTTATTTTACATTTCTTATTCTTTTGCATACGGGGTTGCTATTATTATTATTATTATTATTTGAAAATGATACATCAAATAATTACCTGAGAAAATATTGGATGTTTGAATTAGGGGTTGATAATACATGAAAATAATTTGATTATTTTTAGTATTTTTATTTTTCGGAATGTGTATTTGTAGTCCAGAGGCCAATTTTTATTCTATTATTTTTGTCAAATAATTTGACGTAATGGGTACCCCTCGATATTTTTATATAATTGAACAAATTTTATTGCACATTTAAAGGAAAGAAAACATATAATATATGTCCAAATGTATACAAATGTTCAGATGTATATCACAATCAAAATATATAGGCCCTGTTTGGCAATTAGCGGATAGCTGATAGCGGATTACATTAGCTGATAGCGGATAGCTGATTGCATTAGTTGATTTGACTAGCGGATTGTATTAGCTGATTGTATAAAAGTGTTTGGTAAAATTAACTGATAGCTGATAGCTGTTTGATTATTTAAACAAGCAAAATGACATATAAGGACATAATTATATTTAATACTTGTTTGAATAATTTATCACTTATTAATATTTTGTATCTACTAAATATTAATTAGATTTGTAAAAATTATTTTTAATATAAATTTCTTAAACATATTTGAAAGATTTATATATTAATTTATTATTTATATAATTATTAAATTTTTTATATGCACGTATAAATATGTGATAATAAAAAAATAGAATTAACTTACAAATGTCACCATATAAATTAGTAGTAACAACAAATAAGTCTAATATTTAATATGTTATTATTTATATTAAAAAATATTATTATTTAATTTAGGTTATTTGAAGAATTTTAGTAATTGTTAAGGGTAAAAGAGTCATTACAACTTTAATATCAAATCTCTAATCTCAAAAAGTTCATATTAGGAGCTTTTTCAAAATTAGCTTTTTCACCCCAATCCACTCTTTCAATCAGCTATTTACCAAACATCAATATTAGCGGATTTGACTAGTCAAACCTTTAATTATACCTCAAACCTCTAATTTTTGCCCAAACCGCTATTTACCAAACAGAGCCATAATATTTTATTACGCATTTAACAAAATTTATATCAAACTAAAAGAATATGTATTTGAATCTATTAAGTAGTGATAAAAAATAAAGTTGTTCCTCCTAATTCCTAAATGACTCATGTTCTATTTTAAGGGTGCTAATCGAGTGAGTCAATTATGAGTTGAATAAGTTTGATTCAACTCGAAAATTATTTGAATCATGCTCGATTCTATACTTGATAAGCTTGATAAGATTTTGCTCGACTTGTGCTTGTTAAAAATACTCATTATTCAACTCGACTCATTGCTCGTTAAGCTTGTCATAATTATTACCTTATTTTTTTAATATATGCAAAAATGAGACCCTTTTACCTTTCAATATATATATATATATATATATATATATATATATATATATATATATATATATATATATATATATAATCTAGTAATATTATATAGAACTTAATATAAATTAATTATTTTAACTAAAAATATCAAAAATAATGTGTGAAATAATTTCTAAGTCTAAACACTAAAGAAATAATTCATAGATACACCAAACTAATATATTTAAACAAAATTAACGAGTTACTTACAAGTTTATCTAGTCGAATTGGGCTTTGCTCAATTTGTTTTGTTCAATTCGAGTCAAATATTTATCAAATTTTAATCAAATTGAACCGTTTTGAACTTTGCTAGCAGCCTAGCACCCTATTCCAACCCACTCCCATCGATCAAATGCCATTGTGTCTTCAAGTTTTGTTCTAACCCATTTACCGATCCCTCTAGCCTCTAGGCTTATGACTTGGCCTATGGCTTTTTATAATTATACGGTTTCTCTCTCTCTCTATATATATATATATCACTCTCATGGTCTAACATGGTCTCACAACATCTCTCTTATTCAACTCAATTTGAATGATTTTTTAGTAAGAAATTTCAGAAATTCGTGGGATTGTGTATTATTGGATATTTGTATTGATAAATCGTATTACTGTAATACGTTTATATAATTATATTATCTTCTTTTGTTGTGTATTGTGATAAAATAATATTATGTTTATACATAAAAAGTTGAATTGAAAAAATTATTTTCATAATAAATTTTTTTAATATTTGATTCAGATTAATCGATTATATATTAATGGTTATAAAAGAATAATTTAATTGTTTTTCAAATTTGTCGGCCTTGATTTAACTAGTAAATACAAAGGTCTTGAAAACTTTGAGAATTTAGGTTTTGACCCCGTCATTTTGTTCTAGTTTAGGTTAGATATATTCCAATTATCAATCAAATCATATATTCTAATGACTAATTTTAATTATAATTGCAATTATGATTATACTTTTATAATTGTTCTCCTGAGTAAAAGATCTTAGACTAATACACATAAAAACCTTAGCCGCCTGCTTTCTCTCTACCTAGCCGTATGTTTTTATTTTCTATGTTTTTTTTTTACTGATAATGACATTAATTTTGGTGCTAGTCGTTGACCGTCGTTATCTTATATTTGTTATTTTTCAAGTTTTAATAAAAATTTATTTGTTTTGTTTTTCTCCTTTCTTTGCTTTAATAAGAATCTATTTGTTTTGTTTTTTGATTCTTCGCATATTTTGTTGCGCTTTTTTTTTTTGCATTTGTGGAACATTTTCTCTACCTTTATGACACATTTTATGTTTACCTTTTGCGATTGTTGGTTCTTATATAAAGATCCTTACGATGCTAGTTTCTAATTTGGAATTGTTGATGGTTACAAATAGCTTGATCCTCTTCTATAATTGTTTGCCTATGTAATTAGATTTGGGTAGCGGAACAGCCTGTAAGATTGTTTGTTTCGTTCACTACTCTTACATCACCTCTTATGTGACTGCTCTAACACCAAGTAGAAGTTGAAAATGAGAGATATTTTATTGATGAAGAACCAGGGTATTTATACACATACATGATGAGATTAGGGAAATCTCAATAAATGACTGTCTAATCTATGAAATTTACATTCTAAATTAATAGAATTGCCTAATCTATGGGATTTGTTAATTTGCATAATTACAATCATTTAACTATAATTATTTTCTCCAATACTGGATAGGTTTTTATAGTCTGAAGGGTAGGTTTCAATGTTCTTTTCGTCTTTGAATTATATATTTTTTGTGTTATCTGTATAAGTTTTTTTTGGACATAGAATTTAAATCTCTTGTTATGTTTAGATCTATTGTATTCGTCGAACCTTTCATTATTTCTAATAAAACTCAACAACCATTTTCAAAAACATAATTGTTCCTAACTTCTTAAAAAATATAACAAATATTGGCTCCATGTTCTTGACTTAATTATTGATATGATCAATTGATCATGATATTTCCATCTACTTATATCCATCAAGAACAGTTAATTAGTTGGTCAATGACAGTTTGGTGCAAACAGGAACAATATCATGATTAGACAATAAGAAAAATAAAGTCACCTAATTTCAAAATTAAAAGAGACCTAATAAATATTTAATCTAAAACTAAAAAAACAATAACTTAATTTGATAAATATTTAAAATAATATAAATTAAAATTATTATTATTATTATTTGAAAGAGAACTGATTTTTTCTATTCCCTTAATATCTCCGTCCCTTAATGCAAAACAATCTAAGATGCATGGAAAAGAATCTCATTTTTTTATCAATTCCAATATTGTGCAAATCTCCTACTTATATATTATATACTTGTAATCCAAAGGTTTTCTATCATTCTATGTGGTCTTATATGCTTTAATTTTCACTCTCTGATATATATTAATATTTTCAATACATACGATAAAATTTTTTATTTCGAATCAAAGTTTAACATCTATAATATTATATTTATAAAAAAAACATCAATGATATTATTAATTTTAATGGTTAATTTATAAAAAAATATAAATGGTATAAATTTGATACAAATACAAAAAAATGTACTAATATAAGTTGACTTTTGAATGATAAAAATATATAAATAGATGTTTTCTTTTTGTATATTATTTATTTAATGGGTCAAACTGGTTTCATTGGGAAGCATTATTCCACGTTCATGTTTCCCCCTACAAACTCCTGATTATGTTGTGCTGATATTTAATTTTTTGATATTTTGGAATTTTGTCGGACCATATTTTATTATTTTATGAATTGTTTGAACGATTTTGTATGAGAAAACAAGCACAAGAATTAACAAGTAATCAGAGTCAAACTCAAGTCTGCTTACTTCTTCACCAACACACTACAACTTTTCATGTGTGATCTGTCAAGTCAATCTCATCAAATCTTGTATTTGTCTCATTCTATTTTTTATTTCTTTCAAAATTATTAAAGGATAAATTACGTAAATCATCGCTGAACTTTACTCTCAAACCTATCTTAGTCGGTAAAGTTTCAAAATAGTCAATTCATTCACTAAATTTTAGATATTGGATGTTTTTTTATTGCTCTTTCGTTAATTTTTTGACGGTGTGTATTTAACATCAAACGAATAAACTTCTTCAAGATTCGAACGGTAAAAAACTTTATGGATCTGACGGCGGAGGTGTGATATCAGTGAGAGAGAAACTAAAATTTTTTTGCTCGATTTGTCGACTTCGGAGGCCAAACTCGGACTGGAGAAATTTGGTACTGAACGACAACCGAGGTGAACGATAAAGTGACAAAAAACGTTCAATGTCTACACTTCAATGAGCAAATTGAACATTCTGAAATCTCAGTAGCCAAAATAAATTAAAGAGTAAAGTTCAGTGGTGCTTTAATAATTTATCCTTTATTAAAATGTTAACACTAGTATTTGATTAATTCAAATAATAACTCCAATGAAATATTGTTCTATTTTTTGTGTAAAATGATACCATTGTTGTTACAACATCTTGAAAGTCACGAGATCAAGTATTATTTTTAACTTCTAGTAACATTTAAATTTAGAGTCTGAGATGAGGGTCGTGAATAGAAATTCTCTACTCTTTTTCGATGTCTTTATATATGCTCTCATATGAAAAAATTAGGTTTAGAATCTAGGGTTAATGTTTAAGGTTAGAGTTTAGAGAATTACAAGTAAGGTGTATTTTTAAGGTTTAATATTTATGATTTAAGATTTAAAATTTAAGATTAAAGCTTAAAATTTAATTTTTGTTTAGTGCCAGAGCATCGAAAGGGGCTGAAAATTTTTATCCGGAGGTCGTGTTAACTTGGACATTGCATAAATATAAAAAATAAAATAAAATCTTATCGGTTGGTGTCATCAAAATCTTATCTTGATTAATAATCTGATCATGCTTTATAAAAGTTAATTATTATGGAAATTATTCAAGTATGTAGTATGTGCATTTGTAATAATAAAAAGAATAAAAATCCCAAAGCAAAATGGATATTATGGGTTAAAGCAAAAGGAGTCAACAAAAAGAGTTGACTTGTAGACATGTTTAAAAGGTATAATGTAACATGAACCCTGTTTTGACTTAATTTCTGGTTTATTTCAACTTCTAATCACATGCTCTTAAAATTAAATTATTTATTTATTTATTTATTACATAATTACAATTGGATGGTCGTGATCAATCTTAAGCCTTTGCCTGACTTCTCTCTTAAAACAATGACCGCCCTTTGGATTTGGTTTGTCCCATGCATGTGCTACAAAGTCCAAACTTTTTTTTTTTTTAAAATATCTATAGTTAATAATTAATTTTTTGAGATTAATAAGATTAATGTACTAAGTTCATTTATTTTTCTTTAAGTGATAATCTTAAAATCTAAAATTTATATATCTTATCTTGAAATTTTAACTTTAAATTTTAATCATAGATTATAAACTCTAGATTAAATCTCTAAATCTTAAAATATAAAGAATTGTATAATCTAAAGTAATGCGAATTGAATAATTTTTCATAATATAATATTTTTTATATTAATGACCCTAATTAATGTTGATTAAATTTTAGGATTGTTTATAAAAACCCAAACTGATATACTATTGAAAAACATAAAAAACGGACTAAACGAATCGGTCATGAAATATTCGGTCAAAATAGTACGATAATTGTACTGATAAAATTAGCAGTTAAACATAACTGTTACGGTTAAATTTTTTGGTGAACTGGTAACCAATAAAATCAGATTTTAAAAAAATAGTTTTAATGATTATTTATAAGTTACGAAATACACTGGGTTGCTGACTTCTTTTATTACTACATATGTTTATGGCGTGCCTAGTATTATAAATATTAAAGATTTTATTTGAATTCATTTGGTTGATATTTTTAAGCTATTAAAATTAAGTTAAATAAGTATATTATTTATAATACAAGATGTAAAATGGATCATGATTAACAGAACTAAATAAACCGGTTAACTGTTTAGACGATAATTGGTTTAAACGATGTGATTACGGTTCATCAAAATGTCGAACTGAAAGTTCTAATGATCGTACCGGCAAACTGTTTCGATACGATTAACCGCCCGTGAACACCTCTAGATTAAACACGAGTAAAGTTTCCCTTTTTTATTATGATGAGAAATCTCGATGAACCCTAAACTTTATTTGTTTAAAATACGTAAATTATTAGTTTGATTTAATGTAATGATATTTTACATTTCTTCTTGTAAATTATTAGTTTGATTTAATATCTAAATTAATATGAATTTTACGTTAACAAATAACATGTTGATTCACATATTATTGGACATATCTCTTATAGCAATGCATGTTCATTCTAATCAATGTTACATATCATTTGGTAGACTAGTCAAACACATATAACATGGCCGTATATTCCACTACTAAAATTATAGTTTTTAATAGTTAAAAAAATTAATATTTCTTAATATTTTGGAATATACGATCATGTTATATATGTTTGACTAGTCTACCAAATGATATGTAAAATTGTTTAGAAGGAACAATGTGAGATATGAAATGTACACTAATTTTTAAATTGTGTCTCTAGACACTTATTAATCGGTCCCATTAAGTATATGTGAAGAGTGGAATCGATCAAGTTTACCATTTTTGGGAGGGATGGGGAAGAGTATTATATATATATATATATATATATATATATATATATATATATATATATATATATTATCGGTATTCAAATTATTGACTAATTAATTTCAATTGGGTACTGTAGAGGTCCATATGAGGATGATCATTTCAATTCAGTTTGTTATTTCTAATTTTATAAAAAAAAATGTAATATCTTATACCGTTAAAACAAATATATATTATATATTGACACACTAAACAGACCATTTTAACTTTAATTAAGTCATTATTAACTAACTATTGAAAGAAACATAAAACTTCACGTGACATGCATGGAATATAGGGACGGGCCTAGAATTGAGAGGAAAATTATTTTTTAATAGTTTAAAGGTGATTATAAAATAGAATCTGTTTATAAATATTTTTAACCCTTTAACAAAGAACATATATTTTACAGACAAAACGATTGAACCTAGGTCTTCTAGGATAAACATCATCTATTTTTCTACTAAGACCACTTGTTAAGTTCCGAGAAAAAAACTATTTGAAAACTCATCTAATTAAAATAATCCATTTTTTATGCTTAGGGGTTACAAATTAAAGGGGGGGGGGGGGGTCAATATTCAATATCACATGCAAAGATTTGGTTTTGGAAGGTATAGGGCCCTAACATGCTATCTAGAGATAACTAATTGCAATCTCAGTGTAATCACTAATTTTGTCCGGACCTTGAACCTCTTTATGTTTGTGTTGTTAGTGGGCTTATCGGACTATTAGGAAATTTAAAAATAAAAAATAAAAAAAAGGAAAAAGGAAAAAGAAATATATATATATATATATATATATATATATATATATGTGTGTGTGTGTGTGTGTGTGTGTGTGTGTCATATTATTATTTAGTATTGTTACCATACTATTATCATTAATTAGTGTTATTTATTGTATATGTATGCATGTGACATATTAGATATAGGTGTGTTTTGGTTACATATTGTGTACATATTATTGTCTATTAGTATTATTATTATTATTATATCATTTGTTATTAGTAGTATGTTTTTGTTATTATCGATATTATACTTATTAGTATTTTTATTTATTGTTATTATTATTATTATATTTATTAAAACAATATATAAAAAATAAAACATAAGAAAAAAAAGCCCAAAATCCATTGGATAAATAATAATAACAGTCCATTAAATTAAATTAAATTACAATAGACAGCCCGTCCAAGCCCAAAGTCTGATACCCTAAGCCCGACACTCAAAAAACCCTAATTGTCTTTTGATTTCAGCTACAGCCGCCGCTCATATGTGACCGTTGGATCTGGCCGCGATCCAACGGTCCAGATCACACCTGCAAAAAGAAACCCTAGGAGGAGCCCTATTGGCTTGGCGTCGCACGCCCCTTTGCCGTTCGATCTGGGCGAGATCAACGGCCCAGATCGCGTCTGAAGGAAACCCTAACAAGGGTACCAGTGTCCCGCGCCGCTCACATGCCCTCGCCGTTAGATCAAATTTGATCTAACGGACCAGACTCGCGCGTACGTTGCACCAGACGCCCGTTCGTGTTCCACGCGTGCGTCTGAGACAATCCGGCTCCCACCACGCGCAGAACCAGCCTGTGTGCGAACCGTCAGACCCCCTACGCCGCTGACCATGCCAGAAGGTTGCTTTCACCATTTCGGGGATACTCGGTGAAGGCAAAACAAAAGAAAAATGTCAGTATACCGGATTGAAGATAAAAGCAAACAGAAGCACAAAGGTCAACTTGACCCTCCCTGATGACACCCGAAAACCAATCAGACTCTTAAGAAAAAAATCAGAAGCCAGAAGCAAGAAAGACAAAGAAAGACATTGTTTCTCTTTATTTATCTTGTATTAATCAGTGACCTTGGCATATAAAAAGAAAAGCCAGGAAGCTTTTGTAAGAAGGTTTTTTATCAGTGAAATCGAAAAAGAGAAAAACAAAGAAAAAAACGCTTTGAGGTATTTCTTTCTTCTTTTACTCTACCGTTGCATGCACAAAAGTAAAAAAAGAAACACAGAAAGAAAATAGGGTTTCAGATTTACCGTGTCGGAGTTCTCTCTCGAAGCTTTCCGGCGACATTCCCTTAGGGGCGAGCCTTAGGATTTTGAGCGTAAAAGAGGAACAGAGACGGGTTTCTTGTTTTCTACCTCGTACCCCTCTTCAAAACGCGTGGCTTCGGGTCGCCCTCCGGTGACAAACCCAAGGCCCTAACGGCCGGCGTGGGTGAATCGGAGGTCAAGGTTTTTTTGGAGCCGGTCTAAAAGGGGTGAGGCTTTTGTGTTTTCTCTGTTATTTTTACCGAAACGGGCAAAAGGGAGCTTTGGATCTGTTTAAGGCCTTTTTATAGGCTTTAACTCTTTTTAAAAATGGTCGAATCCACTTTTTAACCCTTCCGTGTTTTGAAAATATCACCAAAAGGGTTTCCGCTTTTTAAAATCACGTCCCAGGCCCTTTAAATTTCTCGAATCGTCGCAATTTCGTCCCCTGTGTTTGTCGGTTGGTTTCGAATGGTCTAACGGCCGATTCAGTCCCTGGAACTTTCGACGAGCTTAAATTTTAACCCCTGTTTTGACGATTTGGCACTCCTTTTTATGGTTTATTTCCTTAGTCCGTCCCTGGGAACAGTCCCGAATTCATTTTTAACCACTTTCAGATTTATTTCTTATGATTGTTAATATTTGTTCATGTGCTTTATATATATATGATTGTTCATCCACGATATATGCTTGATACGTTTTTTTTGGCTATCTAGTTTTAGCTTGATTTATATAATGTGCAACTTCGAGATATGTAATCTATGCATGTATTAATGGGATTAGAGCCTTTAGTGCCTAGTTTAACTTATTCGCTTCTAGTTGGGTATGTCATCAAGAGCATTTAGGATTAATTGTGTTCTTGCCTTTTTATCTCGTCTTGTTTAACTCATTTAATTTGTTGCAAACTATGTTATTAGGATTTATACATGAATTTATAAAAATGCAATGCGAGCGTCCTTTTTATTCGGGAGTGAACGAGGCCAGTACCAGTCGTAGTGGTGGTGGTTCGGACGTTTTTTCTCGAATATCAAAGACCTTTAAAATCTACTCGATCTTATAACCACATTTTGATACGAATCGTCGCTTTAATTCGCAAAATTTAATATTAATTAAGCGGTAATGTTTTTGGTACCGATTTTCGGGCACGACGAGGGTGCTAACCCTTCCTCGCGTGTAACCGACTCCCGAACTCTTTTAAATCTCTGGTTTTATTTCGGTGTCCGGTCTACCATTTTAAATGGCCGGTGGCGACTCCTCTACTTTTACACAAATCCGACTAATTTTTCGAAAACCGATTTAAAACCCGGTTCGTCCGAGCGACACCGAGGTACCTATGTATTTTTGAATTTTTTTAGTCGCAACACTCAGAACACACATAAAGAAGCATTGAGGTAGAAATTTTGGTTTAAGTGACATTTTATTGGCGAGGTAAATAATTTATAAATAAATGCATTAGTTTTGTGTTTGATTCTCATGTAGCGATTTTCAGTTGTTTTATTTAAAAATTATATAAAAGCATGAAAAGATTAAAGAATATTATTTAAAAAAAAAAATTTCGATTGAACAAGGGAAAGTAACACTACATGCCTCATTAAAAACCCTCCTATACCCAAATGGGGGAAAAGAGTACACATGATGCTACATACAAAGGGATATCAAACGAAAGCAGACAAAACACACATATAGCGGCAACACATCACGAAGTATCTAAAGATAATAAAGACTCCACCTCGGATGGAGGACGAATAAAGACCATGTCACTAAAAGGTCGGCTTCGAGCCAATCTCGCCAACTTATCTGCTACCATGTTAGCTTCTCGGGGTATATATTTAACCGATAGATTTCAATCCTTCGCGACAATTCTCCTTTGACGTTGAACCAAACCGTTCTCAATCAGAATATCCGTCTTCATGTTAAGAATTTCAGCAGTTGTGTAAACATTAGTTTATATAAGTCTTTTTACTTTAGAGTTTATGAATTTAGGTTAGGGTTTAGAGTTTAGGGGTTCAGGTTGTAACGGGTAGAATTTATTTATTTATTTTGAAATATATTAAAAAGTTAGAATTTATAATTATTTTGGTTAGATAAGTAATATTTTTAGAGAAATTTAGGTTATTTGAATTTCACGTGTTTAAAAAATAATTAATAAAGAAGAAAGATTTTAAAAATATATAAAAACATGTAATACGGATATTATTAAAAATTTAAAATTATATCTAAATATAAAAATATATATTAGAATTAAACAAAATGAAACAAGGTTCGACCAATTGGAAGGGTGGTTTTGATCGGTCGGTGAGGGGGAGTTGGATCAAACTAAAAAAGAGAGGTAGAACATAGATTAATTTCGTGATGAACTAGGGGTTTGATCCATTCTCAAGTGGATTTTTGGGTTCTAATGTGTTTTTAGAGATAGGGAAGAGGGTGATCCGGGTTAGAGAGAGAAAAAAAATAGAAAATGAGGGAAAGTGGGAAAAATTCGGCTGATAAGGGCTTTAAAAAGCCTAACTGAAACAACGTCGTTTTGGTGTCGGGTCAAAGAGGTCCGCGCGCGTATATCAGATCCTTTGATCCGCACCCAATTCTCAGGTTTTCACACTTTAAGCTGTAAAATTGTAATTGTTTTCAGTTTGGTCCCCTAAATGAAATAAAATCAATTCAAGTTTTTCAATTAGTTCAATTTAGTCCATATTTTATTATTAATTTAATTTTAGTTGCTTTAATTTATATGTATGTCGCATAGTTTAAATTAAACATAGTAGTTTTGTATTTTAGACAATCTAATCATCTAGCTTAGTTTAGGTAATTATTAGAGTTTTTTTGGTATTTGAATTAAAATTAAACAAATTGAATAGGTAAAATAATTGTAGAAAATAAATGTGTATTAAAAGTAAAATTTAGGGTTCTAATTTGAATAGTGTCTCATTGTAATAAGATGTTATTCAAAGGGAACTTTAAGTGGAGCAATTAATACACATTTCAACTTAGAACTCAAAAAGTGATTTAGTTAATCAAATAAATCCTTAATTAAGATTAGTACTTTAAATATTAGTCAAATTAATTTGATTACGTGTATTGTATGAAATTTAGGAGCCTTAATATGAATGACGCTCTAACTATGAGGTGTTATTATATAGATGCCCTTAAGTATAATAAGGTCCCTAATCTTAAATAATTAAATTGATTAGGGCTTTATTAGGTTAGAACTTAAAATTTGCAAGATAATAATTAATACATCATAAAAAAACTTTTTATGTTGGAAATACATTTTTGGGTACGAATAGGGGTGTCCTAAGGCAATTGGCACTTTTAATCTCGTATTCGAATAAAATGTATTTCCTTATAAAATGATATCTTCATTTAGAATAAAAATCTAATTAATAATTAAGGGTCAAATTAAATTCAAATTATCATTGTTCAAATGCCATGCAAAATTAAAAGGTATCGATATCGGGCGTTTGTTGGGTGCTAATCTTTCCCCACACGTAATCGACTCTCGAACCCAAATTTTAAGATAACCGATCTCTAATTGTTTTATGGTGTATGGTCTATGTAGAACTAATGTTTTGATATAATAATTGAAAAATGTTTTGGATATAGTTAAAAAGAATTCAAAACCATGTCTAAGTCCAAACAACTTGAAACTATGTTTATGGGATATTTCAAAAAGGTTTTAAATGTTTTCAAAGCCAAATTCAACAAAACTATCCAGGCGTTTCGAAACGCCCCTAGGTGTTCCAATACGGGTCTTTACAGTGGCAAAACATTTCGATACAACCTTTTCTGTTTCGAAACGGGATTTTAATCTGGGTGAGCATTTTGCTTGGCGTTTCGATACGGTCTTATCCGTTTTGATACACCTATGTGGCAATGGCCTCAACGGTCATAAACCCCCCAACGGCTATTTCTCAACTACCTTTTAAATGCAGGGCGTTTCGATATGGTGACAAGCATTTCGATACGACCAAAGACGTTTCAAAACGGGTACTGCATCAGACTGCAACGTCTCTTTCTATTTCAAGAGTGTTTCGAAACAGGGTCGGGCGTTTCGGAACAGAATGTTGCAGAACTGCATTTATGGTGGGAAATAAAGTCTCCAACGGCTTCAATTCAACCCCAACGGCTAGTAACGACTACAAACTCAAAGAGGAGTATAAAAGGGACCTCCAAGCATCAAGTAATGGTTAATGCTTCAATTGTAATACAACATATGATCAAAATGTGTCTTAGTGCTTAATTGTCAATTCCTTTTATAGACAAACACTAGTGAGCCAAAATTGTTATATTTGCTCAAGTGTTTTAGGATTGGGTGAGAGCTTATTTGTGCAAACAAATACCTATTAGAGGGATTTGAGTTTGCTTATTTTTATCTCTTTGTAAAGAGGATTTGATCAAGGCTTTGGGTAGAAAGCTTGATCGGTATGTAAGGGTTTCCTCCTAAGCCTAGAAGGTTGATTGGAAATCCTTAGTGGGAAGCTAAGGTAGTGGATATAGACCTTGGTTAGAAGGTTGAACCACTATAAATCATCTTATCTTTATTCTTTTTAGCTTTCACACCTCTATCACCAAAAATTCCAGCTCTCTACCACTTGGCGAGCAAGAACGGTTGAAGGAATCGAGCACCGATAAACCCAACAGTCTACCAAAGTGATCGGTGGCGACTCCAAATGTTTTCAAAATTAAATAAAACGGACAAATGTGATTTTTAATTAAAAATGTCATTTGAAAAGAAAAAAACCTAATTTTTCAAGATAAAATGAATTAAAAGGTAAAACTTAATTTTCAAATACAAATCGTCAAGCTATTTTTACACCCGGTTCAAAAACGGTCACGGCATATAACATAGATACTCTTAGACTTCTTCATTTTGATACGGCTGTGCAAAGCCATTCGTCTCTTCTTCTGCATCTTGGCGAGCTTCAACGACGGGCATGGATTGTTCGACTACAACATGTGGCGCGAAGGGTAATAAGGTGGCCGATTCGCTAGCAAAGTATGATATGTCTAGAACTATAGAGACTATTCAGTTTGAGGTTCCTCCTTTGAGAGTTTGGGTGTTATTAAACAAGGATATTAGTTTGGTCTAAGGCATACTTTGTTATGTCTTGATTTGTTTTGCTTGTAATTATTATCACGGGTACTCTTTTCTTCCACCAAGGCTTATAGAGGTTTTTAACGAGGCACATGATAATAATTCTCATTTTCATCGAAAAAAATGAAACAAGGTGTATGCGCACGATATTCATCCTAGGAGACACGAGTTCAAATCGCTTTGTCTACAAGGTGTATGCACATTGTCAAAGGGTTAAAAATGTGTATGAACATATACTATATTGTAATCATCTTTAGACTAAAAAAAATTATGATATTTTGAAAAACCACAAATTTAGTTAGGAAAATAAATATGTAATTTGAGCTAACCAAATCTACTTTTGAATTCCTTGTAGATATATTTTGAATATATTTTTGGAATTTCAAAAACCTTGGTGAAACTCCTCAGAATTCCTGGCCCAAACACATTCATTTAAGCTTAAAAAACCCAAAACAATGATTAAAAAAAAAGGAATAAACCTTGGTGGAGCTAGCAAAGCAAGGCTGTTACACTTGGTGTACGTGAGAGAGCCTTTGGGGACAACAAAAATACACGGATATCCCTCTCATATCAAATACCAATGCTTGGGAGTATGGGATTATATATATTATACATACAAGTAGGGGTGTAAATGAGCCGAGTCGAGTAGTGCTGAGCCGAGTAGTTCATTTTAATTTTAAAAATTAAAAAATAGTTTATTATATTTTCGAGTAGCTCGCGAGCTTTTCGAGTCGAGTATCAAATAGCTCGGCTCGACTCGTTAAGAACTCGAGTCGAGTCCAATCGAGTCGAGTATTGACCGAGCTTTCACCGAGTCGAGCTCGAGTAGCTCGTGGTCTGTCTCGTCTCATTTACAGCCCTACATACAAGTTAAAGCTGGAAAGAGTGATTCTGCTTATTCTTTGGTATCCAAGAAAATGAGAAAGAATACGGTGTTAGGTCCATTAAGCAATGTCAAAAGTTCGAATTCAGTTGTTATGAATAGAAAATCCTTAATTGAAAGAGTTGTCCTTAAATTAAACATCAGTAAAATTCGATCCGAATAATCTACCGGTGTGTTGAATTAGTCGGTTATAAAAAAAACACTGGAAAGAGTGATTCTTTGGAATTGGTTTTTAAAATTATATGGTAAAATCATGGGAACGCCAAACAATGGAAATAGCTCTCAAATCTCAATATATTTACGTGAAAAAGGAGGGAGAGGCCTTCATTGGAAATTCAAGTGTCGACCTCAATGGCACATGCAATTTCCTCTTCATATTTAAAACCCTAAATCTTTAAAATCCCTTTGCATGAAAAGATGCAACAAGACCCCAAAGCAACACGGCCTACCGTCTACCTAGTACTCCGCACCTTAATCTTTTTACCTTCTATATCTTCATTACATTTATTCTGACACACATGTACGCAGTGTCGTCTCAGAAGGGAAGTAACATGAGTACCCGTTTAAAATTTTATTTTTTTACCTTCACAGTTTTATCAATTTTACAAGTGACTCTTATAAGTTAGTGGTGTATCTTATTGTTTTTGTTGTATTTAAGATGATTTCTTAACAAAATAATGAAAATAACGTGTTTCACAAAATTTGATCATGCTTCTATGGTTTATTGCTGAAATATTAAAATAATTGTTCAAAATAATAACATATAATTTTGTTATATAGGGGTCTATTTTTTAAATTTTCGCTCAGGATCACGAAAAATGTTCGAGATGGCTTTGCATATATGTATAATATTTTCTATACATTTTTTTTTTATTTTAAACAAATTTGTAGAGCATTTTCAAGGGTGTTGTATGTATACGTTTGGAGCGGGAAAAACTAGAGTACATAAGAACATAAATCCTCAATCTCTTCTTAGTATTTTAACATCAAAAAATTAAGTTTAGACTTAAGATTAGAATTTAGTGTTAAAGTTTAAAATTTTAAAAATTAAAGTTATAGCTTAAGATTTGATCTTTTAATATTAAAACTTGACGAAAAAGTAACATGATTTTTGTTCGAGTAAATAATAAGAAAGAACCAAGAATACAGTGAAGCTTGTGAAGTGATCGAGCAGATTTTTTGGGGTGAAGGAGTTGGTATGTGGAAATTAGTAAACAAATATTCCAGGACAGTTGGCAGAATAGGGTTTGTGGGTGGAAACAGCCTTTCAAGTCGCAATCCCAAAATGGCAAAAGGAGAGGAGCTCTTGTGATTTGTGACCGTGTGTGAGTATATTGTTTGGCAACTTGGCTTGGTTGGTTCTCATCCACTCCACGTTACAGCTGAAAATGTTATAAGACACGGAATATAAAACTGAAAATGTTACACTTTCTGATTACATTTTAGGTTGGTGATTAAGTATCAAAGCTTAGCTTCGAGTATCGATACTTATTGTTTCTGATAACATTTTAAGTTTTTGTATGTATCGAAACTTGTCTCTAAGTATCAATTATGTCGCGAGACACCAACCTAAAATGTTATAAAAAAATATAATATTTTTAATTTCGTATTTTGTTACACTTTCGGTTGGTGTCGCACCGTAGCCGTACAACGACTATGCTGCACCGAAGACATACATTTGAAACAAGTATAAATTAATTTTATTATGTTGGATAGGATCGAAAAGACTATAAAGTCAATCCCTCAAGTATTTTAATTTTGTTGTATTTTTATAGTCACAAGCTCGAGATCTTGGTTAAACTTGAACAACTCATAATAATTTATCCAAATATTTAGTGACCAATTTATATATTTTTAGGGCGTAAATTATAACTTTTTCACTTAACTATGTATGGTTTCTCAATTTGATACTTAAAAATTTGTTTGGCCTGTTTTAGTATCTAAATTTGATATTTTTTAATTTTTATAAAATTTTAATATTTTAATATTTTTTTAGAATTTTTTAATTTTTTCTAGATGTGTCACGTGTCTTATCTTATTGGTCGTCAATAGGTTAACGGTCAAAATTGGTCGACCGTTGCGGAAGTGCTGAATTGAGTGTGATTTGAGTTATGAGGGCTAAATTGAGTGCAAAAATTTTATAAGGGCTTAATTGATTTTTCGATTTTTCGTTGAGGGCTAATTTGACCTTTATGCCTTTTAAATATATATTTTGTATATTTTAATTAAAATATTTTAAAAAGTTATATAGTAATCAAAGTTAAAAAATTGGTAAAAAATATCAACATACGATAATTTTAGTGAAATTGAAGGAGTATTATAAAATAAAAGGTTTAATGGTTCAAACTTCTATATGAAGTATGATGAACAAGAAAAGTTTTCCATCTGATAGAAAGAATAAATATCCCCCATCAATTTTCTTAAATCAAAGTATAATGAATATGAGATCTACTAAAATATATGATTCCATAATAAAATAACAAAACTTAGCCTTTGAAATCGCATGAATTCTTGAATGTCAGCACATGGTGATTTGTCTCCTTTCACACCAAGCTCCCCTATTTAAACCCCTTCACTTCTTCTCAACAAACACATCATATCTCTTTCAACTCTACAATTTGATCATCAATCTTCTCAACAAAACAAACAGTTTTTGTTTTTCGACAAACCCTTTTGCCAAATTCAAACAATATGGACAACTTGTTTCGAATTTTCGATCAAGATCAAGGTTTATTTCAACGTAAATGGACTTTGGTCAATGGTCCGTTGATAGTCGGTGCCGGACCATCGGGGCTGGCCACGGCTGCTTGCCTTAGAGAACAAGGCGTCCCGTTTGCCGTGCTCGAAAGAGCCGAATGCATAGCGTCTTTGTGGCAAAAACGGGCCTACGACAGGCTTAAGTTACATCTCCCTAAACAATTCTGCCAGCTCCCTAAATTGCCTTTCCCCGAGGATTTCCCTGAGTACCCGACCAAGAGACAGTTCGTTGAGTACCTTGAGTCGTACGCTAAGCGTTTTGATATCAACCCGAAGTTCAATGAGTGTGTGCAGTCGGCCAGGTACGATGAGACCAGCGGTTTCTGGAGGGTCAAGACCGTAAGTGGCTCGAACAAGACCGAATTCGAGTATATTTGCCGATGGCTCGTGGTGGCCACCGGTGAAAATGCCGAGTGTGTGATGCCAGATATAGAAGGATTGGCTGACTTTGGTGGTGAAGTTATCCACGCTTGTGAGTACAAGTCTGGTGAGAAATTCAAGGGCCTGAAAGTACTCGTCGTCGGATGCGGCAACTCCGGCATGGAAGTTTCTCTTGATCTCGCAAACCACAATGCTTCACCTTCCATGGTGGTTCGCAGCTCGGTGAGTCAACTCATCAAGACATCAAGCAAATTCGGATATAAATTATAAACATTTGATTGGATTCTAAATTTCTAATGGTTTTGTTTAACAGGTTCATGTACTGCCGAGAGAAGTGTTGGGGAAATCGACATTTGAATTAGCTATTTTACTGATGAAATGGCTGCCCCTTTGGCTTGTCGACAAGCTATTGTTGATATTGTCCTGGTTGGTGCTGGGAAACATGGAGAAATATGGTCTGAAAAGGCCATCAATTGGACCATTGGAACTCAAGGACAGCCAAGGGAAAACTCCGGTGCTGGACATTGGTGCACTGGAGAAGATCAAATCAGGTGAAGTCCAAGTTGTTCCCGGAATCAAGCGTTTCTCACATGGACAAGTTGAGCTTGTCAATGGCCAAAAACTCGACATCGACTCGGTCGTTTTGGCCACCGGATACCGCAGCAATGTTCCCTCTTGGCTTCAAGTAAGAACTAAGAACATGCTCTAAAATCTAAACTACAAATTTGGACAGTCTTGAACTAATGTTTGATTTAATGAACAATACAGGAAGGTGAATTCTTCTCCAAGAATGGGTTCCCAAAGGCACCATTTCCAAATGGGTGGAAAGGCAAGAGTGGACTGTATGCGGTTGGGTTCACAAAGAGAGGGCTGTCCGGTGCTTCCTCGGACGCCACGAAGATTGCTCGAGATATCGGCAATGTCTGGAAACAAGAAACTAAGCAGCAGAAGAAGAGAAGCGTGGCTTGCCATAGGCGTTGCATTTCGCTTTCACAGTTGTAAATTTCTCTACAAAAGATGGTGTTTCGGCGACGTAATAACTTATGTTTGCTCTTTATTTTACTTCTTGTGGTGTAGGAAAATAGTGTAAAAATATACATAGGAAAAAGGAAAAAGAAACAGGACAGGTAGCGTAGGCTAACTGAGCCCTCTCCAAAGCCCCAAAGTTGGTTTTTTAGTTCTTTGGGCGTCTTGTAAACTGCGATGATGAGGCTCTCTTTCTTTTCTTCTTTTTAATACGGTGTTTCTGCTTTGTAATTCATGAAATAAAGTTAAAATGATATGGTTTCCCTTTTATCGAATAGCTAAATATTTACATTTCCAAAATAAATAATTGGATTCGAACTCATACAAAATAAAATAACGAGAACATCCTTTACCACTATGATAACTAATGAATTGATTTTCTTTAATTCTTCATTGGTTTGGTTATTTGTAAGCATAAAAGCCCACTTGATGAATCTGCTAGTTGCCCATAAACATCTTATCACATATGGCTAGGATCCATGATGGACCATTTCATTCACCAACTTACCTAAATAATCTAAGGTTTTAAGAGGGATTTATTGAGCATAGCAAATCTCAGATGGCAAAGTGACAAACCTTTTCTCCAAGGATGGAAATCTTCTAACTCTCATACTATGTTTCTTTTGATGCCCCACTTTAAAAATATAAATTTAAATTTTAAGGTTTAGAGTTAGAGTTTGTGGTTAAGGTTTAAGGAATTAGGGGCAGAATGTATTTTTTAGAGTTTAAAGTTTGTGATTTAAGATGTGGAAATTAAGATTAAGGTTTAGAATTTAATTTTTAAATATATTTTAGTGTGGGGCATGCCAGAAAATTTTTGTTCTTTCTCCAAAGTATAAGACTTGGGCTATGAAGATTGAGAACTAATTCATGAGTTTATGTCCTAATCAGCTGTTCCAATATTTTTTTAATTGAAAGGTGTCTAATCACGTTTAGGCTTATAATACGAGAGGGTGTTGCCTTCTTTGTTCAGCCTGTCTTCCCTCTTCGGTTGTATGAATATTTATAGGCTATAGTATTATGGGTGATTGGACGATATCAGGTATAACGACAGTTTATAAATGGGTCAGTAAAGATAAACTCAACTTTCAAATATCATGCTTTGTAGTCCGGTCACATAAATTGGCATTGGTTCTAAGAGGCACTGCAACTCTTGACCACGTAAGGCTCCGATATTTTAGTCTCCGGTGTTGCTTACTTCGTAGAAGTTGCTACCACCAAATCGTTTTCAGAATTGTTACGCGCGAAGACACTAAATGTCAATTTTGAATCTCTTCAGAGCTAAGACACCAAGGGTAATTATTTACACAATTTAGGTTTATTTGGAAACAATAAAAATATAATATTTAATTATAAAATTATCCTTAAGTATATTCATTGCACACTTTCACCCAAATTAACTTTTATTGATTTTTACCCTTAATGCTTTTATTGTTACTATTTTCACCGTATTCATTTTTCTTCATCCAAATTGATGGCGTGACGGTGAAAGGAAATATCATGTGACATATTATGATAGTATTACTAGAGATATGCACTGGTCGGGTTGGGTTTTTGGCCCACCTGACCCCGACCCGAAAATATATATCTTATACTCGTACTCGATTCGATCTGAATATATCTTTTAAAAAATTCGACTCGACTCGAACATATCCTTTAAAAAACCTGACCTGACTCAAAAATAAATACTCTATACCCGCACCCGACCCGACTATAGAAAAAAAATAATTTCTAGGGACTTAATTGTAAAAAAATAATTTTAAAGGACTTATTTGTAAAGAAATTATAAATTTAAGGACTAAATTATAAATAAAAATTTAATTTTAAGGACCTAATTATAAAATATATATAGAGGGACTATTATTATAAATATCCTTAAAAATTAGAGAAAATTTACACAATTAGTCCCGAGTTAAGTCGGGTTGGATATTTTTTACCCTAAACTTGAACCCGATCTGACCCGAACCTGATTTTTTCATTAAAAAATCTAACTCGACCGGGTCGGGTAAAATGCCCATCCCTAAGTGTTACATGATAAAAACATAAAAAATAAAAAAATATTTTTCAATAAATAATTTTAATTTTCAAATAATATTTATTAATTTTTAATAATTTATATATTTTTTGAAATTTTACTTTTTAAATTGAAAAAACAAATATTTTTAATATAATATTATATTTTTTATTAAAAAATATATTTTTAATCATTCCTAAGTCTTAATAATCGGAGAATAGAAAATAGAAAATAGAAAATATTAAAGAAAACATGTTTAGTTGTAAAACTAAAAAATAATATTTAAAAATAAAAACAAAAATGAGAGGATTTTTTGAAAACATAAAAAAATGTTTTCGCCATTTTCATTGAAAATGTTTTAGAAATGTGAAAAACATGAAAACAAGGATTTTTAAATCTAACTCAGGTTCTTTCTAATGTCAATTTTAAAACTTTAGTTTATTTAATCATATTTTATTTTTATTATAATAATTATACTTTAATTTAATTGTTTAATGAGTAACTATTTATTTATTTTTATTTGACAACTAATAAAATGATAGCGCATAACACACTCTAAAAGTATCACGTCATTAAACTATAAAAATCTAAAAAAATAAATTTTAAAAATATTTTTTAATTTGGCTCATTACTGATTTTTTATTTCAAAACAATCATAGTTTTGAATTTTTTTTCAATTTGATCTTTATTGATTTTTTTAATTCAAATCCCAAACATTAGTGTTATCTTCACTGTGAGAATTACCATAGTTGCTATAGATCCCATGTTCCAATCTTTCTCCAATCCATGCGAATCAAGTTTTCTACTGAGATTTTACTAACTTCATAGGAAACAAATAATCCTTAACAAACAAACTACGTGTTTTAAGAAGAAAATGGATGTTGAAACCTAGAGATGTCAGATTTAACTACAACTCATGCAAACTCCACAACGTTTCAATGGATCCAAGTGAAGACGGTAATTGTGGGGGAAAACTAATTAGCAAACTATTTTAAGGTGGGTAGTTGTGGAGGGGTTAATTTTGAATATGTTTTTTTTTTAATTTTTAATGATTTTTCAAGTATACCACGTGTCACTATCTTAATGATTGTTTGTAAATTAACAATCAACTATAACGGTCAACGTTACGAAAGTATTAAATTAATTACAGTTTAAATTATGAGAGCCTGGTAGATTACTATTTGAATTATAATTTAGTTTATTGCATTTTTCATTCACTGGTCAAAATTGCATGGCAACTCACAAGACGATTCAAATGGCCCAAATTTAAATATTGTCGGCTTGTGTTTCATAAACACTTGTAACTTGTAAGATGATAATAATAATGAAAATTTAGGTTTTAGTACCCGCAATAGTTTAAAAATAATCTCAATATGCCTTAAAAGTTTTTTATAATTTAAATGGCATCTTGCAGGACAGTTGTTTCAAATTTTGAGTATAGAAAGACACATAATTTTGCTCTTTTCATTTCTTTTTTTATTATAACTAGTCTTTTTTGTATGATTTGGCATTGAATTGTTGTGTGAAACTTTTTTTATATCCAAAGCAAATAGAATTATGTCATAATTGTTGCATGCATACAGCAACAAACTTAATTGCAGTGTAAAATTTAGGTTTTATTTTTTTTTGTTGGCTTACTAGGATTGGAAAAACTAATGTATTGGATAAGACCATAAAAATTCCAACAATTGAGGGTTTAAGAAAGATATTTTGTGTTTATATTAAGCTATGCCTTAACTAGCCTTTGCATTCTATTCTGAATTTCTGTTCATACAATGTAAATCTTAAGAATACCAAAAGGCAGGATGGACCGAGAGGGGTGCTGGGGGGCAACCGCACCCCCTAAAATTTTAAAAATCATATATGATTTAGAAAAAATTTAGAATTTTTCTATGTATTTTCTATTAAAAATCTATTTTTGCCCCCCTTAAACTTTTATAAGTTCGCCCCCTTAAAAATTTATAGGTTCGCCCCCTAACCTAAAGTCTTGGGTCGTCCCTGCCAAAAGGTATTTGTTATTAAAACTTTATGCATGCACTTAATTTGTTAGGTTCTTGGGTTTGGAGAGTACATTGAAGAAGTATATGCTGCGTATGAGCAACAAGATCGAGACCTTTTGACTTATATGCTCCTTCATCTATATTTGATCTATTTACTCTTTTTGAGGAAATGATACGAGAACACTTTTCTTGAACTGAGATTATAGTACAAGGTCATTGTTCTTCGATCCGTACTTTGGAAGCTCAACTTGGGCAGTTAGCTATTAATATGAACTCCCGAAAACTGGTCACACTTCCTAGCAATATGGAGAGCCCCATGAACAAGAAAAAAGAACATTGGAAGGTTATCACTCTTTGCAGTGGTAAGCACATTAGTGATTAAATTCAACAATCACTCATTGCATCTTTACCTTATCCTCAAAAATTTAAAAATACTGAGTAATAACTGAAGGAAAAAGAACATTGCAAGGCTATCACTTTCTTTCAGTTATTACTCCGTTAACACCAGTGATTAGATTTTATCTCTACTTTATCCTCAAAGATTCAAGAATACTGAGTATGGTAATCAATTTCAATTCTTTCAAAGATTTAAGAATACTGAATATGATAGTTAATTTCAAAAAACTACAAGTTTTTTGCCCAAAAACGCCGCGAAACGGCGCTTCTTGTGGCGCTTTTTTGGGCACTGAGAAAATCTTTCGCAGCACTAAAAAACATCGTTATAGACATTTTTGTTGTAGTGAGATAACTTAGAAAGTGAGATTGAAGGAAAGTTGCTACAAGATCTTGTGGTAGAGGCCTGATCGATTTGACTAGTATGTGGTTTACGAATGTTTGGTATATAATTGGATCATTTTTGTATTTTTTTCTGTAGTATTTTTTGTTTTTTTAGTTGTTCGACAGTGTAAAAATTTTATATCGTGTAATTAGATACTATGTTTATATATAAATATACTTTTTGGAGTGATTGTTAGGGCAATCTTCGAATAAGTGGCGGATCCGGAAATTATTTTTAGGGTGGGTACAAGTTAAAATATTTTTTTAGAGTGGGCACAAGTCATACAAATTTTAAAATTTCAGGGTGGGTACAAGTTAAAATATTTTTTTAAAGTGGGCACAAATCATACAAATTTTAAAATTTCAGGGTGGGTACAAGTTAAAAAATTAAGGACTAATTCATAAAAGTTAAAAAAATTGAAACCAAATGTGTGAACTTTTAAAAGTTTAGGGTGGGCCTAGGCCCACCCAGCTCCTAAGTAGATCCGCCACTGCTTCGAATTCTATCCGTATATAATCATGCATTATATTGTTAGTAAGCATTAGGGGTATTGTGACAAAACAAAAAACATTAGGGGTGAGCTCGGTTATATTCAATCGGGTTTAGTAAGTCTTTTACATAAATATTCTTTAAAAATAAATTCTCACATGAATAAAAATAATTAATCATTCTTATATATTATTTGTATTAAGATAATTATTTTATATATTGTCGGTGAAGAAATAATTTTAACGAGACATGTACTAATATTCTCTGTGTATAATTCTCTATCAATAAAATTATACTTTTTCACCAAAAATAATAGGGTAAAGTACACAAACGGTCATTGAACTTTATTAAAAAATAAAACGGTGACCAAACTTTCAAATATTACAAAATATCAATTAAACTTTATGTTTTGTAACAAAATGGTAACTCGACCGTTAAAGGTTGTTACTGGGTAACTTTACAATTATAAAAATTTAGATAATAACACATTTAGTCCTTTATATTTATAAATTCAATCAATTTAGTCTTAATTAAAAAACAATAAAAACAATAAGGGAAAACTACACCAGTGACCACCGAAGATATTGGGGATACCTATTTGAACCACCGAACTAAAAAAACGTCAATCACACCACCAAACTTATTAAATCAACCTATTTTGACCACCGCCGTTAAAAAAGTAACGGTGGGGTGACGGAACTGCCACGTGGCAGTTGATGGATATATTTAAAAATTACACATTTGGTCCCTGTTATTTACACATTCTTTCAATTTAGTCCTAATTTTCAATTAATAAAATAATAAATTATTTAATTAGGTAGTGACACGTGTCAACACCTTATTGGAGGACTTTAATTATTTAGATTTAATTTTATTAATTTATTTTCCTCCTCCAATCAGGTGGTGACACGTGTCACCACCTATTTAGAGGAGGAAAATGAAATTGAGCATAAATGGCACCCAGGGGATTCGAACATGGGTGGTGTAAGTGGGAAGGCAACGATTAAGCCACTGCAACAAGCCCAACATTGTACTTTAAAACACCCAACTTAATATATAACTCTTATTGGTTTCTACATTTATAACCCAAAAGCTCAAACCTTAAACATTAATTTCACATATATAAATCCTAAACCCTAACCCTAAATATTTCAAATTAAACCTCAAACCCTAAAATTTTCAAATTAATTTCACGCTAAATATTTTAAATTAAACCCTAAACTCAAACCCTTAAAATTTCAAATTAATTCCATGTTAAATATTTCAAATTAAGCCTTAAACCCTAAACCCTAAATATTTCAAATTAAACCCCAAACCCTAACCTTAAACCATAAATTTCAAATTAATTACATGATAAATATTTAGGGTTTAATTTGAAATATTTAGCGTGAAATTAATTTAAACCCTAAACCCTAAACCCTAAATATTTCAAATTAAAGCGGAGTGGAGTGCCGACGATCGCAAGAAGATGGAGCTTAATTGCAAAGCCTTGCACATCTTGTTTTGTGCATTTGGCCCAACCATCTATGAGAAGATGTTTTCTTGTGAGAGTGCCAAGGAGGTATGGGACAAGCTTGAAGTCACATACGAGGGGACAAACGAAGTTAAGGAGACCAAGATTGGGCTCCTAACCTTGGAGTATGAGAACTTCAAAATGGATCCGGAAGAGAACATCGAGAAGATGTTTGATAGGTTCTCCACTATCACCAATGGCCTTAAAGGCTATGGAGAAGCCATCCCGGAAGAAAAGCTTGTTCGAAAGCTCATCTACTCACTTCCCGAGTCATGGGACTCAAAGAGGACCGCCATCATCGAAGCCAAAAATTTGAAGACTTTGAAGCTTGATGAACTCATGAGGTCTCTCCTTACTCATCAAATCATGAAGAAGAACAAAGAGGATGAGAAGAAAAGGGAAGAAATTAGAGCTATGGGAGAGAAGAAAATCAAAGGGTTTGGCATCAATGCAAGTGCCATGGCTCTCAAATCCTTCACTTGCCATCATGTCTACTCAAGTGAAGAGGAGGAGGAAGATGAAGAGATAGTTCATCTCTTCAAGAAGTGTACCTCGTTCATGAAGAAAACCTTGAGAGAGCTTGAACGAGAACCTAAGAGAAAGGAGAGGGCAAGCACTTCAAGCCATAAGAAGAAGGCACATGTGGCTACTTGGAGTGATGAGGACTCCACCGACGATGAACAAGCCAACCTTTGCCTTATGGCCATCGAAGAAGATTCAAGGGTAACTTCTAATTCATCTACTTCATGTTCTTACACTTTTGATGAATTACAAGATGCCTATGATGATTTGGTTTTAGATTTTAAAAGCCACATTTTGAAAAACAATAAATTGATTTCAAAGTTAAAAATTCAAAATGATTTGCTTTCTAAAACCAAACTTGAACTTGAAGCAAAACTTGAAGAATTTGAATTAAAATGTTTTGATTTACAAAAATTGCTTCAAAGAGTTCAAGAAGAAAAAGATTTGATTTCCAAAGAGCTTGAAAAGAAAAACAATCTTGGAAAATCAAATTTTTATGTTAGACAATCTAGTGCCCCTAGATTTATTAAAGGAAAATGTTTTAGAAGTATTTGAGTCCCAAAAGGACTTAATACTTCAATTAAAAAGGATGACATTGAAAAATGGATTCCTAAGGGGACTAAAATTTGTGCAACTAACGTTTATGGATCCAAAGCAATTTGGATACCAAAAATTACTTGATTGTCTATTGTAGGTGTGATGGAGATGTTCAACAAGTCAAACATTGAGGGGGAGCTCCATACACACAAGGAAGGACACTTGAAGAAGGAAGGCTTCACATCCTCCCTTGGGTTCAAGTGTTGGTAAAAATCTAGTTGTTTTAGCATTTATTTGTTTTATTTTTAGTTTATTCAACTAGATGATCATAAATGTTGGACTAACATTTTTAATGATGCTTTGAGCAAGGGGAGCCAATTTAAAACCAAATTCTTATTTTTGTCAAAGTTTTTACCTCTATTGTTATTTTTGAACTTAATGTTTTAAATTCTTTTTGATATAACAAAAAGGGGAGAAATGGTTTGAAGGTTTGAAAAATTGAATTTTCAAATGAATAAGGGGAGCTTTATTTGAATTAAAATTTTTAATCTCTTATTCACATTTTTAAAGTTAAAGGGGGAGAATCCCAAACAATTTTTCAAGTGAGTTTTATTATATCAAAAAGGGGGAGATTGTAGAACTAATGTTTTGATATAATAATTGAAAATTGTTTTGGACTGATTTAAAAAGTATTTAAAACATTTCCAAAGTCCAAACAACTTGAAATTATGTCTAGGAAATTTTTCAAAAGGGTTTTTCATGTTTTTCAAAGCCAAATTTCACAAAACTGTCCAGGTGTTTCAAAACACCTTGGGGCGTTTCGAAACAGGGGTTTACAGTAGCCAAAACGTTTCGAAACTTGTTTCGAAACGGGCTTTCTTTGGACAGGATTTTTGCCCAGCGTTTCGAAACGGGCTAGGCCGTTACGATACGCCTATATGGCATCGACCATAACGGTCATAAAACCCAACGGCTCTTTCCCAACCAACTTTCAAATGCAGGCGTTTCGATACGGGCTCATAGCGTTTCGATACGCGTTTCGAAACGGCAAGGGGGTGTTCCGAAACGGGTACCCTAACAGACTGCAACGACTCTTTCTACATTGAGAGTGTTTCGAAACGGCTTCGAGCGTTTCGAAACGGGGAGCTGCAGAACTGCATTTATGGTGGGAATTAAAGTCCTCAACGGCTCCAATTTGATCCCAACGGCTAGTAACGGCTATAAACTCATTTGGGAGTATAAAAGGGACCTCCAAGCATCAAGAGAAGGCTAATGCTCATATTGTCAAACATCAAATGATCAAGAAATTGTCTTAGCACTTAAATTGTAAATTCTTGTATAGACAAACACTAGTGAGCCAAAATTGTCAAATTTGCTCAAGTGTTTTAGGTTTTGGGTGAGTGCTTAATTGTGCAAACAAACACCTATTAGAGGGTTTTAAGTTTGCTTATTGTTTCTCTTTGAAAAGAGGGTTTTGATCAAGGCTTTGGGTAGAAGCTTGATCGGTTGTAAGGGTTTCCTCATCCTAGAAAAGGGGACGAATCAATTAGTGGATTGATTGTGAAATCCTTAGTGGGGAGCTAAGGTAGTGGATGTAGGTGCTTGTGTAACGCCCCGGTTTTGGGCTTAGAAGTTTTGGGCGTTGACCGGTTCGGTCAAAGTGCTGTTCGAATATAAAGAGGTGAAATTAGGAAAGCCTAGTTCGGGTTGCATTAAAAATATGGAAAATGTTCTAAAATCATCTTTTAATATATGTAAGTGAACTGTGAAATCAATTTTACAAAATAAGGTTTGGAAGGGTGACATTTTGGCTAGTGACCAAAATGTAATTTTTGAAAGTTGCGTGACTGTTTTAGAAAGGATTGAAACTTTGAATCTTTAAGGAGCTATTTACCCAAAGGGAGTTTCTCCAGATTTTTCTAAGATATTTTATGTTTTAATTCTGATTTTTAAACATAAAGAAAGTGCAGGGAAGTTATTTTCTAACTAATTTTCCTAAAATCTCATTTTCCTTTTCTCTCATTTTCTCTCAACCCAAACACTTTCTCTCCAGAGATTTTCCTCTGATTTTGTCATCTAAATCACTCATTTCAATTCTCTTTTGATTGCAAATCATCTCATCAACAAAACCTCACCATTTGCTAATTGGATCTTCAAGCTTTTTGATCCTAAAAAGGGAGAAACTCAAGTTTGGAGGTAAGAACGTCCTTTTCCTCTAAACTCTCAGTTCTTTACTGAAATTCCTAAGTTCTCAATCCTTGATTTGTGATTTGTTAAAGGCTTTTCAATTGGAATCTTGATTTTGGCTTTAAAATGCAAGATTTGGTGATTTTTGGTGAAATTTCATGTGATCTGTTTGGGCAGTGTTTTGAGGTGTCAAATTGATAGTAAATGAATGTTAAATTGATAAGGAATTGAGGTTTTATCAATGCAATCCCGAATAGGTTGAATTTCCTAAGTTTTACTTGAGTTTTTGGTTGTTTTTGGAGTGTTTTTGATGATCTGTTATAGCTGGAGGTATAAGGACGTGTTTGTGATCATTTTGGATGTTAATTGATGTTTAAAAATGGTTAGAAGTGATGGATCTTGGCTGGGTTAAGTTTTGGAAGTGTTTGGAGGTGATTTCGGTTGTGTTTGGTAGCCGAATTGTTGGATTTGTGTTGAGCAGCGAGTTTAGTTGTGTTGCTGGTGTTTTTAATGCATAATTGTAACACCCGTGTTTTGGGGTTAGGAGTTATCCGGGTTTATAGTTCGAGTCAATAAAATTAAATTAAAACAAATCAACCTAAAATGTGGTGTAATTGAACTTTAATAAAAAGGGAAGGGCTTATGTTGTAATTTGCCCAAAAGCTTTTAAAAAAAAAGATGACAACTTTCAAATTGTCATCTTCTTCCCCTTTTCATTATATCCCCCACGTTAAAATGCCTCCCCCATTCCCCAAACTCTCCCAATTTTCAAGCATATGTTTCATCCGATTTCTTCATCAATTCAAGGGGTTTTTGAAAGGTAATCACATATTTGAACTCTCCTTTCCATTTCCTATTCATACATGGTCTTAGATTTTAAAAATATGAACTTTTGAAAATTAGGGTTTATATCAATTTTGGATTTTTAAGGGGGTTTTCCAATTGGTTTTGATAAATTGAGTTGGGGCTTTGCTTAATCATGTTAAAATGCACATTATATATTAATTTGGTTGGATTTTGATGAATTTCCGAAATTGGGTAAAAATGGGTTTTTTGAAGGGTTTTGGGTGATTTTTGGGGGTTGTTTTAGGTGGGAATTGATAGCCCAATGGTAGTTCTATGGTTAGGGGTTGTTTTGGGGTCATTTGTGGGTGCAACGGGTGTTGGAAACATGGATTTTGGAAGGGGTATGTGGGCTGTCCGAAATTGCAAAGTATGGGGTTTGGTCATGGCTTGCAACGTGGTAAATTGAATTTGAATTGTGTTCCGGGTTGGTCTTTTGATGTTGGGCTGATTTGGAATTGTTTGAATTGTGTTTGAGGTTGTTTGGAAGCGGGAATTTGTGTTGGAGAAGCTTCGGGAAGAAATCCGGAAATTTGAGGGAGGTTGCTTGCTTGGCTTGGAGCTTGGAAGCTTAGGTGAGTGGTTAAATATTTTCAAAATGGTTTTGAGTATTTGGTTCAAGCATGTGAACCTAGGATGGGCTTGGTAAACCCACCTAGAGTTGGGATTAGAGTGGTAGCCTAATCCCTAGCTTTGATTAGAGACTTTGGTTGCACTTTTTAATGGTTGTATATGCCTCATATTAAATTGTGATGGTGTTGATTATGTATATGTTGTATACATGTATGTTGAGGTATGTTTGATGCATTGTTATATGCATGTTGAAGATAGATATGATATGGTTATACACATGTGTAAAATATAATGTGATGTGGGTGTTAATTATGTACATGTGGTGTTGATGTGTGAAATGATATTATGAGGTGGTTTCATGATCCGAGGATCATGGTGAGTACATGCTAGGCATGGAAATGTAGTTTGTGCATGACGGTAAGTCAAGGTGAGTACGTGCTAAGCACGGAAGTGTTATGAATTAATATTGTGAAAGAGTAATGCAATGTGTAGTATTGGCACTAGTATGCTTGGGTACAAATGATCGATCATTAGGATGTTAGTGTGTACACATGAGTCAAAAGTCGCGCGTGGCCTTGGTGGCGTTGAGTCACCAAAGAGGAGTACGGGTTCGCCCGGAAATTGTATTTATATTAGTCGGTGATGAGTGGAATCCCATCGATGGGGCGTGAGGATGAGTGGAATCCCCTCCGCGTGAACGGTGATGAGTGGAATCCCACCGTCAGGTAATGGTTGAGTTGTTGGATGTGAGTTCCAACGGTTATCCGCGTATTCGAGTCATAGCTAGGTGCCAATACAGATTGTAGTTTATGTTGCCCATATGTGGTTAATTGTGAGACAATGTGATTTGGGATGTGTTGCTAACATGGTTTAATATATGTGATTTCATACGTTGTGGATTTAAACATGTTGAGCATGACATGATATTGATTATATGTTCATGCATCATTTAGAATTATGGCTCGTGTGGACCGGAGGTAAGAACATGCATTTTATCTTGGTTGTAGCTCGTGCTTGGACTCTGCATTGTCGAGGTTTGTTTTTAAAGAGCTTGCCCTCACTAAGCTTTTATGCTTACGCTCTCTTTTGTTCGACAATGCAGATAATTAGCTTGTGGGTGGCAAAGGCAAGGGAAGGTCACCAAGTGTTGCTTTTGGTGAGCTCAATGTATGAATTTTAAGTAATAGAATGTAATAGTTAAGCAATGGGATAGGTATTGTTGATTTGAGTTTGATGTATGTCTATGGTTGACTTGGTTTGTAAGCATGTTATATCTTGCCAAATATTTGTTTGATCGATGGCTTATGAATGCTTAAGTTGCTTGAATGGCATGTAAGCTTATTTGATATGTATGATGCTTATTGGTTCTCTTTTAATGTCTTCGAGCATGCTTGTATGAAAGGCTCTTAATGTGTAATTTGCTATGTACGAAAGTTTGCCTAAATCCATGCTTGTATGTGTTTGAGTATGTTAAATCTAGGATGTATGCCTCTAGACTTTGTTTGATGGTTTTGTGTGCCTTTAGGGGTCCTATGGGACCTTCATACTTGTTGAAATACCCTTAAATCTGAATTTCAGAAGGCTGCAGACAACCCGCGTTTCGAAACGGGCTGGGTCGTTTCGGAACGGGTAAGGCTTCAGGGACCCCGTATCGGAACGCGTTTCGATACGGTATGGCCTTTGAAACCCCTGTTCCGATACGCGTATCGGAACGTTTTGTCTACTGGAATTCTGAGAAATTCACGAGATGAAGGTGTATCGAAACGGGTGTAAGGGTTTCGAAACGGTCAAAATCTCGTTGACCGCGAGAAGTTGACCGTTGAGGGTGTTTCGGAACGGTTGACCACCGTTTCGATACGGCCCCTTATAGAGGCTCTGGGACAGTTGACCTGGTCAAGGCGTTTCGATACGCCTCAAGGGTGTTTCGAAACAGCCTGTTTAAAATATTAAAAGTGGGCTGTTTAATTGCTGTTTTGGGATCGAAAGTTTGTCTCATGTATTTTATTCCGTTGTTTGATCACATAGGACTTAAATGGACTTTTAGACAAGATAAATAAAAGAAATTTTTCTAGGGTTGCTAACCGAGGTGGGACCTTAACGGGTTTCGCTTCGGTTTTCCCCGTGTGGCCCACTCAGACCGGTCGTCCGGCCAGACCGGGACGAGGGGGTTACATTTGTTGGTATCAGAGCCTAAGGTTACCGAGACCTTGGGCAGGTAAGTGAGGTAAGTTTAAGTTTTGAATTGATATGCACGGTGTTTGCTTGCTTTGTAAGTATGATTGCTTGTATGACAAGTAAGTTGATTGTTTGTTTAAAAGCATGTTGCTCGTTACCCGTGTATGCTGTGATGTGTGATTGTTTGATTGAGAATGCATGTTGTTTGATCGTACGCATTTGTTTGCTTGTTTAGCAAGTATGCCTTGTTATATGCTTGGTTGAGCATGTATGTGTGCTGATTTGGTTGAAACATGTTTAGTAGAGTCCCATTGCTTCTATTACATCGGAAAAAGGATTTTAAGTGAGGGAAATCATACTTGAGCCACTTGGACCTTTCCTTTGCTAACCCAATTTGTATGTTAAATTGTGATTGATTTATTGGTTTTAGTAAGTTTAGGGCCAGTGTGTGAGCCGTGAATCGGTAAGTGGAAGTTGTGGTTTTGAAAATGGGGATGATGTAGAGGAAGTTCTTTGCTATAGTTAGGGGAGTATAGTTGTACCGGAGTTGAGGAACAATTTGTTTGCTTGAGTCCGCGTGCACGTGAGTTGATTCTTATTGGTGGGAGATGACGAGGCCGATTCTGGTATTAGTTGGTGAAAAGAAGTGAAGACCTATGAGTGGGAGTCAGGTGGTATCTATGTTATAGTGGATAAGCCCTTGGTACAGTTTTGAGTTTGTCTCTTCTGACTGGTTCTGAGTTCGTACTTCCGTATGTTGTTAACAAGCATGCAAGTCTGAATGTGCTCGATGAGGTGTCAGAGGTAGGTATGAGTGCCTTAGTTCTTTTGGCGAGATCTAGGTAGGGGTCTCGTGTGAGTAATCTGAATTTCAGAAGTGTTAGTTGGTGACCGTTGGGGTTCAGCCTATGATTTCGATGCAAGACAGCCGATCAGTATCCGTGAAGGGGAACCGATTTGTGTGTTTGGGGCCAGTGTGCGTCTGGGTGGTTTTCCAGTATGGTTGTCTGTGTGTGCCCAGAACCGCGTTTTTGAAGTTTTGAAATGCTCTACGAATAGTCTAGAAGAGTCGGATTTTGTTGAAGAATCAGTCTGAAAACAAGAGGACCGAAGACTATCAGTTGTGTACTTGTGAAGTTACAATTTTTGCAGAATCGTCCGTTTGTGTGAGCGTGCAAAGATTTTGACGTATCTCTGTTGAGATTTTAAACGTAGGGACGCATGTGACTAGACCTTTTGGGAGATAGTAGTGATCAGAAAGATGTACAGAAGATGTTTGTTGGTGGTTCAGAGTTACTAGTTTCTAGTAGATGTGAAGTGATTGTCTTCCTACAGTTTCGGTGTGCCTTTTTCCAAGGCTCGACTTGAAGAGCAAATAGTTAGTGTATACGTTGAGACAAAGAAAGAGTTGACTTGAAGTTACAAGATTTATGTGTGACTGTAGTGGTAGGTGAGAAGGTGAACTTCTTGTTGAATGTTGATCCAGATTTAGAGGTCAAAGATTGATTGAGTTTAGTTGACAGGCTTGCTTAGAAATTGTGATGAATTCGATTTTGAATGAAGACTAGACCGCATAATGTTAGGATAGTTTGTGTTTTCTTTTCCTAGAAGTGTTTGTAAGAATTGTCGGCTTATCTCTTGTCTAGAGAGGAAGAGTTTGATATTGAGACCGTCTTCGAGTTTACTCCTGTTTTGATTGCTCCATATCTTATGATTTCCGGAAGAATTGAGAATGTTGAAGAATCAACTTCTGGATTTGTTAGACCTTAGATTCATTAGGCCTAGTGCATCATCTCAGAGTTCTACGGTGTAATTTGTGGAGAGGGGAGAGTGACAGTACGAGGATGTGTTTAGATTTCAGATAGTTGAAACAAGTGACAGTGAATGATTAACATCCGTTTCTGAGTGTCAGTGATTAGTTGGTCAGTAGTGTGTGCTTCAGTCTTTCGAAGATTAATTTGAGATCCGTTTACTACCAGTTGAAAGTGAGAAAATTTGAAGTACCGAAGACAACTTTTGAGGCAAGATGTGACCGTTTTGAGTTCCGAGTTATGCTGTTTTGTTGGACTAGTGCGTTGGTTACTTTTATAGAGATGTTGAACAGAATATTTTCCTAAGCTTCCTGATCAGTTTGTAGTAGTCCTCATAGATGATACCTGAGTATATTCAAGTACCGAAGAAGACCATGACAAGCTTTAGAGTTAGTATTGTAGATTCTATTAGAGAATCAGTTGAATGCCAAGTTGAGCCAACGTGAACTCCGAGATTAACAAAGATGTCCTCCTAGGACATGTAGATCAGCTGAGTGTGTTAGAGTAAATCTTTAGTAGGCAAAAGAAGATACGAGTTGGAAGAAATCGAAGACTGTGACAGATATCTATAGTTCCTAGGTCTAGCCTTGTTACTCTCAGAGAATTGTAAATAGTGTTTGAAGACAGTTGCTCCATTGATAGATTGCTACAGAAGAATGTTCAGTTGTATGGTTAGATGCGAGACAACGAGCCCTTGAGAAATTGAAGGAGACTTTGAAGAGAGCTTCGACCTTGAATCAACTTATGTCAGAGGAAGAGTTGTGAACCACAGTGATGCATTACATGTAGAGTTAGGTTGTGTGCATAAGCAAGACAGAAGATTGTGGCTTGTTCATCAAGATAGTTGGAAGACCGTGAGAAGAGTTATTTGATATGAGACATAGAGTTAATTACAGTTGTATTTGCTTCGAAGACTTAGAGACAAAGCTTGTATAGTAAGGAGTGCACAGTGTGTATGTACGTATTATCCGAACTTGAATGGTTAGACAACTTAGGAAGGGTTGAAACTTGAACAACATAAAGTGTTAGAACTGCTTGAAGACTGTAATATCAAGATTGAGTACCATCCGAAGATAGTCAACGTAGTGACCGATGTTCCGAGTTGTAATTGATGATAGATTAGTAGTTGAGTTACGAGTTGTATTTGCTGAATTCAGTTACCGAATGATAGTAGTTTTGTGGCCGAGTTTCGGGTTGAGACCACTTTGAGTCAGAATGTTTGAAGAGAAACAGTTGCAAGACAGATTCTTGGCACTCCACGTGCAAGACATAGCGGGAAGAAGACCTTCAGAGTACAATTTCAGAGATGATAGAGTTTGTATTTTTAGAGACAGAATAGTTGTACCTATAGACATAGTGTTTTGAGACGTATTGTGTTGGTCGACGCATACGGCAGTTCATTTGTATTGCATCTGAGTTGTATGAAGACGTATTGTGGGTTGAAGACGAGTGCTTCTGGATTGAGTTGATGAATAATGTGGTACAGTATGAGAGTAAGTGTGTAAATTGCCAGCGTGTCAAGACCGAGCATCAGTTTCTTCTTGTTTGCTACATTCGTGGAAGATTTTTAATGAAGTGGGTAATAGAGCCTTGAGATTTCAACTAGATTATTTCTGAAGACGTTTGTATAGTGTTTGGTTACATGTTGAAGTCAGATGGTCAGACAGAGAAAGTCATTGGTCATTTTTTTTTTAAATAGTGTTGTATGAGATTATGAATCGGGCTAGTTTTGTTGTTTGTTGCAGTTACCACCAGAGTTAAAAAAGGGTTTGTGATGTGTCATGTGTATCTGTGATTCAGAAATGTGAGTCAGATCTGTTCTGTGTTATATTTGTTGAAGAGATTGAGTTGAGTTTGAAATTGGCATGCCCTGAAGAATCAGTTGAGATCATAGTGTAAGATAACAAGTGTTGCGTGGTAAGTCTTTCGAGTTGGTTAGTATGTTGTGGTGAGAGAGGAATGCGTGGAGGTGCATGTTTCAGTGGCCCTCCGTGATCGATAAATTTCGGGGACGAAATTTCCTTAAGTGGGGGAGAGTTGTAACACCCGTGTTTTGGGGTTAGGAGTTATCCGGGTTTATAGTTCGAGTCAATAAAATTAAATTAAAACAAATCAACCTAAAATGTGGTGTAATTGAACTTTAATAAAAAGGGAAGGGCTTATGTTGTAATTTGCCCAAAAGCTTTTAAAAAAAAAGATGACAACTTTCAAATTGTCATCTTCTTCCCCTTTTCATTATATCCCCCACGTTAAAATGCCTCCCCCATTCCCCAAACTCTCCCAATTTTCAAGCATATGTTTCATCCGATTTCTTCATCAATTCAAGGGGTTTTTGAAAGGTAATCACATATTTGAACTCTCCTTTCCATTTCCTATTCATACATGGTCTTAGATTTTAAAAATATGAACTTTTGAAAATTAGGGTTTATATCAAGTTTGGATTTTTAAGGGGGTTTTCCAATTGGTTTTGATAAATTGAGTTGGGGCTTTGCTTAATCATGTTAAAATGCACATTATATATTAATTTGGTTGGATTTTGATGAATTTCCGAAATTGGGTAAAAATGGGTTTTTTGAAGGGTTTTGGGTGATTTTTGGGGGTTGTTTTAGGTGGGAATTGATAGCCCAATGGTAGTGCTATGGTTAGGGGTTGTTTTGGGGTCATTTGTGGGTGCAACGGGTGTTGGAAACATGGATTTTGGAAGGGGTATGTGGGCTGTCCGAAATTGCAAAGTATGGGGTTTGGTCATGGCTTGCAACGTGGTAAATTGAATTTGAATTGTGTTCCGGGTTGGTCTTTTGATGTTGGGCTGATTTGGAATTGTTTGAATTGTGTTTGAGGTTGTTTGGAAGTGGGAATTTGTGTTGGAGAAGCTTCGGGAAGAAATCCGGAAATTTGAGGGAGGTTGCTTGCTTGGCTTGGAGCTTGGAAGCTTAGGTGAGTGGTTAAATATTTTCAAAATGGTTTTGAGTATTTGGTTCAAGCATGTGAACCTAGGATGGGCTTGGTAAACCCACCTAGAGTTGGGATTAGAGTGGTAGCCTAATCCCTAGCTTTGATTAGAGACTTTGGTTGCACTTTTTAATGGTTGTATATGCCTCATATTAAATTGTGATGGTGTTGATTATGTATATGTTGTATACATGTATGTTGAGGTATGTTTGATGCATTGTTATATGCATGTTGAAGATAGATATGATATGGTTATACACATGTGTAAAATATAATGTGATGTGGGTGTTAATTATGTACATGTGGTGTTGATGTGTGAAATGATATTATGAGGTGGTTTCATGATCCGAGGATCATGGTGAGTACATGCTAGGCATGGAAATGTAGTTTGTGCATGACGGTAAGTCAAGGTGAGTACGTGCTAAGCACGGAAGTGTTATGAATTAATATTGTGAAAGAGTAATGCAATGTGTAGTATTGGCACTAGTATGCTTGGGTACAAATGATCGATCATTAGGATGTTAGTGTGTACACATGAGTCAAAAGTCGCGCGTGGCCTTGGTGGCGTTGAGTCACCAAGGAGGAGTACGGGTTCGCCCGGAAATTGTATTTATATTAGTCGGTGATGAGTGGAATCCCATCGACGGGGCGTGAGGATGAGTGGAATCCCCTCCGCGTGAACGGTGATGAGTGGAATCCCACCGTCAGGTAATGGTTGAGTTGTTGGATGTGAGTTCCAACGGTTATCCGCGTATTCGAGTCATAGCTAGGTGCCAATACAGATTGTAGTTTATGTTGCCCATATGTGGTTAATTGTGAGACAATGTGATTTGGGATGTGTTGCTAACATGGTTTAATATATGTGATTTCATACGTTGTGGATTTAAACATGTTGAGCATGACATGATATTGATTATATGTTCATGCATCATTTAGAATTATGGCTCGTGTGGACCGGAGGTAAGAACATGCATTTTATCTTGGTTGTAGCTCGTGCTTGGACTCTGCATTGTCGAGGTTTGTTTTTAAAGAGCTTGCCCTCACTAAGCTTTTATGCTTACGCTCTCTTTTGTTCGACAATGCAGATAATTAGCTTGTGGGTGGCAAAGGCAAGGGAAGGTCACCAAGTGTTGCTTTTGGTGAGCTCAATGTATGAATTTTAAGTAATAGAATGTAATAGTTAAGCAATGGGATAGGTATTGTTGATTTGAGTTTGATGTATGTCTATGGTTGACTTGGTTTGTAAGCATGTTATATCTTGCCAAATATTTGTTTGATCGATGGCTTATGAATGCTTAAGTTGCTTGAATGGCATGTAAGCTTATTTGATATGTATGATGCTTATTGGTTCTCTTTTAATGTCTTCGAGCATACTTGTATGAAAGGCTCTTAATGTGTAATTTGCTATGTACGAAAGTTTGCCTAAATCCATGCTTGTATGTGTTTGAGTATGTTAAATCTAGGATGTATGCCTCTAGACTTTGTTTGATGGTTTTGTGTGCCTTTAGGGGTCCTATGGGACCTTCATACTTGTTGAAATACCCTTAAATCTAAATTTCAGAAGGCTGCAGACAGCCCGCTTTTCGAAACGGGCTGGGTCGTTTCGGAACGGGTAAGGCTTCAGGGACCCCGTATCGGAACGCGTTTCGATACGGTATGGCCTTTGAAACCCCTGTTCCGATACGCGTTTCGGAACGTTTTGGCTACTGGAATTCTGAGAAATTCACGAGATGAAGGTGTATCGAAACGGGTGTAAGGGTTTCGAAACGGTCAAAATCTCGTTGACCGCGAGAAGTTGACCGTTGAGGGTGTTTCGGAACGGTTGACCACCATTTCGATACGGCCCCTTATAGAGGCTCTGGGACAGTTGACCTGGTCAAGGCGTTTCGATACGCCTCAAGGGTGTTTCGAAACGGCCTGTTTAAAATATTAAAAGTGGGCTGTTTAATTGCTGTTTTGGGATCGAAAGTTTGTCTCATGTATTTTATTCCGTTGTTTGATCACATAGGACTTAAATGGACTTTTAGACAAGATAAATAAAAGAAATTTTTCTAGGGTTGCTAACCGAGGTGGGACCTTAACGGGTTTCGCTTCGGTTTTCCCCGTGTGGCCCACTCAGACCGGTCGTCCGGCCAGACCGGGACGAGGGGGTTACAATAATGATGCATTAATCCTCTGTTATTGTGTGCTTGAAATAGGGGAGTTTGATCCGTGAGCATTAGAGGTGGTGCGGAAGGTTTCGGATGCTTGGAAGGCTTGTTGGTTAGCCTTGTTTTGTGTATCGGTGAGTGAAGTTGGGTTTTCAGCTTTTAAACCAAGGTTTGAAGGTTTTGGGAGCTTAGTTTAAGTCTAAACAACTTAACTAAGCTCAAGAGTAAGTAAATGGATTTTCGCTCTTGGTTGTGTTGTGATTTGGCTTTAATAGCAATTGTGATTGATGGTTGCAATGCATTTGATTTGCATGTTTAAAATTCTGTTTTGAAAGCATATTTAAGCATGGTTTAATGCTGGTTTTGGAAGCCATATGTGAAGGATGCTCAAGGTAAGAGATCCTTGGTTTTATACATTGAAATTGTGGTTTTGATGCATAGTGTTGCATGATGTTTAATGGCTTTGTGTAATGCTTTAAAACAGTGGATTGATGGTGGTAAATGATGGTTTTTGCATTATGGTTATGCATGTGAATCATTGGACTAATATGGTAAGATGGTTATATTGGCAAGTGATGTAAGTGGTTCTTGGTTTCTTTGATCGGATATAGTTAGCCGGCTATAGGATTGGGCGCACCGTGAATAAAGTCGCCTTGGATGTGGAGTGGTTAAGTGTGAACCGGTAAACTCCATCCAAGTATCCTAACGAGATGGTTAAGGTCATAATGGAGGTTGAGATTCCCATTCGAGGACCTTGGGTAAGCAAAGGTTATATGGTGATTAAAAGTCCATATAGGAGAACCTTGTGCTTGTTAAGATCACAATGGTGGTGTAAAGTCCATGTGTGGATCTTGTATAGGGTGTTCCGGATCTCGTTAGTGATGTTATACAACTACCAATCGGTGATGCTAAGGTTGTATGGTGTTTAAAAGTCCATACATGGGAACCTTGTGCATGTTAAGGTTATATGGTGTTTAAAAGTCCATATATGGGAACCTTGTGTAAGTTAAGGTTGTATGGTGATTAAAAGTCCATACATGGGAACCTTGTGGAAGTTAAGGTTGTATGGTGATTAAAAGTCCATACATGGGAACCTTGTGAATGGTAAGGTCAAATGGTGTTTTAAAGTCCATTTGGGGACCTTGGATTGGTAGTGTGTATGAAGCGTAGGGACAACGCTTGTGATCCGCGTATCCGATTGGGTGTTGAGTTGAAAAGTAGATGTGGATGATCACTTGAAAGCCAATATGATGTTCTTGTTTATAATGAAGCATGAGATGCTTGGAAAGATGCATGGTTGCATGGGATGTGCATAATGTATTAAGAATGCATGTTGCTTGTTAAGCTTGAACAAGTTTTGTTTAACTATTGAGGGTGATGCATGTGTGCATGAAATCTCTTTAGTGCATTGGAGTCTTGCTAAGACTTGTTTTAAAGGCATATGATGCAAATGTTGATGATGAGGTTCATATGTTGCATTTGATTAACGCATGTGTTGGCTTGATCGATTAAATGGTTTCAAAAGGTTTCTTGCTTGAAATAATATCCAAATATGAGAAATATATGATGTTCAATGGAAGTGTTTTCCATGGTTTTGAATTTAACTTTGCATATGGTGCTTATGCATGAAATGGTTAAATTTATGGTTTTGCAAATTGTGCTTGAAAAGGTTTACTTAGCTTGCTAAGCTAAGGGTTGGTTTTCATGTTTGAGCTATACATGATTTTGAGCTTGTTGTTGAAAAGGGGTTTTCCAAACAATGCTTGGTTAAACAAATCGAGTTGCTTCTCAAAGAGGTTTTATGACTCGCTGCATTGATGGTGTTTTGGTTTTGAGCATTCCTCACTAAGCATTATGTGCTTACGCTCCTTTTTGTCCATCAATGCAGATCTTTGAAGTTGGAACAGCGAGGAGCAAGGGATTCAAGGAGGACTCCACTTGAGATGTATGTCTCGGTTAATAGCTATAGTTAATAAAGGCAATGGGGGAAGAATCTTTTATGTTGATGTGTAACGAGATTGTGTATGTTGGACAAGTTTGGTTTATGATGTTGAATCATGTGGTTTAATGTTGCAACGTTTGGATCATCTTATGCTTAAGTTGATTTGTTATGCTTCTTGTTTTAAAGCATGAATGAGTTTTTGAATGTGTTAAATGTGTTGGTGCACCTAGGGGTGGTCATGAATCTAGATTTTGATGCTTAAATGTTCCTTGTATATGGTATGAGTTGCTGGTAAAGTTTGGTGGCATTTGGGGGCATGATTGGTTGATCATTTGCATGTTTAAGCAAGCATATTTCTGCAATCTGTGCAGGTCGTTTCGGAACAGTGGCTACCGTTTCGGAACGGGTGCCTTGTAGCAGCCCAGGCGTCCGAAACGGGAGACACCGTTTCGAAACGGAAAGCTCTCTGCCAGTCCTCGTTTCGGTACGCGTTGCGGAACGGCCCCGCGTTTCGAAACAGGCTCTCCCTGTTCCGGAACGGTCGACCGTTGGGGGCTGACATTGGCAGTTTAATGTTTTGAAATGTTTACGTTTTGGTCCCGAGTCTTGTTTGTGCAATTGTATGCGCTTGGGATGTCCGTTTGAGCTGAAATTTGGCAATGAAGCATGAAATGTGACTAATTTCAAGTTGGTAACCTTAAATCGGATTAAGACCTTATAGTTTACAGAATTTACTTTTTGGTCCTTAAAGTTGTAAATTGTTCAATTGGGTCCCTGTTTGATCTCTGATGTTTATGATCTTTGAGTTTGCTGTTTGAATGATCATAACTTAGGTTAATGTGCATCTAGACAAGTTTAAAAAGAAAAAAAAGGGTCGTTAATCAAGGTTGACTTTCGGGTTGACTTTGGTTTTTCCCGTGTGACTTTCTTAATTCGGGTCAACCGTCTAGACCGGGTTAAGGGGGTTACAGCTTGTTAGAAGGCCGAACCACTATAAATCTTTGTGTCTTTTTTCTTTCTAGCTTCCACAACCCTTCCACCCAAAAATCCATCTCTCCACCACTTGGTGAGCTAGTTTGGTTGATCGAATCGAGCCCCTAAAATCTCAACAATTCTATTATAAAACATAAAGTTTAATTGCCAATTTGTAATATTTGAAAGTTTAGTTATCGTTTTGTTTTTAATAAAATTTAGTAACCGTTTGTGTACTTTACCCAAAATAATATCACCTTAATTTTTTAGTGTCGTCAAATAAATAGGGGAAATTCTAATAAAAGGCGGACTAATATACGGCTAAGAAACGGCGTTACCCTAAACATTGTAAGATAAATAACAAAATAGGTAAAGTGCTACCGGATATGTTGATTTAAAATAATCTATCCGGTAGAAAACATTAAAAAAATATTAAAAAAATTAGTAACCGGAAAACTTAAGTTATCGGTAGGTATAACAAAAAAGGTAAAATTTTACTTATTTTGTTGATAAGAGTATCAACATATTTGGTAGCGCTTTACCTATTTTGTTATTAAAGTTTAAGCTGATGTGGTCTTGGAAATCGGACGATAACAAAATAGGTAAAATTACCTATTTTGTTGATAAGAGTATCAACATATCCAGTAAATTACTTATTTTAAGCTGATGGGGCCTTGGAAAGTATTATACTTTTTGAGTAAATTACTTATTTTGTTGATACTTTTGAGTAAATTACTTATTTTGCTATACTTTCGAAAGCATCTATACTTTTTTAAAAGTATTTGTACTTTTTAAAAAAAGTATCGATATTTTTTGTTGATACTTTTTTAAAAGTATCGATACTTTCGAACCACATTGCAACCGGTTACATTTCTTTTTAAAAAAATGTATCGATACTTCTAGAAAAGTATAAATACTTTCGAAAGTATCTACAAAAATAAGTAATTAATTTACTCAAAAGTATAAACAAAATAGGTAATTTTATTTGATATGTTGATACTCTTATCAACAAAATAGTTAATTTTACCTATTTTGTTATGTTTAACCGGTCAACTATTTAACTGGTCACACCCTATATTAGCCGTATATTAACCGCCTCACAGCAGATTTACCCAATAAGTAGGGACAGAAAAATTCTATTCGAAATAAAGTGAACCGATATAGTAATACTACACGTGGTTTACGACCAGAAGCTTAGGCTGTACGTGGCGAAAAGGCAAAATCCAGCATGACAACGTGGCATGCGGAAGAACATTCCAACACCTACGTTCCTCCAGTTTGTATGTAATAATCTAAGCTCCATAAATGTCTACTTCAAACTTGTTATATATATAAACTTAGATAACTCTTATCCAGTCTTCATCGATCAAAACGACAACAGATAAAATAGACATTTCGGAATCGGACAATGGAAGAGAAGACAGCGCCCGTGGTGATCCGAGCAGTCGGTCGGGACGAAGAGGGCCGAAAGAAAGTTGAGAAGACCGAGGTGTACTCTCGGAACATGGACACCATTAGGCACGTAGAGAAGAAGTTGGAGGACAAAGGGATACAACGGATGGACCGACACCCGGCTAGCGGGATCGGGATCGGTCGGCAGCCACCGAAGTCGGGTCGTGGAGGGAAGTACACGTGGGAAGGCCCTGATGACGTGATGGAGAGCGAAATGTGGCCGGTGCCGGCGGCCATCGATGAGAAAGATCCGAACTATGTTGATGAGGAGGAAGAAGGGAGGATTTTGAGGGGGGAGAAGAGCGGCGTTGCAGGGCTTGTTGTGGGCCAAGTGGAAGTGGCTAAAGTGGCGGAGGACCCTGATGGGGTGGGTCGAGTTGATGTTAAATTGAATGTTAATTAGAGTTTTCTTTTTCAAGCATAATAAATCAGGTTTTCATGTATTCACTACGCTACTCTTAAAATGAAGTGATATAATGGTAAAGTTTATGAAACAGTACATTCACTCTGGACATGAAGGTGAGTTCTATACCAATCAACAAACTTCTGATCTATACACCAGCACATTCAAATTACAAAGCAATATGTCGTAGACTTGTACACATCAAAGAGTAGATCAACACACGATACGATACGAATACACACGATACGAATACACAAACATGACACAACACAATTTTGACACGAAAAGGAAATCGTAAAACGCAATAATGCACATTCTATCAAATCTAACGTACACAAGATATCGCCACCTCAGAGATGGATGTCGCTACTTGGACTTCATGCTCGATGTGTTCTGGTTTAGTAAATCATATTTATCAGTGCTGGTGTATCTATCACCATTGTTCAGACCATACTGCAACACAAGATTCAAGGGCACCATTTAGTACCAAGTACAAACTAATGTTATATAGAAGATATCGCATATGGAAAGAGACAAACCGAAATGTAACTTAGCATTAATGAAAATAATAGGTTAATCTTGTTTTGTTCAGACCAAGGAACAACAGATATGCTCAGTATTCTAGTACATGAAAATCCGTCTTTACGGTCTGAACAACTAAGACTATCCTGGTTCTCCACAAAACTAAGCTCCAATTAGTCATATCAATTAAGACATGTTCAACAGAAAAAGAAAAAAAAAACAGTACTGAACATGAGAAAACTGTTTCACTACCAAAAGGAAAAAGGAACCAAAAAGAGGAACATGATATAAAGGGGAATGGAAATCATTGATAACTGTCAGCTCTGAACTAAAGATAATCATATTGACAGCAGTGAATTGCATGCATATTCTATTATTTCCGAGTTCCGACGGAGATTTCAGGCAGAGGCTGGACCAAGGGGAATCGAGTTGGATCATTAATTTGCTTCACATTACACTGTTTTTTTCAATAGGTTCCAAAACCGATCACATATTACGAAAAATGATCTGCTAGACTGAAGTAAAATTAAACTACCATTTCCACACATGAAATTATCATTTGAGCCTGATGCTGCATATTATCAGTCACTAGTGAGAGTGGCAATTATGATTATATACTGCCCAACAATACAACTTAGATGAACCATTTCCATAGGCAGTAGTCATCATTCAATCCAGAATTATAATTTGCATAGAGGATTTGACATAATATAGAATTTATTCAACAATATGAAGAGTGAATCGCCCATCTTTCATTCTACAAAAGATGAGTTAATAGTACTAAAAAACAGGATACCTTTTCTCTTATTCGTGAGCCCCAGAAATCAGAGTGAGTACCCCTGCCATCACCCGTAGCTGAAGTAGATGTGTGGCTAGACTTGGAGTTTAGGAGTGGCTCCTGAGTTCTACCTCTAATGTTTTCATCATCATCATCTTCATCATCGATGTTTCTTCTTCTAACAGAAACCATTGACCGCAAGATTATTGCCACTAGCACAGATAACGCCTGAAGAATATAGGAAAAGTATTAGACTAAAGAAGCAAGCGGGTTTGCTGGATGTCTGAAAATAAAAATAATTTCATTTCATTTTCTAATTAGAAAATATATATTATTTTCATCTAGCCATTGAATATATTACCATGTATATTAACTAAAACTCTAACCATCTCATAACGGTTTGATTCATCTGAAACATAAAAAAGGATTTATCTCGAGTGAACTAAAGTTCAAACAGCACATGCTCTCCAAAAGTAATTTATCATGGATGGGAAGGAATAATGCTCTTGTTTAGTCCCAAATAATTTATCATCACCCCGGCAAGGAAAATGGGCCAATGATTTCAACAGGTCAAATAATTTTTAACCATGCATAATCCTAGCATTCTTAATCTTTCCCGTGAATACTAGTTAAGATTTGAACCAAAAACTTATAGCAACCCTACTAGTTCAACTGACTATTCTCAATATAGCACCAGGCTAAATAAATTACAATATTAGTTTAATTTCTGAGACTTATTAACAATCCAATCATCAGTGGTGCAAAAGCCCAAGGGATAACGTAACAAAGAGACAGTTCAGTGGTGGTCGTGGCACTAAAAAGCACATTCAACTGAAGTTTTTTTCACATTAGAGAAACTGCACCAGACTAAAAAGCATATCAATATTCAATCGACCCTTAATTATAAATCCTTATGACCATAACTAGAACTTTAGTAGATCATCTGATGCAGTGCCATACATAACACAGTATTGTGTTCATTTTGTTACTGAATTTTCATTTGTCTTTTGTGCACAATAATTGCAATCAACTAATTTAGTGAGTTATAAAATGCTTGAAAACATGGGCTTAATTACCTGAATTATGACCACACTGATGCCAACCCATTTACAAATATCAACATTGTCTTCTATGAAAGAGCGAAGGCTATCAAGTTCTCCAGTTGGGTCAAATGGAATATCCTGTCATACAATATATTATTTACCTTCTCCCACGACAAACACAATGCACCAAGAAAAATAATTTACCTTCTCCCAACGACGATCGATTGCAATAAATGCCACCAAAGAAGCTTCTATTAATATGAGAACAATTTTGATAATCGTATACTGCCAGTTTGATCAAGTTAAGGAAAAACATGCAATGGAATGCAGGACAGTTATAAGTTATAACTTCAGAGCTTTAATGCTCGTTATGGAGCCTTGTAAATCACAACAACTAGAGACTTAAAAGCGAAAATGTATAAGTTGAAATTCTGAAACTTTTGCTTCAAGTTTTGAACCTATTTTAAGCATTTGATTTTTCTCCCGCTACCTTCAGTTCTAGCAAACAAAGCATATACAGAGTTGAAGAAGTTAAAAGTTCAGCATATAGGAAACCATTAATGTTCAGAACCGCTGCAGCTAAATCTCTAAAGAATTTGAGAAGAACAATATAAAGACTCGTCTAAGTAGGATACAAAACATAGGCAACAGCCATTAATGGATTCAGCTGCAACACAACCAATGAGACTAATGCAGCACATCACAATTCCCACTCCCATAAAACAGTAGATGAACCTACAACAAAGAATACGAGTATCAACTTAATACTCATGCAAACATTTATATTCTAAAACAAATAACCAAATAGTAAGGAAAAAAGGACAAAACTTGGTTGAAATAAGTACCATGGAGCAGGTAGCTTAAGGGAACTCAAATCAAACCCGACCCCGTCGTCCAACCCTGAGGTCAAACCAACTGCGAACCCATCGAAAACCCTAGCTGCCCGAGCTCCAACCTCCGGTCTCGAACTGAAGAGAATCGAGAGAGAAGATTCCGGTGACGGAGCTAAAGGCGGAGGAGAAACGGGGACGTGATGATTCCATTGATCCAACATCCATATCGAATAGAGTAAGATGGATAGTCCAAAGAAACCTTGGAGAAAATTCAAAAACTTCAGAACAAAAGCAAACGAAACATGGCAGCAATTCGGCCGCATTCCCTAAGGTTTCAGTTGATTATGATTTCACCTGTTTTGGCTTAAAGAAACCCTGTGATGATCGAATTTGAGAGAGGGATGAAACTGAAGCTTCTTTTTTTGGATTTAATTAATTTGGCTTTATTTTGCTTCAAAAATCAAAAGGTTCTGGGTTCTGGATTTTTTCCCCTGCTTTTCTTTTTTTTACTTGTTTATTTGTGTGGGGAAGGACTTTGGCCTGTTTGCCACGATAACAGATAGTTGTTAGATTATTTAAACAAATAAAATGACATATAGAGACATAATTATATTCCATACTTGTTTGAATAGTTTATTCGTTATCAATATTTTGTATCTAAATATTATTAATTAGAATTATACAATTATTTTTAATATAATTTTTCTAAACATATTCAAATAATTTATATATTAATTTAATATTTATATAATTATTTTAATATAATTTAATTAATTAATATATTTAAATACACATATAAATATGTGATAATAAAAAAAGTAAATAAGATTAGCTTATAAACAAAGTGAGAAAATATTTAATTCAGGTTATTTTGAGATTTTTGGTAACTGGTAAGGATAAAAAACTCTTTACAACTCTCATATCAAACCTCTAATCTCAAAAAACTCATATTATGAGCTTTTTTAAAATTAGCGGTTTCACCCCAATCCGCTCTTTCAATCTGTTGTTTACCAAACAACAATATCAATATATTTGACTGGTCAAACTTTTAATTATGCGTCAATCCTCTATTTTTTCCCCCAAATCTCTCTTTATCAAACATAACTTTTGACTTTTGACCCGAGATGGTAAGTAGTTTGGACTTGGGAATTGTATGGATATGGAGCTCCGAACTTGGCTAACATATATGACTCATTGGGCTTTGTTTGTATTTGTTGTATTAGTTAATCCACTTACATTATATAAAATTTAATTAATTTTATAATAATTTATGGCCTATTAGATGAGTGAAATGGATGTATGAGATTAAAAATTGAAAATAAGAAGATTTGTAAGTAGAAAAAATAAGAGTATCCATCTATTGCACTCATACAATGATAATTGAGTCTTATATTGCGTAAGTAATTATAATTCATATATATTATACCGTGTAAAACTCAATTACATTTATATCTTTTAAAACTGTTGGATAGGGATAAATAAATGAGTTAGATTATTTCCTTTTTTATATAAAGTAACAAGTTAATTTCAGCTATCCATTTCTCCCATCAAACATATAAAAAAAACGTGTAAAACTTAAAATTTTTATACAATGTAAGTGGATCCTAACGCTATATATATTGACTTTGGATCATAAATAAATATTTAAAATATATTTTTTTGATTTAGATACTTAAATATTTTTTATCTAAGTACTTAAAGTATAATAATACTACACTACTTGTGCATTGTCAAATGGTTAAGAATATGTATGAATATATACTACTTTGTAATCACCTTTAAACTAATCAAAAAATAATAATACTACACTATGTATTTTTGCCAAAATTTAATTATATTCATTTCATAACTTTTATGATTTTTCATTGGAAATTTTGAGTAACTACGCCTAGAATCTTTTTCAGATAATAGTACATATTCATATATATATATATATATATATGAGTGGTTTCGATGGAAAAGATGATGTTGTTCATCCTAAAAACTCGAGTTCAATCTGTTTTGCTTGCAAGATGTGTGGCACATCGAAGATTAAGAAAAGTATGAACAAATACTACCTTATAGTCACCTTAGGACTATTCAAAAAAAATATCTTAATTTCTAATTTAATTTATTTATTATAATAAATGAAGTTTATTTTTGTGTGTGTGCAATTAGATCTTATTAATTAAACATATATATATATATATCAATAAATATTAAGTGCATTAATAAAATACCTTATACTATCAAAGAGAAAACTAAAAAGATAAAACTAAAAATATTAAACATTTTTATTCAAAAAAAATTAAAATATTTTTTAAATAGTCTGAAGGTGTTTACAATGTAATATATATTCACGTATATTTTTAATTTTTTGACAATAAACATACCCTTTATAAACAAAACAACTTCAACCCATATTTCTTATAATAAATATTATCCACTTTTTCACACACAACACATAATAAGATAATGAAAATTTAGAAAAGTAGGTCAAGTACCCTAATGGCTTGGAGTTAATAATTGAGTATTTCCAACATCTCCAAATGGGCCAACCTGTAAAGGGCTTTAATATTTGGATTAATATCCTATACACTGGCGGTGGAAAGTTTTTATTTCCACAAGCGCCTCAATTATAGGGTTTAGGGTTAGGGTTTAGGGTTTAGAGTTTAGGGGTTTTAGTGTAAAGGTTTAGAATTTAGGGTTCATGTTTAGAATTTAGGAATTAGGGTTAGAATTTAGGGTTTAGGGTTAGGGTTTAGTTTTAGGGTAATATGGGTGGGGATTTAGGTTTTAACCTATAAACCCTAAATTTTAACCCTAAACCCAAAATTCTATCAACAATACCTAAATTCAAAACTACTACACTTATACCCCTAAATTTTAAACCCTAAACAAAGTCTCTAACCCCTAAAACTAAGGCGCTTGTGTAAAAAAGTTTCCACAAGCGCTTGTGTATAGAACAATTACCCTTAATATTTAGCAGTTAACGCATACAACATTATCCGCGCATAAATTGATTAAGTTGCAATATTATTAGGGGTGGATCCAAAACATTGATAAGACTATTAAAAATGTTTTTTAATATACTATTAAAAATAAGTTGTCAACCAAGAGTTGGCTCTACTTGATGATTTATTGAAATTTTCATTAAATTAAAAGTCATTTTATTGATTTTTATATAAAACGTAAAAAATATATGTAGACAAAAACCTACTTACCCTTTTATTTATAGTACATTTAACAAATTTTATCTCATTGTATTTTTTTTCAAAATTGTATTATTCTTTAGAATTTTCATTTATCAAACGGATTTTATCATGTACTTAATTTTAAACAACATATCAAACAAATTTTGTAACTTAATTTTAATACTTAAAAAAATATTAGAATTTGATTTTTTTGAATTTAGTAAATTGTATTTGGGTAAATTACGTAAATCATCACTGAGCTTTACTCTCAATCGTGTTTTGGTCATTAAAGTTTTAAAACGTTTAATTTACTCACTGAAATTTAGACATTGAACTTTTTTTTTGCAACTCTTACATTAACTTTTTGACGATGTCTATTTACCAGCGAGCAGAAGAACTTTTTCAAGATTTGAACAGTGGAAAGCTTCATCGGCACGATGGAGGCAATATACTGAGAAAATGGCTCCATCTAACGACGGATAAGGGAGATCAACGAGAGAGAAATCGAAAGGTTTTTTCTCGATTCGTGGACTTTGAGCCACTTTCTGGCAAAAATGAAGGCCGAATTCGGACTCAAAGAGACGAGAAGAAATGACTTGTGAAATTCGGTACTGAACGACAACGAGGGGGACGATATAGTGGCAAAAAATATTTAATGAGTAAATTGAACGTTTTGAAACTTCAGTCACCAAAATAAGTTAGAGAGTAAAGTTCAGTGATGATTTACATAGTTTACATATTGTTACACTATTTTAAATATTATGAATTTGAACATTAAACGCCATAAACCCGACGTCACATTTGGGCCTTAAGCCCAACCCATTAGCAAAATTTCGCAAGTATATCTAGCCCAAATCATAAGCATTTCCATAAATCCAATAATGTTTTAGAAAAGAGTTAATACAAAATAGTAAAATCGTTTGCTTGGGAGCTCCGATTAAAACAAATAATTAAAGGCACTCGACATGATTAATAAATCCAAATAGAGTTACATACACAAATCAATGGTCATATGAATACATTGCCCGACAAGCCTAAGTAATTTACTTTTGATCACATCGATGAACTGAAATCCTACTCCGATGGGGTTCATTTGAATGCAATGTAGCAACCTAAAAGCTAGCGCACGGAAACAACGATTCTGAACACTAACCTGATAAAGCTCAGTGGATATAGCTCTACTCTACCATGCTTCATGCATATCATAAACATAAGCATGTAGCTAAGCAAGATGATATGACAGTTAAAATATGACATGTGACGCTAACACTAGTCGCCTAAACACGTGCAAAACAATCATCATAACAATAATGGGGCATACAAGGACCAAGCACACTATATCACATCAACACATGAGTAAGGCCCGAGTCACATAGCACCGAGAATATACACTCGATGGGTGAGGTCGAGTCACGTAGCATCAGAACATACACTCGTACTCGAAATCCCCTCTCGAGCACCTTCAATTGAGGCCTGGGTCACATAGCATCGGTAACCTCCATTCGGTAATTCTCTTACCATGGTGTTTGCACCATGTTTTGGGTATCCAGATCCCATCAACCAAAGGTGACTCAATCACACAAGTGCCCTTACATGGCACGTAACAACACACGATTATGGTTTCTATTCTAAACAAGTCACCCAACATTTACCAAGTTATTACTCATTATGTTCGCTTATGAGGTTAAATTCTCACTTTCTCAGTTTTACTATTCATTTTGCTACATTAGAGTCCTATTGGGCCTTAGCCCTCGAATTATAGGTACTTCGAACTCAAAATGTAATTTTTAGGTAGATTGCCCAACGGGTACTAATACCCTTTTAAGAGTATTGATTCGCGTCTCCTGGTACCGATACACATTTATGCGTACCGATACTTGGTTTTACATGCAATGGGGGTTTAACTAAGACCTCGTACCAATACACGGGGAAGTCTACCGATACCCCATCGGTACCGATACGCCCCCAAGCATACCAATACTTATTTTTGTTATTGGAATTTGGATGGAACAAGGGGTACCGATACCCCCATTAGGCATATCGATACGCCCTTTAAGAATAGCTCGTTTTCAGCCGTTAAAACGCATGGCTGGAAAGCTTAAGTAAAGCGTTTTAGTCGCATGGCTACGAGGGAAAGCGAGAGCTAAATAAAGGCCAAAATACGCCTACAAGAGTTGACGCGATTCCTCTTACAAATTGATTTTAACTGGGCTTAAACCGTCTATCAATCTTCCTGCCTCAACGGTTGTAGGTGTAACCAACCCGCTATTAAGGATAGAGCAGCATACATCCTGCTGCCTCGGGACGACTACACATTACATCATAGCAGCACGACCAAATGAAGGCGGAAACCTCTTGTATAGGTTGGGCGTTCCTACGCACCCGGCAAAGCGAAAGAAGCCCTTGCTATGAATCATTTTTTAATTATTCATTCCGCTCCAAAAAAACAGAGTGACAAGGCTTTATTATCCAGACAGGGAAAAGTATAGCCCCGAGATAGTTGAATAGGGGGTAGGGTCCAGTCCCAAATATCGATACGCGTTTAGCCCGTATCGGTACTCGAACCTAAAATTTATTTTCTAGAGTTCGCAAATCATCTCACATGCATCTAAAACCCAAAGCTAAAACCCCAAATCGAACTTACAAGTTATATGGAGTGATTTAAGTGGGGTTCTACCATTTTTAAGCAAATTTAACAAAAATTTCAAGTTCCACCATTAACACCCATATCCAAGCATTCAAATCATCAAATAAGCATACAAGGCATTATCCTTAAAATGTGCATGAAACAAAGACGAAGTGTATTAACCTTCCTTTGAAGCTAAAAAACAACCCCTTTTACCTCAGCTCAAGCCTTCCTCTTCCCTTGGTCCTTGGAGTGTTTTCCAACCTCCTTAACTACAATCAAATGTTGCAAAACAAGTTACAACACTGTAAAAAGGAAGTACATATGACTAAGGAAGATTCTAACAACAAAACGTTGTTAAATCTTCCATTCTCGTTCTTCCACACCAAACCCCCACTAAAACTCATGTTTTTCAACTACCACCAAACTTAACCATCCTTACCTCAAATGATAGACCTCTTGATGCTAAAACCAACTTTCTCAAGCCACAATCCGAGATTACAACTCAAAACAACAAAGATTTCTCTTTTATCTTGAATCTTAAACCAAAAACGGGAAAAGAAGATTGGAGAAGAGGAGATACAAGAATGTGGTCACACACTCTCCTTTTACAACTCATAAATGAGCTTTCTCGGTCATTCTCTTTTAAAAAAGAGCATTTTACGTAAATGTCCTTCCTTATCTCCCCTCAACCCAAGCTAACAAGCCCAACAACATAGAGAAAGCCTAGTAAGACTTTCTTAGACACCCGAAGGCCCAACACATAGCCCTAAACATCGAGCCCACAACTCAAGTTAAACTGACATACGAATTTCGAAATTCACGTGTCGTTACATTTAAAATATTAGTTTTTGATTTCGAGATTTGGATGAGGTTATGCTAGTAGTAGGTATCATTATATATAACAATTTGGTTTATGTCCAAAAGGGTTATTGTTGGGATTGTCCTTGTGGTTAAGGTAGGCTTTTCTTGTTCATAAACTTTCTTATCCGGCGAATCAAATCATCGCCTGCTTTGAAACTAATTCATTTCACAATTCCATTAACTATGATGGAATTGAATGACCTGTTAACAAACATTTTGTTCTTCATTTCTGGTGAAACTCATTATTCGTTCGGTTGTTAAAGTTTGAAAGTTATATCCTTTATATATTTATCTTGCATGGCAGGTAGACTCGGTCCAGGTTTGCCTCCAGTTTCGTCTTTATTCAATTTCTTTTAATTTAGTCCTAATTTTATTATAAGGTGTTGACACGTGTCATCACCTAATTAATTTATTTTATTAGTTTAAAACTAGGACTAAATTAAAAGAATGTGTAAATAATAAGGATCAAATGTATGATTATACCTTTAATTTTTTAACTGCCACGTCACCTTCCGTTGGCCCATTAACGGCTGGTGGTCACATTGATCCAATTTCAATAGTTTGGGTAGTCAATTGAGCCGATTTTTTTAATGTGATCATTTTAATACATTTACCATAGTATGGTGGTCATTAAGTTAGTTTACCCTTGTTATTATTAGTTGCGTTAGGAGTTGTTAGAAGTGCTGAGGCTTTAGTTTTTCTATATTCAATATTTTGTAAAATATATATATATATATAAATGGTCATTAAACTATGCTGGAAAAATATTTTTGATCATTAAACTATTAAAAGTTACAACATGATTAATTCGATTACGAGAGTTTCATTATGAAAATGTTACAAAATAATTATTTAAATTAATTGAACCATTGTAAAATGATTATTAAATTAATAAAAGTATATTACTAGTACAAACCATTTTATTACCGGATAAAAAATTAATGATATTTTAGAATTTTAAAAAATTAATAATCATTTTATAATATAAAAATTTAATAATAAGAAATAATTTAATAGTTAATTTAATTTTTTTTCTCGGATGGTGATTAGCCGCATAATCAAAGTGAACAAAGAATTGAGAAATTTTAGAGTGATGTACTCATATGTTGTAACTAAAATAAAACTGATCTATACAAATTTTACTCAATTGATAATAATTTGTGTAGTGATATAAATTATTATAAATTATTATAAAATTTTACTTAATTAATAAGAATTTATATAATTATATAAATTTTTATCTAACTAATTTTTTTTAAATTTTAGTAGGAATGTATGTAGCGGCTGCTCATCCTAATATTTCCGAGAATTACAGTCCGGGGAAAAAATCACAGTGTCAAAACTCGTAAATTAACCCAAAACGGATGGTTAATATCCTTAACAACTCTAACCACACTTTCATCATCTTCTCCCCGTCGATAACAGTCCACTTTACTTTCTCTCCTCTTCTCTGTTCATCTCTTCTCCTTCCCCGCGCAAAGGAAAAAAAATAAATAAAATAAAATAAAGCGGAAGTTCTCATTCAAGCCTCCCATTCTTCAACGACGACCATTTCCCTTCCATTTCATTTAATTACCTATTCCTCTCTCTCCAAACACATTTCTACATTTTTCATTTTATTAATTTCCCCTTTTTTTGAGTTTCGAAATTTTGGATTGGTTGAGGAATTTCCTAGATCTGAGTACGATCGCGCCGGATCCAGGTCAAGATGGAGGAGGCACTGGAGCTTGCACGTGCCAAGGACACGAAGGAGCGAATGGCGGCGGTGGAACGGCTCTACCAACTTCTCGAAGGTTCTAGGAAGAGTCTCAGTTCTTCGGAAGTCACTTCGCTCGTCGACTGCTGCATGGATCTCCTCAAGGATAACAACTTCAGAGTCTCCCAGGGCGCTCTCCAAGCGCTTGCTTCCGCCGCCGTCCTAGCCGGTGATCACTTGAAGCTGCATTTCAACGCGCTCGTTCCCGCGGTTGTTGAACGGTTAGGTGACGCCAAGCAACCTGTTAGGGATGCCGCCAGACGCCTACTACTCACTCTTATGGAGGTAACGTTATTTTATGTTTATTTTTATGTTACTGAATGTCGATGCTCTTATAATTCCCTTTCTTTCTTAATTTCACTGAAAGCACTCTATCTTCAAAATACGTGTTAGCGGCTGATTTTTGTTGATTTTGAATGGATAATATCTGATGCACCGTTGGATACAGTGTTTTGTATAGATTTTATGGAATCAATGACATTGACAGTGCAATGCAATGGATAAATCTGACAGTTTTTATGGTTTAGTAATGTGCCGAGAAATCTAATTTGTTAGAATGAGATTGTCCTTGCAAAGTTACCTTTCAGACTTTAGTGTGCCCCTTGTGGAAGTTCATCATGGATGTTCTAATAATCACGGAGATAAGGATTATATTTTCTCTTAGCTTTGGATGAGTCAATGGTTTTTTTAATTTCTTTACTTTAAATAGTTCATTTATTATTTATCAGAATTTCTTGGAAAATGGAATCCTAATTCCTTCTTATTTTCTTGTCTTTGAAAGTTCTGTGAGTCTTGTTGAAGATTTTCCTAAGAAGTGGTATCTAAGGGTTACTAGTGAAAGCTTTTGCATGATTGAATAAATTTCATCCTTAACCATTTCTGGATGACTTCCATGGTACTTGTGGAACCATTCATTCCGTTTAGTATCTGGTTAATATTAAACGAGACAGCAAGTTCATGATCTATGGTTCATCAATGCTATCAATTTGTGCCTTCTAGGGGCCCCATGTGTTCTAGAAAAGCAGATACATGATACTCTCCTACTTCTGACATCTAGGTTCTAATTTTTGCTGTGGTTCAAAACGTCTGCTGTTAAATTCTAAAGGTCAGTGTTGTGGATTTTATTTTCAATTTATCAGTTGTAGTAAGTTATAGATACCTGTGTTGTGCATAATGGCACTGGCATACGGACTATTTGAGAAGAAAATGTCGTCAAAAAGCAATTTTGGACTTTTAATTGCATTTGGTGGTTGTTTTTGTAAACAGCTTTTTTCTTTTTAATTAAAAGGTTTTATAAAGCAAGAACAAATGGTAGAAACAAACTCATGATAGGTTAAAGAATAAAGAATTCTACTGAAATCCATTTTTATTTAAATTTAATATTCTATATAGAAGTACCATCATGAAGTATTTTGTTCTTGGAAAATGTTACATTTTTAACTTTCTAAATATTGTTTGCTTTTGTATCTAAGCTGTCTTTTTATTTTGCTTTTGGTTGAAAAAAGTAACAACTAACAACCTTATTGTACTCTAGTCATTAAACAATAAGGTAATTTTTTTTTTGAAAAAGTGAACCATAAGAAAAGTGAACTAGGTTATTATTATTGCAATTATTTTTCAGAGTAAACATGAATTCCTTGCTGAGTTTTTGGAATGCTTTACTATTTAACACTAAGTGACGAAGAATTAGTTCGATTTGTAAAATGTAATTTTCTGTGTTTTAGGTTTCTTCTCCTACAATTATTGTTGAAAGAGCTGGATCTTATGCTTGGAGACATAAAAGTTGGAGAGTTAGGGAGGAATTTGCCCGAACTGTGACATCAGCAATAAGTCTTTTCGCATCAACTGAACTTCCACTTCAACGTGCTATTCTTCCACCTGTATGCTTGTTAACATTTCTGAAATGGATTTTTTAGTGTCTCTTTCATCAAATATGACAGATTAGTTGACCTTTATAAATTTGTCAGATTTTGCAGATGTTAAGTGACTCTAATCTTGGTGTTCGTGAAGCTGCTATATTGTGCATTGAGGTTAGTGAAATTCTCTTTTCCATTGTCATCTTTAGGAGATCCTAACAATTTCATGAAGTTTTTGGAAGAATTTGTTAATCTTCTGATTCTTGTTTTGGTTATATTCAAAATTTTCTAACTCATATTTTCAAGGAACATTCGCTTTTACAGAGGCAACTCTAAGAGATGGGTTATACATTAAAATTTGTCATATCTGGTGGTATGTTCTGATGAAATCGTTTCTTTCCCAGGAAATGTATAGGCAGGCTGGAACGCAATTCCGTGATGAACTTCATCGTCATCAGCTTCCTGCATCTATGGTGAATACTGAATATTAATTTTGCAGTAATGTATTCCATTTTCTACCTTCATTTTGAACTTTTTGTAGCTGCAGATGAGTAATATATTTTTCTGCCCTGACTATTGACTGTTCACGTCCTCCCTCCCCCCCCCCTTCCCACTTATTTAGCATATATTCTTATAAATGAGAACATTGGCTTGGATCATTTTAGGTTGATCGAGTTTCCTTATAGAAGAAAGTTATTGGCGTTATTACTTTGTCATCTTACAAGATAGCATATAAACGCAGGTGAGAGATATTAATGCCAGACTAGAGAAAATTGAGCCAAGAGTTCGATCTTCAGATGGAATTTTGGGTGGTTTTGCTTCTGGAGAGATAAAGCCTGCTATCCTTAACCCCAAGAAAAGCAGTCCGAGAGCCAAGAGTTCTTCAAGGGAAACATCTCTTTTTGGAGGTTTGTATCTGTGTATTTCAAGTGTTTTTTTTAATCATTAGAATATTTTTCATGATATTATTGGCTACTTCTATTGACATTGACGGTTAAAAGAAGTTGACATTTTCTACATTTTATATTTCTCAAATGTGGTGATTACATTTATTTCATGGTTCAGAAACCTAAATGTTACTGAAGTGATAGGTTTTTTATTTTTTATAGGTGAAAATGATATCATGGAGAAACCTGTAGATCCGATTAAAGTTTACTCAGATAAGGAGCTGATAAGGGAATTCGATAAAATTTCTTCTAATCTTGTGCCAGAAAAAGATTGGTCTGTACGCATTGCTACCATGCAGAGAGTTGAAGGCCTTGTTTTAGGAGGTAAAATCCTTATTCTATACTGTAAGAATTGTAGAGTTATTATTGTTGGATGGACAGTTAAGAAATGGTTCTGCCTTCTGTGCTGAAACAAGATTCTTGGTCTTAAAGAACTGGCTGATGTCAAGTGTGCTAGATTGATAAATTTCTATGCACATAAAGGGATGTCAGGACCCAGGTTTATAATTTCTCGGGGCCATCCCTTTTCTTTAACCTATTTCCCCTTGGTTCTTATATCTCCAAAGTTGTCCTGTTAACATAGGTGGCATATACCTCCTTTTATGCTTATGGATTGAGAGCTGGGGGTTTAACTATTAATACTACTGTAAACAAACAGGTGCGGCTGATTATTCATGTTTTCGGGGACTCTTAAAGCAGCTTGTTAGCCCACTAAGTACACAATTATCAGATAGAAGGTCAACCATTGTGAAGCAGGTCTGCACCATTTTTGTTGTCTCCTATTGCTGGTTTTTTCTTTTGAACTTCCTTTTTTAATGTTTTAGGATACTGTTCCTGATGTTTATTGCTTATTTAAGGGTTTCTGATCTGGTAGTGCTTATTCTTACCAGGAGTAATGTTTACTGCTGAAACTTGTGTAGAATGGTTTAACGAATTTGCTGAAAGATTCAATCCCTGGAAATTTTGTTCTTTTCTTCCTCAATCTTTCCAGTGTTGTTATTTGTCTGAACATATCAATATATTAAAAAATGCTTAAGGTTCTTGATAAGGAATATATCGTGGACCCATCACTGTATCTGTCCTTTCCATATTGACACTCTTGAAACTTTGAAGAAGGGTGCTTCATCTATTTTACCTGATGGAGCATGATATGAGCTGAAAACTTTTACTTGAGCAGAGATCACAATTACTGGGTCTTGGTGTTGGTGAGATTCCAAGTTTGTGTATAGTGTTTAAGCTTCTGTCTCTTAACACTTGTGAATGGAATTTATACGGTGGCAGCCAGTAATCTTGAGAGAGTTAGAATATTACTAAGTGCTTTTATGTATTTGGACTTGTGTCTGTTTCTGAGTATGTTTCATTTTTCAGGCTTGCCATTTATTGTCATTCTTATCAATGGAACTCTTGGGAGATTTTGAGACATGTGCTGAGATCTTCATCCCCGTAAGTTCAACATTCTTGTGTAGTGTAACAGCATTTTCATTCTCATAAGCATTTGTTAATCTCATTTAATGATAATCAGGTCCTTTTCAAGTTGGTTGTGATTACTGTGCTTGTAATTGCAGAGTCTGCTGACAACTGCATAAAAACGGTTATCTTTTATTTATCTCCCTTTCCTTTCCTTTCCTTTTTTTTTATTTTTTTTATTTTTCTGTTTATGATGTTATCTTTTCTACCTTGCAGATGTTGCGTAACTGCAAAGTTGGCCGTGTGCTTCCTCGCATTGCTGATTGTGCAAAGAATGACCGTAGTGCTGTGCTTCGTGCCAGGTAATCCAATGTCTGCTATTTTCTGATAAAGTTTTTTTATTTGTTATGTTCTACTCACTTTTTATCTCCTTACTGCAGGTGCTGTGAATATGCATTGTTGATGCTTGAACATTGGCCAGATGCACCAGAAATACAGAGATCAGCTGATTTATATGAGGAGCTGATTAGATGTTGTGTTGCCGATGCAATGAGTGAGGTATCTATGTTGGGAAGCACTTTTATTCTTTGATGTTTGATGTACATAGTCCTACATTCAGCCCTTCATGCGAATGTCTGAGTTATTCATTTTTATACATTTCCCTCCTCGAGGCTCGAAGCATGATTGGTTAATGGCTGGCTGATGCTTAGCTTGTCATCTTTTAATGAACTTATATAATTTTTTTTTCATAAATAGGATAGTCTGATAAGACGACCTTATATGACAATACTAATTTGAAATGTCGAGGGAGTTTGGTTTGTGTTATCTAAGATTACGGGGGTGTAATCTTAGATTCTGGTGTTTGGTCAGGAACGTTACGAGCACCCGTAATCTCATATTATGTGCAAAGTGTAATATAGGGTGTAATCTCATAAGTCATAACCACCTATTCCTTATGTAATCTGGGACTAGGGGTGTAATCTTAAGTTTTGGGCCAATTTACCTTTTTTTGTTATTTTAATCAGTTAGTCCTTTCTTTTCCAAATAAATTCAAAATCTAATTAAAAAACAAAATCTCTTTTTCTTAATATGAAATTATGCATGTCATACTTGAAAATTGTAATTATTGTACTTGCTAATGATTTATTATTGATATATTAATTATGATTATAATTATAATTATGGTTGGTGATGCAATTACTTTCTTGAATTATTATAATTATGATTTATAAATTTATTTCAACACCATATACTTACTTATTAATATATAAATTGTAATAAAATAAGAATTATAATAATTTATCATAATTTTATGGAAATTGAGACTAAAAAACATTAAAGGAATTAAACTTGTTTTTAAACAAACAAATTTTACAACATTGACAATTTAGTAAAATGCGCTTCTAGGGAATCTTACATTCCCTTGACTGAACACCGAAATCTTACATTCCGGCTAAATGAACCAAATAAAGGAATGCAATATTCCTTGTAATGTGAATAGTCTGTAATTCTATTCCCAGAGGTAATCTTATATTATGTGAACCGAAACACACACGCCCTTAATATTATTTTCCTTTTACCTCTTGTTTGAACCCATTCTTTTAACAGGTACGTTCAACTGCTAGAATGTGCTATAGAATGTTCACCAAAACTTGGCCAGATCGTTCCCGTCGCTTGTTCTCCTCCTTTGATCCAGTCATTCAAAGGGTATATATTCTCTATTCAATTGATAGTTTGGTCTAATTCTATTCCTAGATTGTGGTTTCAAAGTGTTGATTTTTGCACAGATAATTAACGAAGAAGATGGAGGGATGCACAGGCGGCATGCTTCTCCTTCTCTCCGTGAGAGGAATGCACAAAGTTCATTTACCACTCAAACTTCCTCTACTTCAAAAATACCTGGATATGGAACGTCTGCTATAGTTGCAATGGACAGAACTTCTAGTTTATCTTCAGGGATGTCCTTTTCTTCTGGGATGAATTTATCCCAATCGAAACCCCTTGGTAAAGCTGCTGATCGTACTCTTGAGAGTGTGTTGCATTCAAGCAAACAGAAAGTCAGTGCCATTGAAAATATGCTTAGAGGTCTGGACATATCCGAAAAACAGAGGTCAACAAGTTTGGATCTAGGTATTGAATGGATTTTCCATTTTACTTGATTTAAACTAGAATTCTTATTTTGATGTGGTCATTAGATGATGCAGTCATATGGAATTCGATTAAAATTGTGAGCGGCTAAATTTCTCTTTTATTGCCCACTAGTGCAGGAATTGACCCTCCATCATCTCGGGATCCACCATTCCCTGCTGTTGTTCCAGCTTCTAACAGTCTCACAAGCTCTTTAGGACTAGAAACAAGTACCTCCGGTATTGGTAAAGGTAGTAACTTCAATGGTGGTCTGATTATGTCTGACACCATTTCTCAAATTCAATCTTCCAAAGATTCAGGCAGGTTATCATATAGAAGTAGTGTGGCAACCGAGTCTCTACCAGCTTTCTCATCATACTCTGCCAAGAGGATATCTGAAAGACAAGAACGAGGTTCCTTTGAAGATAATAGTGACATGAAGGAAGCCAGGCGGTTCATAAATCCACATACTGAAAGGCAATATTTGGACATGCCTTACAGAGATACAAACACTAGGGATTCACAGCACAGTTACATTCCAAATTTCCAGAGGCCGCTTTTAAGAAAGAATGTAGCTGGCCGGATGTCTGCTGGAAGGAGAAAGAGTTTTGATGATAGCCAGCTGTCATTTGGAGAGGTGTCAAATTATGTTGAAGGTCCAGCTTCTATCAGTGATGCCCTAAGTGAGGGACTCAGTCCTAACTCTGATTGGTCTGCAAGGGTTGCTGCTTTTACTTATCTCCGGTCTTTGCTGCAACAAGGCCCAAAAGGTATTCAGGAAGTGGTTCAAAATTTTGAGAAGGTAATGAAACTGTTTTTCCAGCACTTGGATGACCCCCACCATAAAGTTGCACAGGCTGCCCTTTCAACACTTGCAGATCTTATTCCATCATGCCGTAGGCCCTTTGAGAGTTACATGGAGAGGATCTTACCCCATGTGTTCTCGCGCTTAATTGATCCAAAGGAGTTGGTTAGGCAACCAAGCTCTACGACACTGGAAATTGTTAGCAAGACTTATAGCATAGATTCTCTCTTACCTGCTTTGCTTCGTTCACTTGATGAACAGCGGTCACCGAAGGCAAAATTGGCTGTTATTGGGTTTGCCATTAGTTCGTTCAACAAGCATGCTATGAATTCTGAAGGTTCTAGTAATATTGGCATCCTGAAGTTATGGCTTTCTAAATTGACGCCACTGGTCCATGATAAAAATACTAAGCTTAAGGATGCAGCTATTACTTGCATTATATCTGTGTACACACGTTTCGATCCGACTGCCGTTCTCAATTTTATTCTTAGTTTATCAGTTGAAGAACAAAATTCCTTGAGACGGGCACTTAAACAGTACACACCTCGTATTGAGGTGGATCTAATGAACTTTTTGCAGAGCAAGAAAGAGAGACAGCGCTCTAGGTCGTCCTATGATCCGTCTGATGTTGTTGGAACATCTTCTGAAGAAGGTTATATTGGTGTATCCAAGAAGAGTGTTTTACTTGGGAGGTATTCTTCCGGTTCCATTGATAGTGAAGGAGGTAGGAAATGGGGTTCCACCCAGGAATCAACCCTAGTCACTGGCAGTATTGGCCAGGCAACATCTGATGAAACCCAGGAAAACATATATCAGAACTTTGAGACCAGTCCAAATGCAGATGTTCTTCCTTCCAAAACCAAAGAATTTTCTTATATGGCTTATTCTATGGGTCTGAATCCAACTGGCCCGGTAGAGAACTTGGAAAGTAATTTCAACTTGGAAGGTGTATCTACACCACAACTGGAAACTAATGGTCTGAGTAGATCTGACTCATTGGGGGCTATTAATGGGGTTGCTCGTAATAATGAGACTTCGTCAGTTTTGGATCTTAATCACCTTAAACTAGCACCTGTAAGGATTAGCTCCATCCCAGACGTTGGGCCTAGCATTCCTCAAATTCTTCACATGGTGAGTTTAGTATCATCCTGTTCTTTTTTCCCTTATGGTGATGATAATTGTTTTGAGAATTGAGTTTGCTTGTAGAAAATAGATTGTTTGACTTCTGGTAGTGTTTATTGTGTTTAAAGAGCTTCTCACTTGATAAATGCTTTCTTCTATGTTTACTAGATCTGCAATGAGAATGATGAGAGCCCTACTGCCAGTAAGCGCAGTGCACTTGAGCAATTAATTGAAATTTCTGTGGCTGATGATGATCCCTCGATTTGGAACAAGGTATATACATATTTTTCATACAAGTTCTCTTTTAAGTTTTATAGAATTTTTTTCTTAACTTGCAATACTGTTATGAAAAGAGTTTCTATGTCAAATATTGTGTGCTATATTTTATTCACAATGAATTGTAATATTTAATTGTATTTATGCAGTACTTCAATCAGATTTTGACAGCTGTACTTGAAGTTTTAGATGATTCCGATTCCTCAATCAGAGAACTTGCTCTGTCATTGATAGTTGAAATGCTTAAAAACCAGGTTTGCTCATAGTTTTTAGTATAAAATATTTTGACATTATCTGGGTTTTCCTTTCTCTAATAAGCTAGTGTGCTTGTTCATACTTATTTTTTTCCGGTGTGTCATGATTCCAGAAAGATGCCATGGAAGATTCTGTTGAAATAGTAATTGAGAAGCTGCTTCATGTAACGAAGGATATTGTTCCAAAAGTAATTTACTTGCTTCAAACTTGTGCTTTGAAAATTTCTTGCTCCACTTCCCCCTCTCAATTGTCTGCTCCGTGTTCAGGTTTCAAATGAAGCTGAGCACTGCTTAAACAGCGTGCTGTCTCAGTATGATCCATTCAGATGTTTAAGTGTAAGCGGTTTCCCCTCAGATGCCTGATTTGTTTGCCCTACTAGAGAAAGAGTTTTGGTTTCCCCCCTCTGGTTTCTAGTTATTATAATTACTGATGTTGTAAAATACTGGCTTGCAGGTTATTGTACCTTTATTAGTTACTGAAGATGAGAAGACTCTAGTTATTTGCATAAACTGTTTAACAAAGGTATTTATTCTGAATCTTGGTTGGAGTTATAATTGTCAGTTTAATTTTCCCTCTATCGTTTTCTGGCTGAGATTCTTCATGCAAGGAGTCATGGACACGTACATATAGGGTTTTTTTGAGTGACTGCATGAGAGAGACTATGGGCATATGAATGGTTACCACTTTGTATTCTTGCTCTAAACTGTTCATTGTTCTGCAAATTGAGGGCACTAAAACTAATATGCTAAACATGGATAAGGTTGCTGATGTCTTAACTCTTAATACAAGTATGACCATAGTAAAGGATAGTGGTGCCCTGCTTTATCTTATGTTGCTTGAAATTTGCTGGAATGTTATTGTGAAAAGGGAAAGAGGTGGGGGTGAGGGAGGGTCGTAAGGGAAGACATCGATTTGCATTGTGACCATTGTTTTACTGTTTCTTAGACGAGGTGGTGTGTACATTTAAACATAATCCAGCTTGTGTAAAGTTAATCCTGTCTATTTGGATTGGACTTCTATTTACTTCCTTTGACTGTTTCATTGTTCAAACAAATAACTTTTGCTGGCTAGTGTTAAGTATTGACTATTTATATATATCTCTTAGCTCTTTGCTTTTCTTTTCAGCTTGTGGGCCGGCTATCACAGGAGGAACTAATGGCCCAGTTGCCCTCATTTTTGCCGGCTCTTTTTGAAGCTTTTGGGAACCAGAGTGCAGATGTCCGGAAGGTAATATTTCTTTCTTGTTTTATAAATTTGTTCTTATTATTTAATGCCTCATTTTTTGGTTTTCATTAGTTAGATAAAGTAGAAAAAAGAGGGGTTAGGGTTGAATGGGGTGGGGTGTGGCCATTTATGTTATCTAGCTGCTTTATCCTTTGTTAGTGATATGATTGGCCTCCAAAAATTTGACAAGGGCATGCCCCCCCCCCCCCCCCCCCCCCCCTTTTTTTTGAAAAAAAAATGTGTATGGATGATTCTTGGAGTGTCATATCCTCATATCAAAGCCTATAGCAAAATTCAATTTAGAACTCTAATGGATGTGGTACATCGAGGAAAATAGTATATGAGGGCGCCTTTTTTATGGTCTCTACTAAGAACCAAATGAACTTTGTATTTCTGCATGGGGGTGAGCAAAACTCAATTTTACTCGAAAAAACTGTTTTTTTTTTTTATTTAGAGTTATTCGAGTCAACTCGAATTAGTGAGTCGGTTTTCAAGTTTGAGTTCTGATTTGATCAATTCGAAATACTGAATTTCCTTGTTTTGCAATTTGGTCCTTGATTTCCCTGTTCCTTTAATTCATCCTCCATTTTAAGTTCATTTTTACCAATTTTGAACCAAATACTCCTCAACCACTATAGAATACCTATGTAACTTCAATTTCTCTTTTTAAAATTTAGTCCCTCAACTTTGCATGATTTATTTGTTTCTTCAACTCCTCTGTTTTAAGCCCATTTTTGGTCAAATTTGAACCACATGCTCCTCAGTCATTGTAGAACACCTATGTAACTACAATTTCTCTTTTTGACAACAAAATTCTTATTTTTTCAATTTAGTCCCCAATTTTTCATTTTATTCAATTTGACCCCCGACTTCAACTCTGCAAATTATTTCTTCTCATCAATTTAGTCCATCAGTCAATGAAAAGATTGGCTGATCCTTTCGAAGCCCCCACATTCTTCCCTAGATGAAATTGAAACAACCAACAAAACTTCCTAAAGGTTACTCAAATAAAGTTCTGAATATTGTAATTTATATGTCAAATTATGGTTTATGTCCCTTTACTATTTTCAACTTAAGGCTATCATTAACGTTATTCCTTACTACAAATCACTAACACCATCAACTCTATTTATCAACTAAATTTTGTTTACAATGCGAGTGATTTTAGACTAAGACATGACATTCATAATAGTAGAAAATTGTCTTTATGTTGTACAAAAACTAGAACAACTCGACTCGATTAAAAAAATCAAATTAAGTTTGAATGATAGAATAGGACTCGTTAACTCAACTAACTTGATACTTTGTACTCGAATTGATCAAATACTCACCCCGATTTCTGCATGTTTTGTGTTCTTCCTAGCATATTTTCTTTTTCTACTCTCTAAATCTTATCGAGTTCCCAAGTCTCATTGCATTGCTATTTTTGATGGTACAGACTGTGGTCTTCTGTTTGGTGGATATTTATATATTGCTGGGGAAAGCATTTTTGCCACACCTGGAGGGTCTTAACAGCACTCAGTTGCGGTTGGTTACAATTTATGCTAACCGGATCTCACAGGCCAGGAGTGGCACCCCTATAGATGCTAACCATGTTTAGCTGGTTCATTTGGACAAAGACGTTGGGTTTTCGAAACACCTACTCATTCATTCTTGTGTATTTTGTATATTGTGTGAATGCATTTCAACAGTGATCTCTGTTTTCTTTCCCCTTCTATCTTTTAAAATATATGCTTCACTTTGTTTTGGTTTGCTGGGTTTGGGTGCTTTTGGTGAGTAAATCAAATAGGGAATTGCACTATTTTGCCCATTTTGTAATCACCAGTTTCTTACCATTGTTATATTGATGAAAAAAATATTGTTTTGGAGAAATACGGGCTTGGGTTTGATCCATTTCGTGTCGGGCTTCTTGGGTCAAGTCCATTTTGATGGATATAGAACTATGAATTTCACATTGGTTGTGTGTTAGTTTCGGTCCTATAGAATACAAGTGAACAACACCATGAGAACTAGTGGATCAAAGCTGTTGACATTTACATGTTGGTACGGACCACGGCACTTATCAATGACCTTGCTCTCTTTCACAACTTATTTACCTTGCTTTGTTCACTAACATTTATTTACGAGTAATTATTCTATGCACAGACATTTATTTACGAGTAATTATTCTATGCACAGACGATGGAAAAAAATTATAAATGAATTAGTTTTTATTCAATTTAGGGTTTAGGGTTAAAATTTAAAAAAAAATTATGAATGAATTAGTTTTTATTCAATTTAGGGTTTAGGGTTAAAATTTAAATCCTCAATCCTATTAGTCTAACTCACACCTTTTAAATTCTAATCTCTAAACTCTACGCCCTAAACCTAAATTTTATATACTAAACTTGCTTTTAATTTTTTTTCTCTCTCTTTTTTTAAAGCAACAAGTATGAATATATATAAACATGGATGGGGGTGATTATTGCATTCAAAGAATCATGAAATTTGTGGCTGCTAGAGTTGACGAGTTCCATTAACGAGTTAACTCGTTTGGCAGTGAAGATGAAGGCATAATTAAAGGACATTGATGTAGTTAAATCTCAGCAGCTTTGTTGTTTTGTTGAATGTTGTAAAGTGTGGTGAGTTTTATGTTGTTAATTGCTGTCATCAGATGTCGGTATGCTGAAAACACCGGTAATTAGCGACATGAATGAAAGATTGTCCTCGCTAAACGCCTTCCATTACCTATTATTGTCCTCATTGTCTCTGCTTTTCTGTGTTTTATCTTTTTCTTACTGGAAGTTTTCCACTTGTTTAATCAACCACTTTAATAACTTAAAAATATTCTAAATTTCCAAATCATGATTTCTTTACCTTTTACTTGTTTTTTTGTATACCCTGAAATGACTTTCGCATATTGCTACCGATTTCATTTTACAAAAATAAATCTATAAAAAGGGCATTTTAATAACTTAAAATCTCAAAATTTAATCTAATTGATTCATACAAATATTTTAATTCCCTCATAAAAAAAAACTGTGCGAATCTTCTTTAATATACAGCCATTGTTATCAAAAACTGGTTAATCTTAAGATCTACTGATTGGCCTAATGGTTAAGGATGCTCATGTTGTCTCATCTTGTATGAGTTTAAATAACGGCATAGGAGTGACCTTCGTTGTAGTTTACCCTAATAAAAACTGGTTAATCTTAAAAATAATGACAAGTCAAGATAAATATTTAATTATATGATAGTATTTGTTCATACTCTTTTTTAGCTCTTATTCGAATTAAATTACTATAGTTTTAGTCTACTTAAATATAACTACTCATTATCGATAATGATTCCTATTAGTATACTGATTCCTTTGTATGGCTCCTCAATTTAATTTATATAATCAATGGATATTAAACCATCTCAATTATGAAACTGAAATAAACTACTTGAGTGTGAAAAAAAGGCTTCGTTTCACTTGTTTTTTTTTTCTTCTAAATGAACGTAATGAAACGTTATTTGATGGTTCACAGAGAAAAAACAGTGTATAAAAATCAAAATAGATATTGCGAATTTGGTACCATTTTAAAAAATTAAAATCTTATTTTTACAGGAACATGTATTTTATTTATTTTATTTGAACACATTCCATGTTTATATCTCTCCGCTTATAGAAAAAGATCCGATTTATTAGATTTTGCTGATTTTAAACACAATCCAATTGATACCGTTCCATATCTCATTTATTCATTCGCATCCTCTTAAATAAAGCTTAATTTAAACCAAAAATTCCATCGCTTAAAGAAATCAATACTATTCTCTTTGACTGCTGCCTCTTCATTCAGGTTAGTTTAATCTTCTTCAACCTTATGTTTTTTTTTTTTACGAGTGTCGAATATGAATATTTTGAACGAAATAAATCTCTAGATATCTAAATGGACTCATCTTCTTGGCATATTCTTCATGGAAGTTAATGCTATTAACTTTCAGAGAAAACTGTAGTTTTTTTGTTGCCCTTCCGGTTATCAAAACTTCGCTCTGAACAAATATATACTATATATTATTCTGTGATTTATTGAACATGGTCAAAGTTTAATCTCAACCAGGTCATCCCCGGTCTAATCAAGTTCACTAATTATTCACTAATTGTTTGACCAAATAATTACATCTTTGTCTTTATTTTTTTCATTAAAAACATATATGGGTCTCTTTGCCTCATAAACAAAACAAAACGTTGTTTCTTTTTGAGTTTCATAGTCCTACAGATTATATTTTATATGAAACTCATAAGAAAAAATTGTTGGTTCAGTTTTCTATAGGGAAAAACTCCAAGTTCCTTCAGGGAAAGCTTAGATGGAGGCGCAGGGCAGACATGGCGGGAGAAAATCAAACAATATGACCGCGCTCGTCGTCGACGATAACACGGTCAACCGAATGGTTCACCACCGGCTTTTGGACAATCTCGGCATCGATAATGTGGCCGTCGGCGACGGGCAAGAAGCCGTCGATATCCACTGTTCGGGGAGGACGTTCGACCTCATCTTAATGGACATGGACATGCCTATCATGAATGGCATTGAGGTAACATATGTAACTATTTTCTTCACATTCATGTGTGTTTTGAATAGTAGTGTTGGTTTTGATTCGGCTCGGTTCGAAATATAACAGGCGACGAGGAAGCTTCGGGAAATGGGAGTTCGGAGCACGATCGCAGGCGTGTCGACGCGATCGATGGAACGAGAAATACGAGAATTCATCGAAGCTGGTTTAGATGATTACCAGGAGAAGCCATTGACAATGTCTAAGCTTATTTCTATTATCCGTAAGATCAATGGATAGCAAAATAATTTTTTTTGTGTATGATCAAAAGAAGCTAACCCTCACCTTTTTTTTCTTACAGTTGTTTCTATTGTAACCAAGTTTTAGGTAAAGGTAAATATATATATATAATGTAAGTTGATAATTTCAATTATTTATTTACCTTCATTCCACCGTCTAAAAAAATATAAAATAAAATGAATTTTAAATGGTGTGACTGAATCTTAACCTTAGAAACGAATTGAATAAATAGCATGAATTATTCAAACAAATGAATTTAAAATGTCACCAACATAAAAGGAAGAATATGAAATTACTCAAAACTGAAATGATCCAAACTCAAAATTGACTTAATTCTAAATGTTTCGAAACTGAAGTTAACTAGAACCGAAACGATCGAAAATTTTCAAACCCTAACCAACATGACTAAAAAATTAAATCAACTCACTCGATTGAGAGTCGTATTTCGACTCTAATTATGTTATTCGATACCGTTGTAAAACTTGCTTTAAGAGTGTGGTGTGCAGCAAAAAGAATTTTTGTATGTTTAATCCAGGCAACAAAATCCATGAATATTAGAGCTTGCCGGAAAACTCCATGGATAAACATCCAATGGGAAAGATGAAGAGGCATGCATATAAATAGGTGGGGGGGGGGTGGGGGGGGGGGGGGGGGGGGGGGGGGGGGGGGCAACCCCACTCACGTGATGTTTCGTTTCATGTCGTTCTTTTTTTACAAAGATTTCATGTCGTTTATTATACAAAAGAATAAGTTACACAACTAACGGGTTGATCCAATTGGTAGGTAACTCGGTATTGTTTAAGCATATCTCAAATTCAAGGCTTTGTGTACAGAAAAAATTCTGTCTGGAGATTCATCCACTAAAGATAGGTGTACAATACGAATAACAGATCGATTTAAATTAATTAAGATAAAATCCTGAAAAATCAAGAGGACAACAAAAAAAAATTACACATGTTCATGTTACCATGACTGAAGTTTAGTGGACGAATCCGAAATGATCAACATATCTTCCATTTACCTTGTAAGAGGCAGAGAATTCTTACTATGGTCTAAGAGAGAAGGAATTTCTCAACTTGTTGCTTTGTTTTGATGTTGACGAGAGAGGAATTGGTTTGGTTTTTAAGAATATGAATATTTTGGTTAAATAGTAGATGCATGCATTATGGGCGACCCACCCTTAAAAATAAGGATGGATTGAATAGAGGAGGTAGTCGTCCCTCTAAAAATTTAAAATTCGTATATAATCTAAAACTTTTATGTATTTTCTATTAAAAATCTAATTTTGTACCTCTTAAAATTGTATAAATTTGTTCCCTAAAATTTTATAAGTTCACCCTTAACATAAAACTTTTCATTTGTCCTTATTAAAAATAAAAAAAATCCCATTACTCTTTTGGGATAATTTCTATATTGGTCCTTCCCTTTTTGTTTGTAAGTCATTTTAATATAATTTTACATAATTACAAGTTATTTTGACTCTTTCAAGTTTTATTTTCTTTTAATTTGATCTCTCAATGTGTTTATTTTTATTTCCATATTTATTTATTATTTTATTGCATTGTATATTTATTGTCATTAGATTTTTATTTTATTATTATAAAACACTACTATTATTTTTTGGTAGTTAATATACTTTTTATTATTTTAATTATAATTATTGTGTATTATATTTACTCCTCTATTATTATATTTATTATGATTATTTTTATTATTATCACTTTCATTATTTTTATTACCATATATATTATTTTTCAATTACTACTATTTTATTATTTTATTTTATTAGTATTGTTTTTTCCACTAATTTGTAGTTATTATTATGTCTTAGCAATGTTTAATTTATTTTTTATGATTTTTAAATATATTTTTAATAACTTATTTAATTTATTCTCATTTAACATGTGATTGTATTCATTGTTGGTAGGTGAACCACCAAGTTCAAATTTTTAAATCTGCCCCTATGCATACATGTTTTTTTTAAATGAGCTCAAATTCCATTTGTCAATCAAATAGATTTAAGAATTGTTTTGGGTTTTTTATGAGTTTTCGAACATGCTCGGTGTTAGGGGTGGACAAAAAACCCGATTACTCGGTCTTGGTCTCGGACCTGATCGGACCCGGTAGATTTTTATCCGAAATTAATTTCGGTGGGACCGGGACTGGATCCAAAATTTAGGTCATGGTTGCGACCGAGACTGAATCTTGATTTTCTGGACCCGGTACCCAGTGGGTACCCAATGGGACAGAGACCAATACAGGGTACCTGGTACTGGTCTGGTACCGAGTGGCGTTGAAGAGGTTGGAAACAATTGAAGCCGCTCCTTTATTTTTCCTTATCAAACTTTATGGTGGTCTTGCTTGCAATAGATATTATCTTTATGTATGAATATTATGAGTATGACTCGTTTTAAGACTTCAACCTTCAAGCCTACAATATTCTAACTTTGTTATTTAATATTATTATTGATGGTTGGAATTTTTTCCCTGTCGCTTAAATTTTATTAATAGTAGACCAATTGACCGGGTACCCGGTACTGGTACCGGTTCTCACTAGTATCGGGGCTGGTTCCTAGAATCTGAGACTCGATCTGTTCGAGATCGGGACCAATTCTTGACAAATTGGTCGGGTACCCGGTCTTGCCCACCCCTGCTCGGTGTTATCTCCGAAAGGATTTTGATTTCTAAAAGAGTGTTTCGTGTGTCGAGATATGTGTGTAAGTATCATTGTCTTTGATGTGGATGGTAAGATTTGAACACGTGACCTTTAGCATAAAAGACATTCTCTTAAAATATATAAGATAATTATTTAATACACTAGCGGTGGAAAGTAAACACGGACGCCTTGGTTTTAGGTTTATGGACTCGATTTACGGTGTAGGGTTTAAGGCTTCAAGTTTAGTAGTTTAGGATTTAGTGATTGTGAATAGAATTTAGCGTTTAGGGTTAAAATTTAGAGTTTATAGATTAAAACACAAATCTTTAACATATTACCCTAAAACCTAAACCCTGAATCCTAACCATAACTCATAAATTCTAACCATTGCCCTTAAATTCTATACCCCTACACCCTAAATTGAGTCCATAAACCCTAAAACTAAAGCGCTTGTAGTTTCCACCGTTAGTGTATTGGATATAAATCGAAATATAAAAGCATGACTTTGCAAAAGATTTCTCTCCTTTTTAATTGACCTATAAAGTAGTGACATGTGTCATTGTCTTATTGGAGGATATTAATTTATTAAAGAAAATTATATGTGAGCATGTCACACTAATTTCGTTAATGGATGTAACACCCGAGTTTAGGGTCCGGATGATAATCGGATCCGGTTCAAGTTAGTTGGTTGGTTAGGTTTAATTTCGGAGACCCCTTTCTAATAAAATGGTTTTTATTGTATATTTAGGCAAAAAGGAAGTTTTTGGAATGGAAAAAGTAGAATTTTCCCAAATGAAATTAAAAAGGGTATTTTGAATCAAAGGCCATTTTTCACAAAAGGCTATCCTCTTCATTTTGAACAAGGGTTTTTCACGTTGGTTTTCCTCCCTTTAATCCAAAACCTTTCCTTCATCAAGGATTGCAAGGTAACTTCTCATTTACTTTGGTTTTTACTTATTTGACTTGTCATCAATAAAATCTTTCTTCTAAACTCATTATACCTCATTTTGGTTTGGGTTGAAAAAATGAGTATTTTCACTTGATTTTTTTGGGTTTTATTATTCATGGTTTTACATGTGCTTCAAGCTAAATTTTGAGTGGTTGGACATGTTGGAATATTGGCTAATAATGGAAAACCCGAAATTGGTCAAAAAATGGGATTTTTGAGTTGAAAATATGGAGTTTTAGCTTGGGTTTGGGTTGACTTCGTGACTGTTGGTTCCTTAATTGTTGGAGGATGTTTTTAGATGATATTTGATGCATTTTGATGTTTGAAATCGATGGGTTTAGTTAGAACGAAATTTGTGAGGTTTTGGGTGAAATTTGGGTTTGAATCAATGTGTTTTTGTTGCAAGAAGTTGGATTCCAAGTTGCTGTTGTTTACAAGTATATTAGCATCCTAATGTTTTGTTTTGGGTTGCCTTAAAGCATAGGAAATTGAATTGGGCACTTCGGACGCGAGACCGGGTAGTTCAGAGGCTTGAATCGGTGTTTCGACTTTTGCATATGCATTGGCTGGTGAGTGGAAATGTTTTCTAAGCCTTAACTTGGTGAAAGATATGTTTTGAGAGTTTAGATTGAGCTTGATAAGCCAATCTAAGCTCAAGAGTAAGTTTTAAGCTTCTTAGCCTTTATTTTTGATAAAATCTACCATGTGTTTTGAATGATTTTCATAGTGCATGTTTGTCATGAATATCCTTATGTTAAGAATATGATTGCGTTAATTGATCCCATGTTGGTTATGGTTGTGACCATGAGAACACAGGGTAAGTGTTGGTTTGGTGAGTTATTGACAATGTGAAATCTTATTACCAGATATAATTGGTCGACCAATAGGATGTGAATGCACTCGGGGTAAAAGTCGTGCGCGGCCTTAGTGATTCTAGATTCTATTAAGGAGGAGTACAGTGATGTGAGATTCTACCGGAAGCTATGTTTTACTAGACGAGTGAGTACGGTGATGTAAGATTCCATCGGAAGTGTCTAGTGATTTTGAGAACTATCCGCACATCCGAGTAAGTGTTAAATGTCAATATACCCTTGGTGCTCTAAATTCTCATGTTAAGCATGTTATATTGTTCTTTACCATTTATGCTTATGCATGTAGTTGGTTACTTTGCTTGTATGATAAGAATGAACATGAGGTAAGCTTGTGGATGCATTCGGTAAATGCGCGAAATGTTAAATGCATGATTGTTATGTGTTCAAGCATGAGAGAAATGATTTGGAAATGGGCTTTGGTTTCAAGAAAACTATGGTTCTAAAACTGCATTGTTGTAGCTACTGTTTTAAGCACCGCTCACTAAGCTTAAATGTTTACGCTCCCTTTTTCAACAATGCATGTCCTTAGACTTTCGGAGCAGCTCGGGGAACAAGTAAAAAATTCCAGGGGGTTGATTTGCTCAATTATGATTTTTAGACTTCAATAATTAGTATTAAGCAATGTGATAGGACCTTTTAGTTTAAGGGGTTGTTGTTATGTCTCCTTGCTTTAGACAAGTTTGTTTGATTATGTTTGGCTTTTAATGCCTCATAACATGTTGAAACATGCCTTGGTTTATCTTTTGACCCTTTTTGTGAATGTTAAGTGTGAATGGTTTCTCTTATGAAATCTTGCCTTGTTGAATCTTGCCGTGTGGAATGTTTATCTTGTTTTAAATGAGTATTCATAGTTGCCTTAAGTTGTGTGTGTGTTTATGAGTTGAATGAATACTTCCTAGAGTGTTTTGTGCTGGCGTACTTGTGTTTAATCTGTTGAAATCTGTTTTCTGGGCATGGGGGTATTGATACGCTCAAGTGCAGTATCGATACGGTCCCTTATTTAATCTTATCGGGGGTATACCGATACCTGTTTAGATCACTGGAAATATGAGATTTTGGCGAGAAATTGGAGTATTGATACGGGCCTTAGGTGTTTCGATACGGTCCTTGGTGTTGACTTTGGGAGCTTGGCCATCAAGGGTGTATCGATACCAGCCTTGAAGGGTATCGATACGGTCTCTTGAAGTTGACTTTAGGGGTTTGACCGTAGAAGGCGTATCGATACCAACCTTTGGGGTATTGATATGGCCTGTAATGAAATCATTAAAAACTAACCTCTAATGTCCGTATTGTTTGGTTCATGTTCGTGTTTGCTTTCCGCTGCTTGTCTCCTCACGTAGATTTTTAAAATGACATTTAGACAAGATTAATTTATAAAAAAATAGGGTTGCTAATTGAAGTGAAGCCTTAACGAGTTTCTCTTCGATTTTTCTTGTGTAACCCGTTCAATGTGATATGGTGATTAGGCCGGGTCGAAGGAGTTACAATGAAAGTGACCAAAATACAAATAAATTAAAAGTTTAATCACTAATATATTTTTTGAAAGTTAGAAAATCAAAGTGAAAGAGCCAAGAAAGTTCAGGCACAGACAGTTTAGTTTACCTTTTTTAAGTAACAACTAAAAGAATTAAAGGTGAAATTCAGTCCAAATCATTTAACTATATGTTTGGTTACAAACATGTCATTTTTAAAGTTACAATTTAATTGTACAATTAAAATTTTATCACAAACATGTCACTTCACCACTAAAATTAAAATATAATAAGATATAATAACAGTTTTAGTCCATAAAATTATATATTCTACCAATTGGTCTTTTTTAAAAAAAATTGACATCGCACCCTCCTAAAACACCCTTTAACCACTTGTTGCACTCCATGTGTATTTTTCATCAACTTGATAGACTATGGGAACAAACTCATATGACCTTAACATCGTCTGGTAGTAGACATAGAAAATTTATTAATGAAAATTTTAAATATAAAAAGTTAAATTTATTAAATTATTTTAATGTATGACTAAATTAATACAATTGGTAAGTTATAAAAACTAAAACTATTATTATACCCAATTTTATTTGAAAAATAGCGTAAACTACATAAATGACCACCATACTATTGGTAAAGTCGCGATTTAAGCCCCTTACGTTTTTTCTAATCAATTAAACCACCAACCATTAGAACCTAATGGAGGGAGTGAGGTGATAGTTAGTAAATTGGTATAATTACACATTTGGTCTCTGCTATTTGCACATTTTATCAATTTGGTCTTAATTTTATTTAATTAAATAATTTAATTATTTAATTAGGCAGTGACACGTGTCACCACCTTATTCACCCATGGTAGGAATCGAACTCAGATAAAGGGTGGTGTAAAGAGCAAGAGTCTACCACTGAGCCAAATACAATCTTGTGATATAAAACACAAACTTTAATATATTTTTTAATTCTTTGTTAATTCCAGAAAAAATAAAATAAATATGAATAAAGGGACTCAAACATGACACACTTGAGATGTATAAAAATATCTAAATCGCTAAAATAAATCTAATGATTAAATTAAAGATGAAAAACTTGTATTTTTAAACTAAATTTAATATATTTTTTCTTTCCGCAATTATTTTTTATATAATTTTACATTTATAATCATTGAATTATTTTTCAAATTTAATTAAAATTTTTATACTTTATTAAAAATATTTTAATTAATTATATGTGTGAAATTGTATTAAAAATAAAAAATATATATATATATAAAATAAAAATATATATAAAAAATCATTTAAAGAATCTAAACTCACAAATATGATTCACATGAATTGATATAATTTTAAAATTTTAATATAACTTCTTATATAATAATAATTTAGATAATTTTTTCCTTAAAAATAATTTAGATAAATCTTGTTAATAAATATTGAAGTTATTAGTTAAGTTAAAAAATCAATTCATTTATGTAAAATCATAAAAATAAATGTAGAAAAAATTATATTAAATTTGGTTTAAAAATACAAAAATCTTAAATCATGTATTAACCGTATTTGAAAATATATACAAAATGTTTTTGACTTTAATTTAATTATTAAGTTAATTTTAGTAATTTAAATATTTTTATACAACCTAAATATGTCATGTTCGAGTCCCTTTTATCCTTATTTATTTTATTTTTTATTGGCATTAACAAAGAATTAATATATATATATATATATATATATATATATATATATATATATATATATTAAAGTTTGTACTTGGCTTAGTGGTAAACTTATGCTCTTTACATCACCCTTACCTAGAGGTTTAATTACTACCAAGGGCAAATAACTTGTTTTTTTTTTTTCTTCGATCAGGTGACAAGTGTCACCGCCTATTTGGAGAAGGAAAATAAAAATTATTAAATTAAATATATATATATATATATATATATATATATATATATATATAGATAAAGTCATTCAATAACACGGCGACACGTGTCTAATTAAATAGTTTGGTGGTTTAATTGCTTAAAAAAATAAACTGGTCAAATCGTGATCTTACCAATAGCATGGTAGTTATTATGTAATTTACCCTAAAAAGTATTTTAATTTTACCGATACAATAATTTATTCGTAATAAAATTTTAATTATATAATTAAATTGTAATTTTAAAAATAAAACATACTCGTTTCCTTGGGATAACGAGGCCTGAGTTGTATTTTACCCAAGAATTAAAAACAAAAACCCTAACCCCCAATTGCATCTTCATTTGCTTTTCTTCCCAAGAATCAACCTTTCAAATCTCTCTCGATGCTAGGCTAGCAATCTTTGCTCTCATCGATCTGTTGCAAAGGTATTTTCACTGATTCTTTACGAATCATTTACTTCATTTTCCCTTAAATTTTTTTCTAATTAAAAATATTAGAAGTCTCCAAACTTTCTGTGTTTGAGCATGTCTTTCTTTTGCAGTTTTCAAAATGAAAGTTCTTTCTGTAGAATATCGATAACAACGTTTTTGAAGCTTTTAATTTTGGGTAGTATTTGGTTGATTAAAATTTTAAAAATGTACCAATCACCTGCAGATTGGGTAATGATTTCTGGGATTCATTCTTTTTGTAATTCGCACTGATTTGTTTGGATTTCTTTTTATCAGGTTATTGTTTGTCAGGGGATCATATTGTTTGTGATTCAAAAGAACTGAGCCTATAATAAATCTGTAATGGGAACCGAAGAGACGAAGGACCCGTTGAAAGGGGTTGACTGGAAAGCAATTGGTAGTGAGTTGCAGAAGGACCCCAGTGCTGGTGGTAAGCATGTTGTAAAGAAGAGGCTTCCGAAGAAGATTAGGCAAATTCCCGATTGTTATTTCCTTCCTCGGATGTCTGTTCCTTCTGCGATCGCCTTCTACGGAGCGTGTATTGCTGGCGGGATTGGTGCTGGGATGCTACTCGAGGTCTGGATAAACAAGAAAATTAAAGGTATACTCCCTAAGATATCTATCTTCTTTCCTTTTTGAACAAGTGAGAAAGGCATGATGCAATTTCTTTTGTTATTATCATAACATGTTTAGAGCCTATTGCTCGCTTACACGAGACAAGTCTAGAGAAGAATTGTGTCGAACACAATCTCCAAGGGTTGAGGCCATTGTTGTACTCATTTGTTCAATAGTATAGGGGAAAACATTATCTTAAACGTTCCTAAAAGACTTGAGACAAAGGTAAATGCTGTCCTGTCTGGCTTATCCCTTGTATCATCATATTCATGGATCTTCATGGAAGTCGACAAAATGGTTTCTTTGCGGTGGGGTGGGGTGGGGGTGGGGGGGGGGGGGCTTTGTTTTTATGCAAGTAGTTTCATGAAACATGATTCTTAGTTTGCACACGCGTACATTTCTGGTTCGAGGTAGAGCTCATTGCTAATGTACGTTTTTTTTTCCGCAGAGGATGGAGGCGTGATATGGGAGTTTGACAAATAATGCTTCATATCATTAGAAGAGATTCTTATCTTTCTCTTGGTGAGTTTGAGCATAGGAGTCATACGTTTCTTTCGAGATCACCTTAACCACTTGATTTCTCTTGATTCATATGGCACAATAAAACATATTAGCTTATTTGGAATATAATTTTGATATGCAAACCGTACATTTTCGGTTCGAGGTATACGTTTCTTATCTCAATCCACTTAGTTTATTTGGAATATAATTTTGATATGCAAACAGTTAGTAGCAAGTTTTGAGTTGTCTTTTTGCAAGTGTGGAGTATTATCTTTGCCTGAATGATGGGTTCATTATACATTTGCTTTGTTTCACAGATTCAGAATTATACTACTGGAGCCATATTGGTTGGTTTTAATGATCAAAATGAAGAGAATTAAACCGGAAATGCTAAATGATGGATTTTGCTTTTAATATAGAAAAGAAAAAATGATTGGCTTTTCTTTTCTTTTTCTGTTCCATAAATTTGTTGGCTCCGGGCGGTGGGGGCGAGGTGGTTGTTAGGGCCGTCGGAGGAATATAAGAGGGACCGCTGCCCTGCACTCTCACCCACCCCTCTTCACGTTAAACAGTACATTATCCTTTACAGAAAATAATAAAATAATTTTGAACTTTGTTATTTTATTTAAGTTTTTTTTAACACGTTGTTGGTTCTTAAATTGAAAATTAAGATACCGTTTAGTAATTTTGATGTGAAAGAGCAGAGTAAATGATACTCGCCTTGTAAAATCTATGAAGGTTTTTTAAATAAAAAATTAAAACGATACTGAATTTTATTTCAATAAATGAAAGTACAATGTACTAAATCAAAGAAAGAATTTTGGGATTTAGTACACCAAAAACTTCAAAAATAAAATGAAAAAGGAAACTAAAAGTGCAATGAGAGAGGTTTTTTTTTTTAATTTGACGTCTATCATCTATAATAACTAATAATTGTCAACAGTTTTTATTTATTTTTATTCAATCAGACGCTTTAGAGATAATAGAGTGGTGAGCGAAATAAAATAAACTTACATGGTACTTTGCAAAATAAATATGAATACATCGGCAAACAACCACAAAAAGATATTTAACCACTAAAAAATTACCAACAATCACAAATTAAATACGAATGATATGAGAATCTCTACACGATCACAGATCTATTGTATAGGTAGACAAATAACGTGCAATAAACAAAAAAATACACCACAAGAGCGGAGCAAAGCTTGCCACAAGAACATAATTAAAACGTGCTACAAAGACATCAACTCGCGCAAAATATGTAAAAAAAATAAGCTAAACAAATTTTTTTTATTGAAATTAAAATAAAAATTGAAGCCAAAACAATATATGAAAAATAATGATAAAAATGAATATCAACGGTCGCAAACTAACATTAAAATTAAAGTCGTCATCGATAAAAAAAATTATAACGCTGAAAGATAAAAAATAAAAAACCTTGAATTTTACAAATTTTTTCAAGATAAAAAAAACTGTGAAGATAAAAGAAAATTGTTGTATGTTGATGTATAATCTTATTCTTACTTATCAAGATAAAAATATCTCATGTACAGACAGTGTAAATTTTAATTTGTATAAGCGTCTTAATTTTAGGGATTATAGATTCAATTTAGAGCTCATAGCTTATGAGCTTAGAATTTAAAAATTGTGGTTAGAATTTAGGGTTTAGGTGTAGGGTAATAAGTTGGGATTTAGGTTTTAACCTATAAACCTAAATTTTGAGTCTAAACACTAAATTCAAATAACATTCCCTAAATTATAAGCACGTTAACCTAAACCTCTTAACTAGATCTCTAACCCTTAAAATTAGACCGTTTGTAAAAATAAAAAAAATTCACCACATGTGAGTGATATAATTACCATGATAGAAATGAACCTATAATTTGTAATTTTTCGATTTTAAATTAAAAATCATAAGTTCTTTTTTTTTATGTAAAGTCGGTTGGATGTAAAGTATACAGATGGTCACTGAACTTTGGTAAAAAATAAAATGGTAACCAAACTTTCAAAAATCATAAAATGACAATTAAACTTTATGTTTTATAACAAAATGGTAACTAGACGACAAATTCTGCTAAGTGTCTGTTATAAAATTTGGTATAATAACACATTTAGTCCTTCATATTTATATATTCAATCAATTTAGTTCTAATTTGAAATAATTCACTAAATTTAGCCCTCATTATTTACACATTCTTTTAATTTGGTCCTTAAAGCAAAATTCCAAAGTATGGTAACATGATAAATAATTACAATTAAATTTTTATAGGAACTTGAAAACTTGACTCGACTCGAATCGAAAAAAATCAAATAAAGTTTGAGTTGTAAAATATGACGCGTCAACTCGAATAACTCGAAATTTTTTTACTCGACTTGATCGAACGCTCACCTCTATCTTAAGATTTGACGCGTCAACTCGAATAACTCGAAATATTCGAATATTTTAAATCATTTTTTCTTTTAAATTGAATATTTTTTAAAATAGAATATTTAATATTTTTATATTTAAATCACATCGAATATTTAATAACTACTTTAAATATTCAATTTAATTTAAAAAATTCAATTTAAAAGAAAAAAATTGATTTAAAATATTCGAATATTTAATAACTACTTTAAATATTCGACTATTTTAAATCAATTTTTTTCTTTTAAATCGAATATTTTTAAATTAAATCGAATATTTAAAGTAGTTATTAAATATTTGATGTGATTTAAAAGAAAAAATGATTTAAAATATTTGAATATTTCGAGCTATTCAAGTTGACGCGTCATATCTTAAGATAGAGGTGAGCGTTCGATCGAGTTGAGTCAAAATGTTTCGAGTTTTTCGAGTTGACACGTCATATTTTATAACTCAAACTTTATTTGAATTTTTTTTCGATTTGAGTCGATTCTAGTTGAGTCGAGTTTTCGAGTTCCTATAAAAATTTAATTAAATATTCGAATATTTTAAATTATTTTTTTCTTTTAAATGGAATATTTTTAAATTAAATCGAATATTTAGTAGTTATTAAATATTCGATATGATTTAAATATGAAAATAGTAAATATTCTATTTTAAAAAATATTCGATTTAAAAGAAAAATGATTTAAAATATTTGAATATTTCGAGTTATTCGAGTTTACGCGTCATATCTTAAGATAGAAGTGAGTGTTCGATCGAGTCAAGTCAAAAAAATTTGAGTTATTCGAGTTGACGCGTCATATTTTACAACTTAAACTTTATTTGAAATTTTTTCGATTCGAGTCGAGTCAAGTCGAGTCGAGTTTTCGAGTTTCTATAAAAATTTAATTGTAATTATTTATCATGTTATCATACTTTAGAATTTTGATTTAAGGACCAAATTGAAAGAATGCATAAATAACGAGGGTTAAATTTAGTGAATTGTTTCGAATTATGACTAAATTGATTGAATATTTAAATACAAAGGACTAAATGTGTTATTATATCAAATTTTATAACAGACACTTAACGGGATTTAACGTCTAGTTACCATTTTATTATAAAACATAAAGTTTAATTGTCATTTTGTGATTTTTGAAAGTTTGGTTACCATTTTATTTTTTTACCAAAGTTCAGTGATCTTCTGTGTACTTTACCCTAAAACAAAAGATGAAAAAAGCAATGTCCACAAAACAATAACACGAACGAGACCATAAAACAGGAAGAAATAAAAACAAACCCTCTAAAAGCTGTAAACCAAAGGAAGCTCAACCGACTAATCTTCCACCCAAAAAGATAACTCAGAAGGCGAACAATAGAAGATCAAAATAATTGGGGACGTCTCCAAAGACAGAAACAAAATTTTTCTAAAAAAATACCACAAAAAGGAGGCTCGCGGTAGATTCAGAAGACGTCGGTCTTGGTCTGCAAGATTTTGAATCAGATCTGGTGCTTCCTCCACCCACAAACGGTCGCCGGAGAAAGACGAACCTTCGGCATCAAGTGCATGAGTTGTTTTGTTACCATTTCGGCTTATGAAATTGAAGCGACACGAAAGAAAATTTAAGGTATAGAGCTTTATATCCCTTACTATCTGACCAAAATTTGAATAATCAAGAGTTACGAAATTAATCTTTGTGATAACCGATTTATTGTCTCCTTCCACGATAACTCTTTGAAGGCCCATCTCCTTGGCGAATTCAAAATCCTGAAACATCGCCAAAACTTTTGCCCCTAACACCAAGGTGACATTCATATTTGTTTTATAACCTACACTAATAATAAAACGTCCATTGTCTCAAATTATGAAGCCAGAGCAAGATGATTTCCTTGAGCAATTATAACAAGCATCCACGTTAATTTTGTAGATTAAAGGATGGGGAGCTTGCCAACGATCCTGATCATGCCAACGAGGGTGCTGGTATGAGGTGAACAACACATCAAGTTCTTGACAATAGCTCAAAACGAAGGTACGCACATATTAGGCTTGTTGCACGCTCGAATCGATCTCTGAAAACTGTCAAGTGGGTTGTATTTGGTCTTTGGATGAATTGGCTAAAAACTGAAAGAAAGGTAGACAATTTGCACAATAATTTTAGAGTGGTTCGACTACCCAACCGAGTCTACATCCACTACCTTAGCACACCACTAAGGATTTCTCAATTCACTATGAATTATTCCCTTTTCAAAGCTAAGGAGAAAACCTATACAAGTCTATCTTTTATATGGCTAAGATAAAACTACTCTAATTTTTCTAAGGCTAAACTAGAACGTCTCCCTTTTACAAGGTTTGTTTGGCAAACTAAATACCTCACAAGGTGGGTGTTTACACAAATTAAGCTCACAATAAAAAGTGAAAGATTTGCAATTCAAGCACTCTCTAAACTATGTACAAGAGAAATGAAGAAATAAGATTTAGACTCAAGTTCTATTGATCATCTTGTTTGGATATGTTCTCTAACCATCTTCAAGTGTCCCAAGCTTGCTTTAATAGTGTAGAATGATATTCTAGACGTTTATGGCCGCTGGAAATGTTTTGGAGCCGTTGGGAAGTCATAAAGTCGAGCTTTAAATTCTCACTTGCACAGAGGTTTCAAAACCTTAAGGAGGATTTGAAAAATATAGCCGTTATAGAGCCATGGTTTTTAAATCTTTATAAAGGTTTCAATTTCAGGTCATTATGCCCGAAAAGGTTTCGAAACCTTATATGGAATGTTTCGAAACTTTCACTTAAAAACCTCAATTTTGTCTAATTGTTGACTTTTAAATATATATTCGATATAGATGCAAAGTCAAAACATTTTAAACATATATTTTATATTTTGAGGACTTTTGAATTATTTTTAAAATCTTTAAACAAGTCCAAAACATTTTTCACATAATTGTTATATCAAAATATTTTCTCAACAACACATCCTCTATCCTCTAAATGATGCTTTCGTACATTAGCTTGTTCCATGAATGCCAAAGTGCCCAGACAACTATAATAATCTTGCAATGAGTGGACTGATTAAAAGCTTGAAAAACACTCAATAACCAATCTGACATATTGTTCAAAAGAGGAAGATTTTAAAAAATCAAACCCTAGTTGATGCCACACTTCTCAGACAAAAAAGCAATCTCGTATAATATGAAGTGAGTGTTCAGTAGCCAAATAACGTTTTTAGCAAATTGAGTTTGTAGCCACTCCACTAATAACCAAAATTTACATTGTAGGAACGAAATTTCTTACCAATCTCCAGTTTGAAATCTTTATCTTGGTAGGATACGAGATTCTCCATATATAATTGTAGACTATAAAAGTAGACGATCTAGTAGAATGAGATCCGATAAAGATCTTGTAGTCACTTCGTATAGTATACATACCAGTTCCTTCTTCTTTTTATCTCAGTAAATCTTGTTGCCTGAATTGCGGAAGGGGAATATTTAAGATGCAGTCAGCCTCCTCATCTGTAACACTGTTCTTATAAGATCAGAGTCTCATCGTTGTTCTCATGGGATTAATAAATCAGAAACTTAATTTAATTGGCTATTATGATCCGAAGATACTCTTCTAGAGGAAATTATGGGTAGCCAAAAATTATTCCAGATTGACACATTTTGGCCATCTTTGATTTGCCAGCTAATTCTCATTTCAATTAAACACACAGAGCACCTGATACTGCGCCAAATCAGATATGGTGAGGAACCAAGCCGAGCTTGAAAGAAAGATCTGTGTGAAAAATATTTGGCGTATAGGAGACGAGTAACAAGGGATCCATGATTCCAGGATTCAACATTAGACGCCACCCATGCTTTGCCAAAAGAGCTATATTGAATTTTTTAAAGTCACGGAAACTTATCCATCCTTCCTCCTTGAGCTTACATAGTTCCTGCCACATGCACCGGTGAATCCCTCTTTTAGTAGTGAATTTCTGCCACTAATAACGCGCAACAATCACATCTAATTCTTTGCAAAAGGATATTGGCAGTAAAAAACATGACATAGCAAAGAGAAGAATCGATTGTAAAATTGATTTGATAAACACCTCCTTCCTACCTTGAGAGAGTGTTCTCGAACTTTCAGATTCGGTTCGATTGTTAAATATCTCCTTTAAATAACATAAAATTTACTTTTTGTTTTGACCCACAATCGCTGGCAGTCTCAAATAAGTCTCTGGATTGTCAACTTAAGTTATGTTTAAAATTTTGAACACATCTAATCTTTTTTCAACAATTACATTTGAGCTAAAAAAGATATGTGACTTATCGTAGTTGATCAATTGGCCCGAGCAAACCCCATAGTAATTGAATAGGTCTTTTAAACTGTTAGCACTATTAGCCAAAGTCTCGCCAAAAATTAAACAATCATCTGCAAAAAAAAAAGATGATTGATTAGAGGTGCACCGCGAGCAATTCTTTTACTTTTAAGGGAGAGGTTTTTGGTGGCACGTCGAATAAAGGAAGAGAAACTTTTACCACATATAAGAAAAAAGTAAGGCTAAGAGGGTCGCCCTGGCGTAGGCCTTTAGTAGGAACAAAGGACTCACTTGCACTTTCATTAATTATGACCGAGTAGGAAACTGAGTTGACGCAGCTCATTAGCATGTTTATTCGAGGCTCATAAAAACCCATTTTAGTCATTATACTCTAAAGAAAATCTCACTTGACCCGATTTTAAGCTTTACTCATGTCAAGCTTGAGAGCAAAGGAACTTGTTCGACCCACCTTTTTCTTTTTGTAATGATAGAGAATCTCGTAAGTCGAAATAATTTGTCCGTTATAAGACGGCCCAGAACAAAAGTACTTTGAGCCTCATCATTACATTCATCAATAAACAGCTTTAGTCTATTGGCCGACATTTTAGAGATGATTTTGAAGAGAACATTATATAAATATATAGGACGAAATTGGCTCATTGATCGAGCTGTAGATACCTTTGGAATCAACACAATATGTGTATTATTTATTTCAGCAATTGGGAATTTGTCTTCAAGTACTCCAATACAATAAGTGGCGACCTCATCTCCGATAATACTCCAAAATCTCCGGTAAAAAATAACCCCCAACTTGTCAGCCCCACAATCTTTAAGAGAGCTCATAGAGTGAAGAGCAACAAAAACTTCATCATTTGTGAACACACGCATAAGAGATTGGTTCATCTCTTTATTAATAACACAATTAATATCGTCTAGGATAATTCTCGGGTCACTAGTGCCAGTCGAGGTAAAGTGACTAGTAAAATAATTAACCACAATTTCTTGAACTTTTTTATTGCCATCATGAAAAGTTCCATTGTCAGAAACAAGCCCCTTAATGCGATTCTGTCTTCGTCTTTGGCTGGCATATCGGTGAAAAAAATTTATGTTGCGATAATCATTTTGCGGCCAGTTAGCTCTAGCTCGTTGTTCCCAATAAATTTCTTCTTTATTTAACTCCAAATTTATTGCCAGTTTAGCATCTAGTAGATCGCCCATAATTTCATCATTGAGATACTGTGAATTTAGATTATCTATGCGTTGCTGAAGGGCTTTTATACTAATATTTTTTTCTTTTTATTTTCTTGAACCACCAATCAAGACCATTACTAATAATAAGTAATTTCTCCGAGACAAACTATGTTGCAGATTGCCATAGCTGACGAATTTCATCTTTACTAGAACCCTCTAGTAACCAGGCGACTTCAAATCGAAAGTACCATATTTTATGTTATTGATGTAGATTGAGATCAGTAGTAAGCATAAGTGGGTAGTGGTCAGAAAATAAGTAGGGTAGATGGTCAATCTAATAATTTGGAAATAAATCCTCTCAAGTCGTTCTAGCAACACCCCAATCAAGGCGGACACAAATATTATTTATCGTTGTTCGACCTCATTCTCATGTAAATCAACTTCTTTTGTACCCCAGGTCCGACAAGTTGCAATCAACAAGTGTATTACTGAAGTTCGTAATCTGCCATTGATTTTGTAATAGCCCCCTTATTTTTCATTAGAGTTTAGAATTTCGTTGAAGTCTCCAATCACACACCACGAAATATTAGGCTTATCATTTAACCGACGTAGAAACTGCCACGAATAGATTATGTTATGCACTTCAGGGGCACTATAAAACCCAATCAACCTCCACTGTTGCGATCCATTATTCTCGAAAATCAAAACATCAATATGGTGAGTTGAGAAAGAGCGTGAAAAGACCAAGATCACATCTTTCCAGCTAAAAGAGAGACTTCCACTCCTACCATCAGAACTAACTTCAATACTATTTGAAAAACCACACAGCTTTCTAATTCTCTCCATCTTAAAAGCTTGTTATTTTATTTCCATAAGAAAGAGAATAGAGGGACAAAGATCGCGCATCATAGCACAAAAACGCTAAACTGTTCGGGACATCTCTAAACTCCGAACATTTCAACTAATGATTTTCGTTGCGCCCTGTTGGCCCCATGTTTGAGACCTGCCAATATAAGTGTTGTGTCATTAATCGAATCCTTTTTTGGAAGAAACAACTTGTGAAATTGCCTGAACCCGAGGACGTTTGGTAGACTTACAATTTCCATTTGGGCTATCCTCCTCAAAAGAGCCCAAGACTGCATTATAGCCCACTCGATCAAAGCCCGGTGGACTTTGGCTGCTACCATATCTGTTAAATCGAAATATCTTAGTCGTTATCCATGTAGTTAATCATTTTACTGAGAAGCCCAAACAATTTAAACATTATGCAAATTAAAAAAAAAAATAGAGCTCAGCATATATTTTTTATCTAATTTTTAGAAATTCCAGTTTTTATTTTTAGTGTTTTATAATATTTAATTCTATATATATCTCTTTAAGTTGCGAATAAACATATATTTTTATTTGATGGTTAAATAAGTCCTCATTTTTAAAAAAAAAAATCAATTAAACCATCACATTAATATTATCACGGTCAACAAAAAATTTTGTTAATCAAAGTATGATTTTTTGAGTTAGAAGGTCATATTTTTTTCTTTCAAAAGTATAGGTCTTCAAGTACAAGTAAACCCTAAAACATAATGCAAATAAAATTTCATCTAATATTTTAAATGCTGATTCTAATATGAAACGCTAATATGTTGCATCCATTGGTTCAAATAAGAATCTCGAACGTTTTTAATTTTTTCTTAGTTTTATTTTTTATTTAATTATTTTTAAGTTTATGTGTGTTAAGATACTATATTTTTTCACATTTAAGCTGCGAGTAAAAGAAAATTATTGTTTTATAAAAATATATTTATTAGAATTTACTTAACAAACGATCTTAGATGGAGTAATAAATGTTGTGTAACCAAATTTGTTTTATTTGAAGATTATATACAATTTAAAATTGAAGTTTAAATCTTAAAATTTAAAATCTTGAACTATAAATTTGAAAAATATTTTAATACACAAGTTTGCGTAAATTTTAATTTGCACAAATTTTTAATTGTAGGATTTTGATGTTTAAGTTGTGGTTTAGGGATCTAAGTTGTAAGATTTAAAATTTAGGAAATATAGTTATAATTTAAAATTTAAGGATTAAGGTTTAGGGATCTAGACCGACCCGCATCGCATACCTGGTTTTGGTGGGTAAATTTTCCAGTGAGAATTTATGCATACACAAAGCCTCGAACTCGAGATCTACTTAAACGATACCAATATACTTACTACTTCTACCAACTTATCAATGAAGTTGAGTTATTTTTAAAACATGAATATTACACATTTATTTATTAAACATTGTTTTTAATCTAAAATTGCAACTTATATCCCCTCCAATAAAAAAATAAAATTGACAGAGTCCCATCCGGAAAACATCATTGTTCGTATAATATTTTATAAATTGTATATTATTTTAAAAAATAAATTACAATACCTAAATTAAAGTCTCTTTATTCGTAAATCTAAAATAGTTATGTTTAAGCACACTCAAATATACATCCTCTTAAATATTGCAATAGTAATAATATCACTGATCCAATGTTCAATCGAGAAAAACTATAAATATAAGTGGACTTAAATATAATACTGTAACTTATAATTATAGAGTTGTGAGGAATTATATATATATGAGTGCCCTACATTTCTGATGAGTTTGATGCTTGAGGAACATCTCCAATCAAATGATCTTGACTTTTTTTTAATTAGACTCTCCGGATACACTGAACCGTCCATTCAAATGCAATATTGAGGTTGAAATCATTATATAATATTTTGAAAGTACAAAACGATCCAAAATAATTTCCTGTGTGTTCGTAGGGTATGCCACAATGTGAAGGGACAGACCCTATAAATTAAGGGACTACTTGTTTCTTATCCATCCACCTTCCTAACTGTCCCTTCCCCACAGTTTACCTACACGTATTTTGAAATCAGTTATTAGATAATAACATGGAATAAATGTTTAATGTAATATATATATATATTATAAGGGTTAACTATGGGATGATCACTTATGTTTCTTACTAGTACAGAATTGATCACTAATTTTTAAAAATGACCAGTAAGGTCACTTACGTTTTCGATATGTAAATTTTTGGTCACTGAGACGTTTGTTGCCACTAAACTTAAACGGGATGTTAATATGGTGCAATAAAAAAGGATAAATTACCTAGATAGTCCATAAACAATTATTTCACTTCTAGTTTGACCACCAAACTAAAAATAATTTATATAATTACACATTTAATCCTTTATATTTATAAAAAAAATTATTTTTTCTCTCCTCCACCATCTTTCATATTCTTCTCTATCTAACCCAAACACACTTGAAATTTATTTTCTTTTCATTTTTTCTTACCCTCACTCCATCCTTCTATTTTTTCACCAACCAAACAAACATATTTACAAAAAGAATAAAGAAATAATGCAGCAAAAAGAAGACCATTATCAATCAAGAAGTATGTGAACAGAGAAAGTAACATCTGAGCTCAAAAAATCCAACGACATAAAAGGTGAGAGCAACTGCTGCTACGATTCTCATGACTTCAAGGACTGATTGAATCACATGTGACCCAATAGTTCATGAGCTTGGGTATATATCTACTAAATGACACCAATTCTCCTAGAGGAAAAAACCTCAAAATACAAGGTTTTTTTTGGTCAGTGTATATATCTACTAAATGACACTCATTCTCCTGTTTTGAAACAGACATATTGTTGAGCTCGATGGTCTCAACCGAAATACTTGTCAAGTGTGGAGAATGTTAGTTTTAAGGGTGTTTTTGTAAAAGCTAAAAATGTAAGATTTGAACACAAAGATTTAGAGTGGTTCGACTTTCTAACCCAAAGCCTACATCTACTACCTTAGCTTCCTACTAAGGATTTCAATCAAATTCACTAAGAATTTCATTCCCTTTTCTTGAATTAGGAGGAAACCGTTACAACAATCAAGCTTTCTACCCAAAGCTTGATCAAGCACTCTCTTACAAGAGAAATTCAAAGCAAACTAGAAATCCCTCTAATAGGTGTATGTTTGCAAATCTAAGCACTCACCCAAAACCTATACACTTAAGCAAATTTGACAATTAAGCTCACAAGTGTTGTCTATACAAGAAATATACAATTTAGGCTCTAAAGACAATTTGACGTTATAGTGTTGTTGACAATTTAAGAATTAGTCTTCCCTTGATGCTTGGAGGTCCCTTTTATAGTCCCAATTGAGTTTGTAGCTGTTAAGGACCGTTAGGATTGAATTTGAGCCGTTGGAGACTTTATTTCTCTCATAATTGCAGTTCTGGAGCTGTTTGTATCAGAACAAATGAGCTCGTATCGAAACGACCTTCTTCAGAACTAGCCGTTGAAGCATGATGCAGCAAGCCGTATCGAAACGCCTCTGGCTGTATCGAAACGGTATTGAGCTGTTTTGAAATGGTTACATACCGTTTCGGTACGAGTGACAGTTGAGCTGCAATTTAAAATATCGTTGGGAAATAGCCGTTGGGGGTTTTGACCGTTGAGGTCTTTGCCACATAGGCGTATTGAAACGGTATAGTCTATATCGAAACGCTATGTAAAAACCCTCACCCAGATTAAGCTCGTTTCAAAACAGACATAGTTGTATCGAACTGTTTTGACACTGTAAATGGTTGTATCGAAACATCTAGGGGTGTTTCGAAACACTTGGGTGGTTTTGTAAAATTTGGCTTTAGAAAACGCATTAAAACCCCTTTAATAATTCCTCAAACATATTTCAAGTTGTTTGGACTTAAAAGCATTTTGAAATCTTTTCAATTTAGTCTAAAAATAGTTTTCAATTATTATATCAAAACACATATTTCTACAATCTCCCTCTTTTTGATATAATAAAACCAATCTTAAAAAATTGTTTGGGATTCCCCCCTTAGTGAAATAAATTTTGAATAAGAGAATTAAAATTCAAAACCAATTAAAGCTCCCCCTTATTCATTCGAAACTTCAATTTTTCAAAACATTCTCCCCTTTTTGTTATAAAAAATGGTTCAAACTATGTTTGAAAACTTTAAAGTCCATAACAGTGGAGAGTTTTTAAAACAAATTTGACAAAAATGATAATTTTTAAAAATGGCTCCCCCTTATTCAAAGCATCATTAAAAGTTAGTTCAACACATGATAATCTAGTTGAATTAAAAATAAATCAAATTAAGCAAATAAAGCAACTAGATTTTACCACACTTGAACTCAAGGAGGATGTGAAGCCTTCCTTCTTCAAGTGTTTTTCCTTGTGTGCATGTAGCTCCCCTTCAAATTTGGACTTGTTGATCAATCTCCATCACACCTAAAATAAAACAATCACACATATTTTGGTATCCAAATTGTTTTAGATCCATAAACGTTAGTAGCACAAAACTTAGTCCCCTTAGGAATCCATTTTTCAAATTCACCTTTTTTAGTTGAAGTGATCAGTTCTTTTGAAACTCAAACACTTCTAAAACATTTTTCATTCAAAAATTTAGGGGCACTAGATTGTCTAACATAAAAATTTGATTTTCCTAAATTGTTTTTCTTTTGAAGTTCATTGGAAATCAAATCTTTTTCTTTCTTAAGATCATCTACCTCCATTTGATGATCTTTTTCCGTTGTTTGAAGCAAATTTTGTAAGTTTAAAACTTTAAGCTCAAAATCTTTAAGTTTTGCTTCAAACTCTAGATTTATTTTAGAAAGAAACCATTTTCCTTTTTCAATTTTGAAACCAACATTTTGTTCTTTGAAAATGACGCCTTGAATTCCAAAAGCAAATCATCATAGGCATCTTGTAACTCATCAAAAGTATATGAATTTGAAATATATGAGTTAGAAGTTACCTCCCCCTCATTGAGGGCCATGAAGCATAGGTGGACTACCTCTTCATCGGTGGAGTCTTCATCACTCCATGTCGTCACGTATGCTTTCTTTGAAGATGATCCCTTTTTGTTGGACTTGTGGGAATCTTTCATCTTCTTCTTCAATTCATGATTGGATTTAGTCATCTCGCTCTTCATGAATCGGGAAAATTTCTTGAAGAGATAAACCATCTCTTCATCTTCACTTTCCTCCTCACTTGATTCAACATGATTGTACTTGGAGGATTTGAGAGCAGTGGCATTAGTGTTGATGTCAAGCTCCATGACTTTCTTCTTCCCCATATTCTTTATCTCTTCCTTCTTCTTCTCCTCTTCTTTGTCTTTCTTTATGATTTGGTGAGTGAGAATTGACCTCATGAATTCATCAAGCTTCAAGATCTTGAGAACTTTGGCTTCAATGATGACGGTCTTTTTCAAGTCCCATGACTCGGGAAGGGAGTAGATAAGCTTTCAGACAAGCTTTTCTTTTAGAATGACTTCTCCATAGCCTTTTAGACCATTGGTGATGGTAGAGAATCGATGGAACATCTTCTCAATGTTCTCTTCTGGATCCATCTTGAAGTTCTCATACTCGTGGTTGAGGAGACCGATCTTGGTCTCCTTTATTTCATATATTCCCTTGTATGTGACTTCAAGTTTGTCTCATACTTCCTTGGTACTCTCATAAGAAGACATATTTTTATAGATGTTGAGGTTAAGTGCACAAAAGATGAAGTGCAAAGCCTTGCAATTAAGTTCCATCTTCTTGTGGTCGTCGACACTCCATTCCGCCTTGCTTCTTTGTGGTACGAACGAGTCATCCTCAATAATGTCCCAAAGCTTGTAGTCTTTGGATTTGAAAAAGAACATCATTCTCGTCTTCGAATAAGCGTACTTGGTCCCGTCAACGAAGGGTGGCTTGTCGATGAATTGCGTCATTGAACTGGTTGTTTGGATTGATGTATCGAGCTTCTCGGATCACCTCAATAAGATGTTAATCCCGATCAATTGAGTCTCGCTCTGATACCAATTGTTGAGCTCGATGGTCACAACCGAGATGCTTGCCAAGTGTGGAGAAGATTGAATTTTGGGTGTTTGTGGAAGCTAAAAGATAAAGAAAATTGACAAGAGATTTAGAGTGGTTCGGCTTTCTAACTCAAAGCCTACATCCACTACCTTAGCTTCCTACTAAGGATTTCAACCAAATTCACTAAGAATTCCATCCCTTTTTCTCAGATTAGAAGGAAACTATTACAACGATCAAACTTTCAACCCAAAGCTTGATCAAGCACTCTCTTACAAGAGAAATTCTAAGCAAACTTGAAATCCCTCTAATAGGTATATGTTTGCAATTCTAAGCACTCACCCAAAACCTAAACACTTGAGTAAATTTGACAATTAAGCTCACAAGTGTTGTCTATACAAGAAATATACAATTTAAGCTCTAAGACAATTTCTTCATCATAATGTTGTTGATAATTGAAGCATTGGTCTTCCCTTGATGCTTGGAGGTCCCTTTTATACTCCCAATTGAGTTTGTAGCCGTTAAGGACCGTTGGGGTTGAATTAAAGACGTTGGAGACTTTATTTCCCTCATTAATTGCAGTTCTGAAGCTATCTGTATCAGAACAAGCGAGCCCGTATCAAAACGACCTTCTTCAGAACTAGCCGTTGAAGCCTGATGCAGCAAGCCGTATCGAAACGCCTTTGGCCGTATCAAAACGGTATTGAGCTGTATCAAAACGATTACAAACCGTTTCGGTACGAGTGACAGTTGAGCTGCAATTTAAAATACCGTTGGGAATTTTTACCGTTGAGGTCTTTGCCACATAGGTGTATCGAAACGGTGAAGCCCGTATCGAAACGCTATGTATAAAACCCTCACCCAGATTAAGCCTGTTTCGAAACAGACAGAGTTGTATCGAAACGTTTTGACACTATAAGTGGTCGTATCAAAACACCTAGGGGTGTTTCAAAACACCTGGGTGGTTTTGTAAAATTTGACTTTAGAAAACGCATTAAAACCCCTTTAAAAATTCCTCAAACATATTTTCAAGTTGTTTGGACTTAAAAGCATTTTGAAATCTTTTCAATTTAGTCCAAAACTATTTTTCAATTATTATATCAAAACACATATTTCTACAAAATAGAAGTTATTTTTTTATTAAAGTGTTGATCATATATTAATGAAGAGAACCGAGCATAAAATCTTACAAAGTAAGCGTAAAAAACCAGAAACCGAAACAACCGATAAAGGGAAAGAAAAGACATGTAAAGAAAAGCATAAAGTAACAATGAAGAAAAAACTCAAAAACTTCCATAGAAAGGGAGTAGATCATCCATCTTCATCTGATATAGAAGCTTCACAACCAGAAACCATGATGAAAAATTTAGTCAAACAGATAAGATCTTAAAAATTCAGTCGGAGATAGAATTAGGAAACTCCGAGCATCAAAAAAACCTCCTTAGACAGTGGAGTCGACCCACCATATGTCACGGTGAACCGCATCTTCAATAATCGTCGAAGCTTTTTCAATCCACACCATGCACGACGGCAATGGCGACCTTCCTTGGTAAGGGCGTGGGCTACCTTGTTTCGTCAACGGTTCACATAGCTGAAAAATAAGTAATCAAAATCTTTACCCATATGTTTGATATCCTATATGTGTACTTAAATCAAGGTAAAGGTTTGTATATGATTGAAAAAAACCAAATTTTTTGTGTGCAAAATTACACCAAATCATGTTTTTATATTACACGTTGAATCAAAATGTATAAATATGATATTTATTCTTAACAGTAAGGGTATTGTTTATATTACCGAACTTTCAATTAATTAATTTTACACTAAACTTACGTTTTATAGAAATCACGATTTGATTTTGCGGTGGTAGAATTGATTTTGAATTATCGTGATTTTATAGAATTGATTTTGTGTATACTTAATTTTAATGTAATGTTATTTATGTTTGGGAGTTTTTTTTTTCTTAAAAATCACGATTATGTAAAAATATACTGTAAAAATCACGACGAAACGCAAATGCCACTTCTACTTTGTTTTTCCCAAAATCACGTTTGAATTTTTAGATCCAAACATGTTGGCACGATAAACGATGCATGTTTTCTCGTTCAATCGGAACTTTTGGACACAAACGCAAAACCAAACATGGTTGAGGAAAACTTTGTTTTACACAAATGTGTATTTTTAAAGTTTATAGTTAAAATTTAATGCACTTGTTGAGGAAAACTTTTTTTCTTCAAAAATGTATATTTTAAAAGTTTATAGTTAAAATTTTAGGGTTTAAGGATAGGATTTTAAGTTTTAGAGTTAACTTTTAATGTTTACAATTATATTTTAAGGCTTAGAGTTTATAATTTAGAATTTAAGATTTGAATTTTAGTGTGTAGGGTTTAATGCCCCTCATATAACATCATTTAAAACCTGCTTGTAAAAAGATATTATACTTCACTGGCATCAAATATTATAATTAAAACAAAATATTTATAGTTTTCAATAAAGATAAATTTTATGTTTGGTTTATATCAAATACTCAAATTGTAATTTAGAATTCCCCAATTTTTATAACATTTCATATTTATAGTAAAATGGAGAATTTATGAATGATTAATTAGGAAATAAAGAAATGAAGATTGAGAGGTTCACATATTCTAAAATATTCCATTTGGTTTAGTCATTTTCTCTATATTATTCGGAGAGAGACTGAACAGATGAGCAGATTACCCTATCTTTGGGAGTGCCTGAGCCTGCAAATCACATCTGAACCCAAAAAAAAGAAGATTCTTCTTCTTCTTGGCTCTCTGTTTATCAACATTGCGACCATGAATTTTCATTTTCATTTACAGTTCTCCGATTTTAGCAGCTTAATTACTTCATTTGGGTGTTCATTTTTTTGTTTGTTTCTTTAATTTTTCATAGTTTACAGTATTAAGAGTAGAGGGGATGAATCACTGCGTACCTGATTTTGAAATGGAAGACGATTATCCAATTCCTTCATCTTCTACTTCAGCTCCTCCTAAAAGACCTTCCATGTAAGCTGATATACTCACTTTCTTTTCTTTTGCTTAATCTATTAGTATTTGGGAATTGATGAACTGGTGAAATTTTGAAGCAGGCCGGAAGATGGAATCATGGAGCTTTTGTGGGAAAACGGTCAAGTTGTTATGCAGAGTCAAAAGAATCAAAGATCTTTCAATAAGTCACCGATCTTCAAATTCAACGGCGCCGGCCAATCAGCTCCTAGAGAGATCCGACCGTCGTCATTGTCTCAGCAGCAGCAGCAACAATCGGTTACCGATCATCTGCTTATGCAAGAAGATGAAATGGCTTCGTGGCTTCACTATCCTCTCAACGACGCTAACTTCGACCGCGATTTCAGCGCTGATCTCCTCTATCCTTCCGCCGCGGCCTCCGTTCCTCCGCTCGGAAAGGTTAATCAAGTTCCTGCTCCGGATGCGGCGTCTGCTTCTAGGGCGCTGATGCCGCCTATAAGGAGGAATGAGGTGGAGTCGGCGAGGATCCAGAACTTCGTTCACTTCTCCAGGCATAAAACGGCGAGGGCGGAGCAATCTCAACCGTCGAATTTGAAGTGCGTAGTGAGGGAACCGACGGTCCTCGATTCCAGACATACTCCGGCGGTGGCTCCCGAATCGGGAGCCTCCCAGGCCATGCCGAATAACACCGAGAGAGCATCTGGCGGGAACAACAACAATGCCAGCGCCAACATGGGTGCCGCTCCAGTTGCCAACACTCGATCAGCTGGCGTCAGCACGGGTGCCAACAAGGACAATTTAGCCACGTGCGAGGTCAAGGTGACATCACCACCTGTCGGCTACAGCGCCAGGGACGAACCGACGGCTCAAAAGGCGGCCCCGGCTGAGGACCGGAAGCGTAAAGGAATAGAACCGGACGAAGGCGAATCTCAGAGCGAGGTTAGTTACTTAGTTTACGAGTAAAATTGTTTCCTCGTTCCTCTGCTAACGTGCGCCGCTGCTGTTGCGTCTTTTAACTTGAGCACTATTTTGAGAATTATACACGTGTCATTATTATCGAGTTAGGAAATGCCACGTTTATGACATAATTGTGATGGATTTGAAAGGTTAACACGAATTTGATGAGGGAAGGGTAGGGATTAAAAGGAAATTATACAAAAGAATAGGGTTTAAATTTAAAATAAGATTATTTTTGGATTAATGGCGCGTATCACGGGACAGTGGTTTCACCTTCCCAATTACACCCCTGATTGTCAGTTAGCTTTTGGATAGTTTTTGCTTTTTGGAATACTTTTGTTGCTTAAAACATTCTCTAGTGTTTAGCGGTTCTCCTTTAGCTTATTGTTAGCTTAAAACATTCTCTATTGTTAGCTTAGTGTTTGGGCTGGCAGGGGACAGGGCGGGGTGTTCATGGTTAACCGTTAAGAATGAGTCTAATTTTCTATGTATTCTTAGATATATTCTTTATGTATTTTCCTTCTAAATACATTAAGAACATATAACTTTTGTACTAAAAACATAACTTATAGATTAACCGTTATAGTATTTTAGTTAACCGCGAACACCCTTACAGGTTATCGCGGTCCACCGTTATGATCTATTCTTTTTTAATTTGTCATTCGTAAAATTTTAAATTATAATTTATTTTATTTGTTTTAATATTATAAAACTAGTATTGTCTTTTGGGTAAAATATGTACAAAAAATTAAGTTTGTTTTACTTGAAATTAGTGAATCGAATCCTATTAATGACTTCTTCAATCTTTTGTTCTTTTTAGGTTTAGGTGTAAGAAGCCCTTGAACTTTAAAAAAAATCAATTTAAGCCCTTAAACTTTTTTTGTACTCAATTAAGCTCTTGAACCATGAAATTAAGTTAATTAAGTTTTTTTGACCAATTTTGACTATTAATTCTCGACAATTGTTCTCTTTAAATATTACTGGCACATGATACACTACAATTCTATCATGTTGCATTTACAGATTTCTTCAAAAAAATATTTTTTTTTTATTTTATTCATTTTTTAGAATTTTAAACAATTTTTTAAATAAAATAAAATTTTAAAAATGTGAAGTCGATAACTGTGACAAAACGCACTGTACCGGAAAATCCAAAAAAGACTATCGAGATTTAATGGCCAAAATTGATTCGAAGGCTTAATTGATCTAATTTCTTGGTTCAACGGCTTAATTGGGTGCAAACAAGTTTAGAGGCTTAATTGATTTTTTTTTAAGTTTAAGGGCTTTTTATACCCTTAATTTTTAATTTGTGGCTTCGCCCCTGTTGTACGTGTTGAGAACCAAAATGGATTTTGATTATAGAAGCATCAAACTTTATTTCTTTTTCTTATTGTTGCCAAAGGATGCCGAGTTTGAATCCGCTGACACAAAGAAGAAACCAAGCGGATCGACGTCAACAAAAAGGTCTCGTACTGCAGAGGTCCATAACCTCTCAGAAAGGGTTAGATTTCATTAACACTATAGTACTGTTGCTGAATTTGGCATTCTTCATTCCCTAGTTTAGAGGTGTGAATTGTGATAATGTCATTCATGTGCAGAGACGGAGAGATAGGATAAATGAAAAGATGAAGGCTTTGCAAGAACTTATACCTCGTTGCAACAAGGTTTGTCATGTCTATTATCTTCCTTTATATCAGAACTTACCATTCAGGATTTGTTTTTCCAGATTTAGTTATTAACTTCGAATATTCCCAAGTCTCAGTCAGACAAAGCTTCAATGCTGGACGAGGCAATCGAATACCTAAAATCACTTCAGTTGCAAGTTCAGGTAATTGTTTGCTTAATGTTAATGGCATACATTTAGACCATATATAGCCGATCGGGTGATGTTTGTTCGTGCAATTCTTTATCAAAATTAGTTCCATGGAAAATTGGGTTATAGTCCTTTTCAGCATACAGTGTGCAGTAAGATGGCCATGGGATATGATTGTTATGTTCGAATGGCATTTCGCGTAATCGGCATCGTCTTATATCTTACAGAATGAGCTTGTGGATTATATTTGAGAATGGATTGTAACTTTTTGTAGATGATGACCATGAGCTGTGGCATGGTCCCAATGCTGTTTCCTGGTATTCAGCAATACATGCCAACAATGGGGATGGGGATGGGGATGGGCATGGATATGGGAATAAGTAGGCCAATGATGCCGTTTCCCAATGTCTTGGCTGGCTCGGGATTACCGACATCAACTGCTGCAGCGCATTTGGGTCCAAGGTTTCCTATACCAGCCTTTCATATGCCACAGCCGAACAATCAGCCGAATGCAATGCTAAACCCGCTCGGCATCCAAAACCCGAACCAGCCACGAGTTCCGAATTTGGCTGGTCCTGATCAGCAGCATCTCAGTCTTCAACAGATGCAAATAGTCCCTCCACAGGTAATTTAATTATTCCACCACTGTCTGATCATTGAGATCACAAACTTTTGAGTACGAATTTCAACTTTTACAGAGTCAAGCAACGGCCCATCCAAGTTCCAGTAAACCTAGCACCAGCCCGGCTGAGATTCTTGAAAATCACCAACCAGGTGCGTCCATTCTTTTATAGAGTTGTACATTATTAAAGGACAGTTGTTGAAAACATTGTGGATGGGAAATGAGAAGACAGTAAATGACAAGCAAGGTGTTCTAAAATATCTCACCCGAGCAACTCAGTCTAATGACCCGTTGATCCAAACCTTTAAAAATTGAGTATTTTTTTTTTAAAAAAAATTACCCAATCCATGTACTTTATGTACTTGCTTTTAAATTATATTTTTGTTCCTTAATGTTTTTACCCTAAAATTAAATTTTAATTTTAAATTCTTAAAATTTTTCTATATTTATATTGTGTATTTTTAAGTTTTAATTTTTTATATAAAAAATGTATAAATTTTTAAATGAGATTTGAAAGAAAAAATCACAATCGAGATTAATATTTTTAATGTCCTTTTTGGTGATAAATTATAACATATATATTCAAATATTTATCCCTTAAAACTAACTTTAAATCATTAATTTTTGTGTTTGAATTATGTATTATGAACTTTTAAATTTTATAATTTTTACGTGATTTCTTTTAAAAATTTGAATTAAAAATGTGAATCGTGTATCCGATACCCGATTTTGAAGTATTTGAGTTTTACGGGTACTCGATAGTCACAGATCGGGACATGAGCCGAAAAAGAAAACCGGATGCCTAACATCTCGGGTACTTGAATTCACATGATTAGGATCTAGAAACTAGCCAATGGGAGGTCAAAATAATTTTTTTTAGACTTAAGCATACCGATCATTCTCTGCTTCCATTTTGGGTGTGCCTAATCTTATAAACTATTTTGGGAATTTGAATTCTAATGGAGTGTTGGTTGAGCATCCATTTTGAATCCACATTACAACATTAAAAGATTGGGTTGCTGCATTGCAGGTTAACAACTATGCATGGGCACACTCTGGATAAGGTTTTGGCCTTTCTAAACTTCTGTAAAGACAACATTAGCTAACATATTATTATTACTTTGCGAGTTTCCATCTTCACTAGATTTTATTATGGTTCTAATCCATAGGGTATATATGTATATAGTTTCAGCAAGGCTGTAAATATTCAAATAGAAATTTGCAAAGCTTTTTAAAAGAGACTTTTGCCTTAGCCTTTAGGTTTCAAACTTGTAGACGAGAGAGATTTAAATAGCATTCCGCAACCGCTATAGCGGTTTTGACACTGTCCGAAAATGTGATATTCACAACCATTATAGCATCCATTCTTTAAAAAAACTCACAACCGCGATAACGCAATTTAAATCCATGGGTCAAGAGTTTAGGCTCGAGGTCGCTGTTCCCGTTTTTTTATTATCTTTTCAGTGCAAATTGAGGTTTGGAAGAATGTTCCCCAATAAAAGCAGGCCCACCAATCATCCACCCAAACAAGAGATGCCGACATCTCCATCCACAGGTATGAACAAGACACTACATCAAGTATAAGCTGTAAAAAAATGGGGACTAAGTATTCCTTAGGCTGAGTGATAAAGATGACTGAAACAGTAGGGCAGGATTGTATGGGTAAATCTGAAACATGTCAGAAGATATAGCAATAATGAGGCAAAGAAGAAAACTCTGTTCAGAATTCGGCACATTGACAGACATTCTATAACAGTTACAGAGAACAAAAAGGGTCTATGCTCAGTTCATCTTACAGATGAGATGACGGTCCATCGTTTTGTTCCTCATTATGAGGATGATAGGCCAAGGACTTGAGCTCTATTTTAGAGTGATCAATTTTAACATATTCCAAAGATCATATCTCACAAAGTTTGTGTTTTCACAATGATTGTTAAAACCCCATTCTCATCAGCAAACAAAGGTCGTTGCGGACATTTTCATTCAGATATAAACTAATACGAGATGCATAACACAAAAAAAATATGTATAACAGTTGGCCAAATACTCAACTTACAGAAACATCAACCACTGACCAGGCCAGACGGCAGGACAGTTTTTTTCATCTGAACTTGGACATAGGTAGTTGACATCTTCGAGAACTTATGAGGCCTTTGTAAAATACAATATGTGGTCATGGATTGATTGCAGATAGGATCTGATAACAGAGAAAACGATAGCAGTTTTACTTTGGATATTACCGAGTTCTGATGAGCAAATATCTGCTAATCATATGGAAATCCAAGTATCCAACAGGCACAAACTCGCAAGAACATATGAATATTATTAAAGTAGAAGTGGAACTAAAGGATCGCACTAGTTGAAGATGATAAAATACCTTATCACTGAAAATACGGAAAGCATCCACTCCCAGAGCTTTATCAAGTGCCTAAAAAAAGCAAAACCGGATTTAGTAGGCATGCGAACATCAGCATAAAAGGAATCTCGGTTTTTCAAGTAGGAATAACAGCACTGACATTCAATGCGTCTGGGGAGCTATCAATATTAGAAATGAGTTTTTGAAGATGTTCATCCTTCAAGGCTTCACGGACTTCATCAGAGGAAGCTGCATGACAAACATGGTAGATTTAAACAGCTGTGTGAAGGGATTTAATCAGTTTTTGGAATCAAGAAAGTTTTATCTAAATGTTCTCTGGCTCTAACATAATATAGATCCACATAACATTCCATCATACAAAATTACAAATAGTCATCTTAATCTGGATGTCATTCAGGCTTCTACCGTACATCTATACCGGGGGCAGGACAAAGCCAGAGAATCAATTAGCTGATGTGGAAAAACTATGGGTAAACTACAACGGAGGTCGCTCAATTATGGGTAAAGTTACATTTGGGTCACCCAATTATTAAAAGTTATATTTGGGTCACTCAATTATGGATAAAGTTACGTTTGGGACACCCTTCATATTTAGAAAAGTACATCAATTTAGTCATATTTTCTTCCAAATCACTTGTATATCCTCGTTAACATTAGAGTATTTTATTTGAAATAATTAATTAATCTAATACACAAAAATTGATGTACTTGTTTTAAATATGAAGGGTGACCCAAATGTAACCTTACCCATAATTGAGTGATCCAAATGTAACCTTTAATGATTGGGTGACCCAAATGTAACCTTACCCATAATTGAGTGACCCAAATGTAACATTAACCATAATTGAGTGACTTCCGTTATAGTTTACCCAAAAACTATTTGGATTTTGGAGCCATATGTAAAAACTTCATGCAAACCAAATCTAGCTAAAAGCATCACATTCCGCCTACTATAAAATGCAAAAATTATTCTACTACAAATCTACCACAATGCCTTTGGCACATTCTTTTAATGCATTACGACCAGTGAATCATCTATAATTACCATTAAAATTTTGAAATTGCTAAGAGCTTTCAGTATTTCTCCCATGAATATGTCTAATTCCTATAGAAAACACAATTTCTACAGTGAATTTGAAATTATTCAGCCTATTTCATGTTCTTATATTTACATGTTAATTACGAATATTACGACAAAGCTTTCCATCATGCTTTTTGCATTTTACTGCACTTGAAGATCTCAATTGTGTTGGCAACTATCAACAAGATGTTAGTGCATAAACTATAAGGAATGGGATTTTTTCCCAAACATTTGCCCAAGTAACATACTGGACACTGCTGTAATGGAGTTTTCACTAAATATCAGAGCTAGGATTAGATTTTGAAGAAAAAAAATACCAATAGCCTGCATCTGCATTATTTGTAGCACGTCACTTGGATCATCAACTTCTAGTTTCCTCTCCACCTGAAATCCTGGATTAGCACCTAATAGATACGAAACAAACAACATTTGAGCTTTTGAAGGTTCCAGGGAAAAAACAGGAGGGCTTGATTAAGTTGTTTGAGTTGTGATGATCTCCAGAAATTCAATATAAAGTTCATCAAAGGACATCGGGAGAAATGTTACTAGATATTGAAGTTCATAATATAGCACATAAAAGGAAATATGAACAAGGTTCATACATTATAGCGGGCAATTCACTAGGAGAAAGATTCATCAAAAGACAGTTTTATTTATCAAATTTTCTGAAAACTGAAAATAAGCATCTATCTAAGGATAAACATAAAACACAGTTTTTTAATTTTCATACTATGGAATTAAATCATTCAAAAACAAGAAATTGATGAACAGAATGCTTACCGGATCTTCCTTCAGATGATTCTGGCTTGACACTGGACGTCACCGCACCATTAGTGGACTCCAGCTTGACACTAGTTGTTACAATATCATTAACGGATCCTGAGTTCAAACTAGGGGTTCCTGCAGTATTCAGACACAATAGTTTTAAATTAGGCCACTCCGGGACGATAGAGAAAATGCGAACTTCAGCTAGAAACCATCATTTTTCTTAATGCTGGCTTCCGGAAATAGACCCCTTAGCCAAGTTATTTTCTGGTTGAACCCAACTTGAGCTGAAATACATATCAGTTACATTTGCAGTTGGCTTCCAGTTACATAAAGCTCAGTATGGATTACCGAACAGGCCAGAAGAGGAGTGTTGATATTAGCAAAGCAAAAGCGAAATTCTAAATTTATCACAAGAAAAACAACCCCAAAGCCACAACATTGGTATGAAATAACCTTTTATCTCTCAACATGTACCAATCTATTAAAAGGATATTTTTAGAACATCAAAAACATTAAAAAGAAACATGGTAAATTGACTGAGAATTGAGAAACATCCAGTTGAGGCAAAGTTCTAACCAGATTTTTCTAGTGTGGATTCCGGCTTCACACAGGGAGTTTCTGCATCATTCATAAAAGACATCAGCTCCTATTTCTAACATCACAGGTGATAGTGTCAACTTATGGCTTCAGCTACAAAGTGCTAGACTGGTAGGTTAAAAAGGACAATAAACCCAAAATTTCCTTACAATCTTTGTCTACAAAACTTGAGACTGTAAACCATTGGTTCAGTTCTTTAAGGCAACACATACTCAACTTCACCAAAATGCTTTGTAGACTGTATGAGAAGCTAATATGTTTATATAGAATACAAGCTTATGAGAAAGCATAAACCTAAGAAATTCCCATGATCTAAAGCAAAATTCAAATATTTATCAACATTCGTGAAGAAAAGATGGAATCAAAATTGTGGGTATCGTACCTTTATGTGTCTTGAAACATGCCAGAGAACAACTAGAAAAATGGAAAGAGTAAAATAAACAAATACACCCAGAAAGGAAAAGAGTTAAAAGAAGAGGAAAGGGAAGAACTTACTAGGGAACAAGACAAGAGGGGCACTTGTACTTGGACTGAGCTTGGTTGCAAACTTGACACTGCCGTGAAGGACCCCCCATTCTTATTTTGCCTTCTTCCCTAAATAAAAAAAGGGGCAAAACCCTTTATTAACGCAGAAAAGGAACAGTTATTGATCGGAGGAGGAAGAGAGGTACGAGGACGGCGGAGCTGAGACGATTGCCTCGACTCCCGGTTCTGACTTCTTCTTCTCTCCAAATTTCTAAGGTTTTTCTTAGGAATATAAAAGCGTTGTCCACCGACTCAAGCGGGGCTGTGCTCTGCTCAAGGTTCAACTGTTTTCATTTTTATTAGGCTTAATACTTAAATAGGTGCCTAAATTATACTTGTGGATCACTTTTGGTGCCTAAATTATTTTTAGCTCTAAATAGGTGCCTAAAATTTTAATTTTGGTCATTTTAGGTGTCTAACCGTTAGCCAATTAAAATGTGACAAGTGGCATGTTTTAAATTTTAATTTCTTTTAATTAATTTTTAAATAAAATTCAAAATTTAATTTTCTAAAAAAATTAATAGTTTTAAATCTTTACAAAACAGTCCCAAATCCCTAACCTAAAACTCCAAATCCCCAAATTACCATCACTATCGCCGTTTATTACCTCACCGGAGGCCACCACTACCGCCGTAAGACCACTACGACCGTTTCCCCCAATCACCCATCGCCAATAATCAATGGTAGGTGTGTCGACGACTTCCTTTCACGATTTTGACTTCTTTCGGCGTTAGGAAGCCGATCGACACACCTACCGTCGGTATGGTTGGAAAAACGATCTTGGTAGTCCGGCGGCGGCAAAACCATTGGCGGCAGGTTCGGCTAGGGGAGTTAGGGATTTCGAATTTAGGGTCATTTTGTGAGTTTTGAGAAATTTAGGGTTTTTTTTAAAAAAATAAGTTAAAAAATAAATTAAAAATATTTTTTTAATAAAAATAATGGTAGTTAATGGTTAAGCACCTGAAATGACCAAAATTAAAATTTTAGACACCTATTTAGAGCTAAAAATAGTTTAGACATCAAAGTGATCTACAAGCATAGTTTGGGCACCTATTTAGGTATTAAGCCTTTTTATTACTATGTTATATTCTTCCCCCAAAGCCTCTGGGAATTTTGAGGGGTTTTCGGCTTCGTACTTGCAATAGTTTTTAATTAAATTTTAGAGTAAACTATACCAATATAAATTATTATTTTATTTTTGGTTTTAATGTAAGTTCGGCGTTTGAAATTATTATTTTCGTTTGGAAGCTAATATGTTTGGCTTGATATTTGGAGTAGCACTATCGAGTAAGATTTCAGCATCGTCTCATCATAGTATAATACTTAAAATTATTGGGTTGTGTATTCCTAGAATCTATTTATTTGTATTGTAATTATTTTTTTGGGATTATAATGATTTGAGTCAAATATTTAGCTCCCTTGTAAAAAATTTAAATACTTATTTATGTTTTAAATATTTGATTTGATGGATATTTTATTTTTTTGAAATTTAAGCTAAATTAGATTAAAATTTTATGGTTAGGGATTGGGCTTGAGGCTCAAATGTGATCCGATTTTATGATTTTACAAAAATAATATGTCCATCAATATAATACTATCATCATAGCGTCGGTGAATATTGAAACTTTTTATTGAAGAATTTAGAACGACATTGTTAAAAATTATTGTTAGTATTGATGGAAAAAAATTTAAATTGCGGTGTTAAAAAATTTTATAATTTTTTTAAATGAGTTGAAGTAAACGATCAATGTCATATTTTTTTTTAAAAAAATGTCATTGGTTTTTAAAAGGGTATTAATATTATTTTTACAATAATATCGATTTTATTTTTATATAAAATTTATAGGTAAAATGACAAAAAATGCTCTTAACGTTTTTATGTTTTGTCATTTGGCCCGCTATTTTTTTGGAGCAAACAACCTCTAACGTTTTAATTTGGTCTAAATATGTCCATGTTAGATGAAAATTGACAGTCAACGGCTGATGTTGACTGGACTTTTCACGTGTTAAAATCTGCTAACGTGTCAGCATCATATTCGCCAAGTGTCAATATTATATTCGCCACATGTCACCATTAGTTTCGGCCACATGTCAGCATGATAGTCAACCACGTGTCACCATAAAGAAGGGTATAACAAAATAATTTTTTTTAAAAAAAAATCCTGACGCAACAAATCTTAACGTGTGATAAGTCCAGTCAGAATCAACCGTTGACCGTCAGTTAACTGGCAATTTTAATCTAACGTGAATATATTTGGACTAAATTGAAACGTTGTTTGATAAAAAAAATAAGAAGCCAAATGACAAAATATGCAAACGTTAGGGCATTTTTTTTTCATTTTACCAAATTTACAATAAATTTCTTTTTGGTGTAAACTAACACCCTTCACGTTTAAAAATGGATATGCTGGAAAAAAATATTGTTACCTTTAGACTATCAATAATACTAATTAAAAGGGAATGTTGTTATTCTTAGATTCGAACAGTTTGTTTGCACGCTTTGTACACGTCATTATTAAAAAAAATAGAATTAATGATCACATACTATCTTATAATCACAAGAATCATTCGGAAAAAAGATACATGAAAACACAGGTCGATTTCCGTTGTGTTATTTTCTAAAGAAAAATAGATGGATTTCCATTGTGTTACCACAACCCAAGAACCAATGATATTTTTTCCCACATGCTGTGTAAAACCCTAAATTAAAAAATTAAAAATAAAATTTTATATAATTATATATTCTCATTCCATAAAAAGTACCAATTCTACTAACAACCTATTGGTCTAATGAGATGGGAGCAGATCCCTTAAGCAAAATCAAGGGTTTGAATCCTAACAATGTGAATGGAACAAATTAGATTGAGAGGGGGTCGCCCCATAATGGACCTCTTCAGTACCCAATCCGAAATAGTCAGCCAATAGATCGCTAAACCAAAAAAAAAAAAGAAAAAAAGAAAAAGTATAAACTCTGAAGGGCTTAAAGCAGTAGCCAAGAAATCACTCAAAGAAGTCTTCCTGTAAATGCCTTAAATAAAAGGGTCCTAACATTTCTTAGGCTTCATATTGCTAAAAAGGATGATGGCACAACTTGAATCCAGAATTACAAATGCAGCAAGGCAATTTTACTTAAAACGAGTTGTGTTCTACATATAAAGTCCTTCTGGAACCCCTTCTTTCTTCTTAAACATCACCTTTTCCTTGGCCTTCTTAAAGTCTGCATGTGTCACCTGAAACAAGGGATCTTTTAAACTCAGACACACTCGGACCAAGAAATTACTTAACACGATACGTTGACTGCAACTCACAATACCAACTATAGGTGTCCATGACAAGTTTAGTTCTAACTTCTACAGTATTAGCACTGAATTAGCCCAAAATATAAGTAGGTTACCGAGAAAATAACCCTAAAATTGAAGAGAGTGAAGCATTCTACTGACAAAGAATGGAGTTCGATGTGATTCTTAAAGACATTTGTAGCTTGCAGTGCCAAAGGTTTTGACAACATAGTTTGCATTTTTTTCTCACTGTAATAAATCCTTTTCCCCCTCACTAACAATGAATATATAGCATTATTTCCGCGCATAATATGGAAAAACTATAAGAGAAAGCAGAATTAGATGCATGTATGTATGCATTGGAATTTGCAAAAGATTTGCAATTCTAATTGCCATCGGACCAGTTTTGATTCTAATACATGCATATCCAGAATGTAATCTTGTAGTGTTGAACCCGTATGGTAGATCTATCAATCTAGCTTCAATTCTATTACCTATGGATCCAGGGTGTAATCTTGCAAATTAAGCTTAATATGTTGGAAAATATACCTACATATATTATAAGAAAAGAGAAGCAAAAACTTAATTATGAATTTAACAAGTCTAACCTTCATGCGTCGCTCTCTTAAAGCAAGCAAACCAGCCTCAGTACATATTGCCTTTATATCAGCTCCAGAGAACTCATCTTTAGTCATCACAAATTCTTCCAAATTCACATCATCAGCCAATGTCATCTTTGATGTGTGTATCTGTAGTTCAAAATTTTGAAAGACCAAAACTTTATGAGTACGCAAGAATAATGAAACATAATTGATATAGAGAATCAAAACTATCATGAGATAATCACATGCCTGGAAAATGCGCCTCCTAGTTTTGATGTCGGGTAGGGGGAATTCAATCTTCCTATCAATTCGACCAGGACGAAGCAAAGCAGGATCAAGACTTTCAATTCGATTTGTCGCAAGAATCACTTTGACATCTCCTCGTGAATCAAAGCCATCTAATTGGTTCAGCAGTTCCAACATGGTCCTCTGAATTTCACGTTCACCACCAGAATGGGCATCGTACCTGTATAGCAGATTAATGAGAAAGATTCTAAGCATATATCCAATCAAGGCATAACTGTTTCACCGACTTACCTCTTAGTACCAACTGCGTCAATTTCATCAATGAAGACAATCGAAGGGGAAAGGTCATCGGCAACTCTGAAGAGTTCCCTAACTAACTTGGGACCATCTCCCAAGTACTTCTGAATTAACTCACTGCCAACAACACGTAAGAAAGTTGCTGATGTGGAATTAGCCACCGCCTGAAAGAACATAAATTGACATAATAAAATCAGATCTAACTATATACAACAAAAGATCCATAGAAGTGATGTAAGAGTCTAAACTTTAAACACATAGATACAATCAAAATAAATAACTTTTTCATAGCACATACAAAATCATATATTTCAAGTTCATGTGTCCATGCTGTTCCTCTGCTCCGACTTTTGGAGGCTTATCATGTCCAGAACCTCACACTTATGTCTAGACTCTAGATATGACATGTCTTGTCTCTTAATAAAAAAAACAGATTAACTTGAAACAGAGGGGTACTGATAGCACACAGATTAAACCAGTAATCACTAAAGACAGATGTGCACTGAAAGGGGAAAAATAAATCAAAAAAAATCAGCTGGAAATAAAAGAAAACGCACCTTTGCAAGCAAGGTCTTGCCTGTCCCCGGCTCTCCATACAAGATAACTCCTTTCGGAGGCTTGATACCAATGTCCTCGTATAATTCAGGGTGAGTAAGAGGGAGCTCAACTGCCTCTTTAATCTCCTGTATCTGAGCATCCAATCCTCCTATATCGGCATAAGATTCCAAAGGAGCCTTTTCGACCTTCATCACCGATACCATGGGATCAACTTCATCTTGCAGAAGTCCAACAACAGAAAGAACCTGAGATGCATACAATAACCAAGCATAAATTTCTTTCCGAAAAAAAAAAGAAATTGCAAGAGATGGAAGAAGAAAGAATGGATGCAAAACCCTCAACTAAAAATAAATTTTATACTAGTACTTTGGACCAGCACTCTAGAGATATTACATCCCATGCTTGAGCTCGTCGAACCCACTTAAGAATTAAACATGTAATCAAAAGTTCATCTTTCTAAAGCTCATCAATTTAATCTAAAACCCAGTTATCAATTTCACAAGAATTCTCTCACAATTGATATAAACCCAAACTTCATTCTAAATTAGTAAATTGCATCAGTTCTATCAGCTTGCAGATGCAGATATAAAATCTCATAATTACCCAGCACAAATTCTAAATTACAAATTATATATATACCATAATAATTCAGTGTACTTTCGGATGAAATAATACTTAGATTCGATTTCCTTTAACAATCTCAGATCAGAAACCCTATAGCTAAAAAATAACAAACCCGGAAATCTTAAGGCTTTAATTTACCTTATTGTGCATCAAAATAGCACATCCAGGCTCCAACTGATCCTTATCCACAAAGGATAAAATCCCAACATAATACTCCGGCCCAACTGAAGAAGAAACAATCGCATGATTCTCATCGATCAGCTCCTCCAAATTGCCCACACTCATGGGTGATCCTCTCAAATCGTCGACTTTAGATCTATCTTCCTCGGCTTTCTCTTCCTGGGGCTTGAGCCGTTCCTGATTAGCAACAAACTCTTCTTCCATAAGTAAATAGTCCTTGACCCGCTCCAGTTTCAACAGCCGGAGCTTACACTTAGTATGCGGCGTCACAGTCGGGAGACGAGCCGCCGCTTCGGGTCCTTTTTGTTTTCGTTGCTTGCGACCCACCCTGGCTGGGGGTGCCGCCGGCTCAAATTTCTTCTCCTTCTTATCTGAGCCATCCTGTTTCCGGTCCCCTGGAAAACCTTGCCGATTCAGACCGCCGGGTGTTCCCTGACCCATGATTTAGGGTTATTTTGAACAATATTTCGTGGATTTTTTGAAGTTATGGCTTTTTTTTTTCTTTTAGAACAGTGAAAGGGGAGTTCTAGGGAACAATCTTTGAATACAGGCTAAAAAACAATTGACCTATTTACCGGGTAAAAAACGCTACACAAATTTACACAAATTTGTAAGAGAAAACGTATATACTCTTTTTATTATACAGTTTTATGGAGGTTCAAATGGCTTTTGTACTTGTACAAAAATGTGTACATACATAATTTCTTACGCAAAAACATATTTTGGTACAAATTTTATAAAGATTTGTGTATATACACATATTAGTAGCAAATCTACACAAATTAGTACAAATTTGTAAGAAAAAATAGTATATACCTTTTTTATTACACAGTTTCACGAAGGTTCAAAATGGCTCTTACACTTGTACAGATATGTGTACATACATAATTTCTTACGCAAAAACATATTTTGGTACAAGTTTTATAAGGATTTGTGTATATACACATATTAGTAGCAAATCTACACAAATTTGTAAAAATTTGTAAGAGAAAACAGTATATACCTTTTTTATTACACAGTTTCACGAAGGTTCAAAATGACTCTTGTACTTGTAAGAAAATGTGTACATACACAATTTCTTACCCAAAAGCATACTTTGGTACAAGTTTTATTAGGATTTGTGTATATACACTTATTAGTAGCAAATATAAACAAAATGATACAAATTTTTAAGAGAAAATGGTATATACTTTTTTTATTACACAATTTCTCCAAGGTTCAAAATGGCTCATGTACTTGTAATGAAATGTGTATATATACAAATGAGTACAAAATGTACACAATTGTAACAATTTTGTAAGAGAAAAAAATATATTTTTTTAATATGCTATTTCATAAGGGTGGGAAAAAATACCATACCCGATTGACCCGACCCGAAAATCCGACGACCCGAACCTAAAATGTCGGGTAATTTATGGAAAAAAAATTACCCGGCCGGGCCGGGTACCTGACCCGACAAGTTTACCGAGACACGGGCTTAATGTTTCCTCTTACCGGGTACCCGACCCGATAAAAATTAATATATATATTTTTATATTTAAAATTATATTTTTATTTCTTGATATTTTCACTCTAAGATTAAGTTTAAATCTCTATATTTTTTCTATGTTTGGATTATATTCTTTTAAGTTTTAAGTTTAATTTTTTTTAAATATTTTTGTGTTTAACATGTAATTTTTTTTTAATTTTAGAATTAAAAAAAAGGAACTGGGATGAACCGGGTACCCGACAATTCTCACCCCTACTATTTCACCAAGGGGGCATCCATACCACCTTTAGGTGGTATCGATGCTGGTTTGGCAGACATGAAAAAAAAAACTATTTTACCAAGGGGCATCCATACCACCTTTAGGTGGTATGGATGCTGGTTTGGCAGACATTAAAAAAAAAGCTATTTCACCAAAGGTGCATCGATACCACCTTTAAGTGGTATCGATGCTGGTATGACAAACATGAAAAAATTGGTATATTTGTTATACAAAATGTGTATGTACACAAAATATTACGAAATGTGCACCAAGGCGCATCGATACACAAATTAGTACAAAATGTTACAACTTTGTAAGAAAAAACGGTATATACTTTTTTACTACGAATTTTCATCAAGGAGGCATCGATACCACCTTAGTAGGAATAAAACCTAGGACCATGGGAATGTAGCATGCATGAGTGTAATCTGATAACGATATGATTGATGTGTAACTGTGAAATATGCAGCACTATGTTGTAGACGATGATAATGGTGGAGTGCAATTAAGGATCATAACTTGCTTCCTACTATTAATATCGTTTTTACTAGATCTTTGGGGGGATCGGGTGTTGGAGAAATAATCTTATCTTGCAGGGAAGGATTAGTTTGAAAACAATCCTTGAGTTGAACTGTTAGAATTTAGCAGTAAAGTGTTAGTGGCGAGTTAAAACAATGTCTGTTCTCGTTTTGAATCCGCTGGTGATGCTCATTTGTTTATGTTTACTTCCGGACCAGGGTTCCAGGTATGCCATTCACTAGGAGGCGGCACAGGCTCCGGGATGGAAACTCTGTTGATATCAAAAATCAGAGAGGAGTATCCGGACAGGATGATGATGACATTCTCTGTTTTCCCTTCACCTAAAGTCTATGACACAGTGGTGGAGCCTTATAATGCCACCCTCTCTGTGCACCAGTTGGTAGAGAATGCATGGTCCTTGACAATGAGCCACTTTATGACATTTGCTTCCGGACTCTCAAGCTCACTACCCCAAGCTGTGAGTGATATAATCTTCATTTTCATGGATACTTTGCTGAACCTAACATTAATTACATCAAACTTGGAAGGACGCTATCAAACTTGGTAGAAAAATACGAATCACAAAAGAACAACATGAAGAGAAAAATATCATACCAAGTTTGATAGCGTCCTTTCAAGTTTTTTCTTTCTCCATATGTATAACACACATATTATTATTAGTTTTGCACATCACAAGTATATGTTTTGCTCAGTGGTAAACTTGCGTGTATTACACCCCCAAGGTCCCAGGTTTGATTCCTACCAAGGGCAGTTCATTGGTTTTCATTTTTTCTACTCCAATCAGGGTGACACGTGTCACCACTTGATTGGAGGGGAAAATTAATTAATTTAGTTAAATAAAAATAATTAAAAGTCACCATCTTATTGAATAATTAATTTATTTTATTAGATTAAAATTATGACTAAATTGATATATTGTATAAATATAGAGGACCAAATGTGTAATTATAGTAATTTTTTTTAACAGTTCCGTTAACTTTTTCGTTTTTTTAACGGTGTGTGGCTAAAATAGAACCATTTAAATAGTTGTGTGGTGCATTTGCGACAAAATATAATATAGTGGTCATTTTAACACCAAACTCATCGTTTAGTGGTCATCTGTGTAGTTTACCCTTTAAAATTTTAATGTTGAGGTATAGAAAATTCTCAGAAAACAGCAAAAAAAGAAATTTGGTCGCTTCATCGTACATTCGCATTTGACTTGAACGTCTTACTCTCTTAAATGAGAGACACAACAATAAATATTGCTGTTTCATGGAAGTTGTGTGTTAAATAACTGCATGTTTTTGTAGTGTTGTGTGTATATATATCAATATGTGTTATAGTTTAATTTGTGGTCGCAACCAGGGACTAAGCTACAGCTTTAATGGGCTGTAGCCCCAGGTAGGGAGAATATTTTTTTTTACCCTTTGATTTTTTATTTTTTTTTGAAAATTTTGGGATAATTGTGAATTTGTCCCCCTTTTAAAATTTATGTTTTCTCCAACTTTAAATCCTGACTCCGTCCTTAATCGCAACACAACGTATCATAACGATTTTAAAAGTCATTGTAATATCGTAAACCGTTGTCGTATTTAAAATTATAGTAATTATTTTTAAGAGAGAAATCACGACGCAATTTAGTACTATACAAACTTTGCTGTGTTTCTTTACTCTGTGGTTTTGTTCTTTGACTGATTTCCGACAACAACCGGGAAGAAAGCAGTGATGTCCGTCATCGGCTAGCTAATAATGATGAAGTGGTCGAGAACCGAATATTCAGTGCAGGTAGTTCACTACATGTACAAGTGAAGCTGTTTTTTTTTTTCCTGTAAACATACAGAGATATTTGAGTGTACCTGAAAAAACAAAACCCTAAGTTAAATGGAAACCGAACAGCTGTTCCAGCTTCTGGATGTCAGTAGGTAAAGACGTAAATTCAAGGTTATTATTCATCTGCTGGCCAGCTTTTCCATCACTGTTAACCAACCCCATTCATTTAATTTGGTGAGCAGACCAGACCAGAGCCCTAGTAAATTTCGTCGTCAGGTTTTGCTCATAGATAGTTAGGTCATCTCATTAATGAAATATTTACTCTTACCATTGAAAACCCTCTCCTGCATGGCGCCGGTTTCACTCCAAACTTTTGACTGCTGAATCTGAAACATGTGTCCGAGATCCGGTCTTGTCTGAGAGCCTTTTACCAGAAAAAAAGCACTTGCATTTGGAGATCGTCTCCATGAATGATTTCCATCTTCCTTGAAGTTTTCATTTTTCACAACAGTATAAGTTTATTTTTACTAATTCGGACCTACTCGCATTGCACACCTAGGTTTAGTGAGTGAGTTTTTCAGGAAGAAATTTTTACATACACAAGGATTCAAACTCTAGACATGCTTAAACGGTACTAAATTTCCATCTTTCACAAATTAGAAGCTTGTTTCAGCTGAACTTTTGTTTTAACATTAGAAGTTTAATGTTAGAGTTTAAGATTAGGGTTAAGAAATCGAGTGTATGATGTATTTTTATAGTTTAAGTTTTAAGATTTAAAATTTAAAATTATGATTTAAAATTTATTTATTTTAGTGTTTTGATTAGAGGACACCGAAGAGGGACAAATAATTTTTTTTAAATACAATCTTTCTATTTAATCAAGAGCTAAAATAGTTTGAATTAAATTTTTAATCTTTGAGGCACATCAAAATTATAAAAATTTTCATTAAGGGACCAAATCCTAAATTTTCCATTAAGGGACCAAATCTTAGCTTCGTAATTGTCTCATTTTTAACATAGTTCTATGTTCTAAAATTAGTGTTAAAGCTATTAATGAAATGCATGTTGACGTACGATTATATTAGTAAAAATTAAAGTTTTGGAATAGGGTTAAAGTTTCACCAAAACTTAAATTATTTATGTATGGGCACGATAAAATATTATTGTAAAAGTGTTGTTGTATTTTTACTACTTAAACTAATTTTTTTATATTTAAACATATAATCAAAAAGCTTGTGAAAACGAGTTTTTTTTACTAGTCTACTTATAACCATTCGATAATTCAGTTTTCACAAAAGAAATTAAATATTTTTAATCAGTTTGGTGTGTAAACGTTAAGTATTATATAAAAATATTTTGATACACAATATGTTTAAACTTAGAAAATACTTTGATACATTTACACAAGCATTTTAATTTTGAGCTTTAGAGAGGTAGGTTGTGGTTTAGGGTTTAGGAATTTAGGTTGTAGGGTGTAGAATTTAAAGTTTATGGTTAGAATTTAGAGTTTAAGGTTTAGGTTTTAGAGTGTTACTGCTGCAGATTTAGGTTTAAGATTTTATAGTTTAAATATGAATGATTGTATAAAAAAATATTATTTATGTATCAAAGTATGACCCAAACTTGAATCAATAGAAACCTGTCAAATTTAAACTTTAGGAATCATATTTAAAGTTAAATAAAATAAGGTTTTATAAAAAATTAACTCTTATATATAAAATATCATTTTTTGTAATATCACATGTTAAGTTAAATTAATCAGGTAGGATAAATTGACATCCAAAAAAAAATCTAAAATTTAATGGGATAGTGATAATTAAGGATAATAATTGGGTTATCGACCCCGCAAATCAAAAACTAGGAAAGTAATTAGAGAACGGAACAAACATTAAATTCAAATAGTTAAAGAAACACACACGCTCATTAACAAACTAAAGATAGAAAAACAAAGAAAACGATCGCTGGCTCACACAGAATAAACTATTTATGGTAAACCCCGGCCCCATAACGATTCAAGGTAAAGGAAGTGCACCACTGCCACCGCCAGCTCCAGCTCCGCCTCCAACTCCACCGCCAACAGCACCTCCAACTCCACCACCGCCAACAGCACCTCCAACTCCACCTCCAACTCCACCACCAGCGCCACCACCTAAGCCACCCAATCCGCCAGCGCCAGTACCACCCAAGCCACCAAGTCCACCTAGTCCTCCAGTTCCTCCCAAAGGACCCAGACCACCATCACCGCCTAGTCCACCTATACCGCCGACGCCGCCGACGCCGCCGACGCCACCAAGTCCACCTAGACCACCACCACCAAGGGGAGTAACCCCACCGAGACCCCCAAGACCACCAAACGGCAAGCCATTGGAGCCGACTCCCGAGAAGCCCCCAACGCCACCGTAAGCAATGAAGTTCTTCTGGTCTTCAACGGGCGCACCACCAGGCACACTGCTGGTGGTCACTGTAGTGGTTGTGGGCACATTTCTTGCACCAGCGTGAACCACAACGAATGCAAGAACGAGCAACGAACACCACTTTGCCATATCTCCTTTTTTTTCTTTCTATTACAACACTGTCTCTTTGGTCTTGGTGTGTTTCTTGGCAACTGATATCGGTCCAATACCTCCTTTTAAAGGCTAAGGAAAAATAAGGAGTAGTAATGGGACGGTTGTGAGTATTGAATATGGTTTAAATGCGGAGGCACACAAGTTTTATGTCTTAAATTTCCAAGTCTGTCTGCATAAATATTAGGGTTTGAACAATTTCTTTAAAAAAATTGAAATGTTAATTGGTGCAGTCATGAATTCATAATCCGAGCATATTAAACTCATATTACCTACCAACTACTTCTCTCGTTAAGTTGTTTTGACCAACCAGCAGCTCCTACTGCACCGAGTTATTATGTACAAATAAAAACTGTTTTATTACCTTCAAGCTAAATCTATGAATCCAACCTTTGGGCGGAAATTATACATGAATCTAACTTTTACAATCATAATCATCTTTGATCCCACAAACCACTCCAATGGCGATGACTCGGAGGTAAGAAGATGGTGCCTTTGAAGCATAGTTTTAAATTGAGGTTGCAGTCGCAGATACGGTTATAATGTTGTGGGGTTTTTTTGTAAAAATAATCATGATCTTAGATGTGGTTGTAGTTTGCAGTGTTACGAGAACTTCTAAAATCGTTACGATGCAGCCGTTAGCTAGATTACGGTGCGGCCACAATTTAATACTATGCTTTGGAGGGAATGAGTTAAAAGACTATATTGTCGTCCAGTTGTTGGTAATGTGAGGAGGGAGAGAGTGTTGCGCTAAAATTGAAGGGATTGGAGTGGAATCGACGAGTATTAAAGATGAGATAATTAATTCGAACATTGTTTCCAATAAGAGCTTTAGTTTGAGTTTCAACCGTTAGGGTTTGCTTTTCGTATTTCGAGGGGAAATAGAATTTGATGCGTTACGTCATTTTTCTAATAACGGGACTTTTATAATAACGAATTAAAAGTTTAATAAATGTATTGTGATATTTAAAAATTAGATGATCAAAATGCAAACATTTTTAAAGTATATAAATCATTTATGTACTTTATGTATTTAATTATGGATAAATGTTTTATATACATGCGGTGGAAACTTTCAGTTTCCACATGCGTTTTAGTTTTAAGATATATAAAGTTAGTTTAGTGTATATAGTTTAGGGGTTTAGGTGTAGGGGTTAGAATTTAGGAATAGTTGTTTCAATTTAAGGCTTAGGGTTATAATTAGCGTTTATAGGTTAAAACCTAAATCCTCATCATATTACCTTAAAACTAAACCCTAACCTATAAATCCTAAATAATAACCCTAAACCTTAATTTAAAACAATTATCTCTAAATTCTAAACCACTACATCTAAAACCCTAAACTCTATATCCTAAACTACCCCTACACCTAAACCCCTAAACATTATACCCTAAACTAACTCCCTATACCCTAAAACTAAGGCGCTTGTGAAAATTTTCAGTTTCCACCGCAAGTGTATATAATATTAATCCTTAAATATTTAAGATAGAAAGTAAGTAGTTGGTTTATGTTGGAGTTGTGGTCTATCTAAATTCTTTTAGAATTTGATTTAAAGTATACAAATGTAACACCCGGGTTTAGGGGTTAGATGAAAATAATATTTTAATATTATTTGGGCTCGGGTTTGTAATTAAAATGATCCTTTTAAAATTCCGGGTTTCAAAATAAACATTTGAAATGGGACCAAATTGATTTAATTTCAAAACTGAAGAGCTATTTTAAAAACAAGGGAATAACCACTCATTAATGACCTTTTTGTAATTTACCCATTTTTCTAATTTAAACCCCCTTTATACCATAAAACACCCATTTCCTATTCATTCTCTTCTTCACCAACGGGAAAGAGAGGAGTTCTCTACCAAGCTACTATTCCATCCCATTTCTCATCCATTTCAACTCCGTTTTGAAAGGTAAGGACGTTTTTGACTTCCCCTCAACTCCCTCTCTTTAAAAGTACCATTTATTTCGATTTTCATGAAGGTTTTGGAAAATGGAAGTTTTGAATGTTTTGATTAAAAATGAGATCTTTATGTGGTTAAGTGAAGTATTTTGATTTAATATGTTTAGTTATGATGTATAGAGGTCAAATGGTATAACATATGTGAATTTCAAATGATTTTGAGCAATTTTCGGATTTGTGTTGCAAGGGGGTTTTAGGAGGGTTTTAAAGTGGTTTTTGGGGTGGTTTAATGTTGGTTTGTGAGGGCTGGTGTTAGTATGGTATATGAGGGTCACTTTGGGTGTATTTGATGGTTGTTTGGATGCTTGAATTGGAAGATTTCAGTGGGTTTTGTGGGTTGCTCGGAAATTCTGTTTTGGGCTTGATTTTGAGTGTTGGATGCTTGAAAATGTTAATCCGGGTTAGTTCCGATGATGAGTTATTGATTGTGGATGTTTTGTTTGTGTTTGGGATTGATTAGAATCGAGTTTGGGCATCGGTGAAGCATCGGAAGTAAATCAGGGGATTTCGGAGTCTTGAGCTTGGTCTTCGATCTTCTCTTGGGTAGCAACGGTGAGTAGAACTATTGGTTTTTGCATTGTGCTCGATAAGGATTCTTTTGGGGTTTGGGTGGAACCTTGAGAGGTCACCTAAACCCGTGTGTAAGCCTCTCTACTCTCATGTTGTGTGATATGTTGATTTTGTATACGTTGTGATTATTGAATGCATCTTAAGTTGTTAATGTTGTAGTCGTGTTGAGTTCGTGCCTCACGTGATGGTGGTCTAAACTACGGTGATGTGTAGTCCCACCGGTAGTGACTAGTAGGGTAGTACTTTGATGTGTAGTCCCATTGGAAATCCACTAGTCGAAACGGTGATGTGTAGTCCCACCGTACGTGTATGTTGGTTGTGCTTGTGCAAACCATGTGTTGTGGTTAAGATAGACCTTTGTGCATCCATTGCTTTCTTGCATATAAATCGTGTTTTGGAAAACTGCATGTTGTGAATTGTAGAGCCTCTCTCACTAAGCTAGTTGGCTTATGCTCTTCTTGTTTCCAACGTGCAGATCGTTAGAGTTCGGGAGGCGAGCGGGCGAGGGAGGAGCTTTTGGAGTTCTCAAGCAAGTTTAAGTATGGTTTGCTTTTATAATAATGCCTAGACAATCGGGTATAGAGTTTAGGAGTTGGTGTCAAACTCCTCAGGATTTTATGTTGAGCACGTTAAGCTCATGGTTGTGTTATGTTTTTGTTTCATGGTTTGCGATTTATGCTTGTTATGTTGCTTATATGATCATGCCTAAATATATATGTTGTTGGCCTATGTATGCCTTATATTTGACTATCCTTTGTGAGGAGTTCTATGCTTGCTAAGTATGCACATTTTTGTGAAGTTGCATGAAGTCTTGAATTGAATGTTCTTCGTTAGAATAAATGCCTCGCATGTTAAATCCCGATTGTGGTTTGACGTATGTATGTTTGTATGTGTTTAGGAGAGTCCAAAAATGCATCTAGGGTTGTGTTTGAGGTCACCAAGTTGAAGAATGTGGAATTGCAGAGCAGGGCGTATCGATACGCCTAAGGGCCGAATCGATACGGCCTTGCCCAAATGTCACAGTTTATGCTTGGCGTACCGATACCCTAAGGGTATCGATACCCTCCAAAGTTACTGGAATTTGGAGATGTGGGATCGAGTAGTGCGTACCGATACGGGATTCCCGAGTATCGATACGGGTCTACTCCGTTAACCAAGAAGGGTTGACCGAGAAGGGCGTATCGATACGCTCAAGGGCTGTATCGATACGGTCTTCCCGGAGTTGACTCCTTGGGTTGACCTAGTCAGGGCGTATCGATACCCCTAGCTAGGGTACCGATACAGCCTGCCTTATAAGCTTAAAATGGACTGTTATGCATGGCCGTGGTTCGAATGTGTTTCCTTGAATGTTTTCCGCTGTTGTGAATCACTTAGGACCTAATATCCCTCTAGACAAGAATAAAAAAATAGGGTTGCTAACCGAGGGGGAACCTTAACGGGTTTTCACTCGGTTTTCCCCGTGTGGCCCATTCGGACCGGTCATCCGGCCAGACCGGGACGAGGGGGTTACATTTATTGGTATCAGAGCCAGGTTTCCGAGACCTCGGGCAGGTAAGTGAGGTAAGTTAAGGTATTATGAGTGTTTTGCCATGTATGTCTAAAATTTTGTCTTTAGCACGGTGTATGAATGCATGCTATGGTGACCTTGCTGTTGTTTGAGAGTTGGTTCGAGTCCCCATTGTTAGGCGTTGTTGTCAAAATAAAAAGGAAAAAATTGTTTTGGTTTAAAATAGCTTGAGAACCGGAGTCCTTTGCCCCTTGCTAACCTAACGTTTCTTTGTTGTTGTGTGTTGTTGTTTTAGATTACTTTAATTGCTATGGTGAGACCGAGGGGACGGCCTAGGGCGGGTGGCCAGGCACCCGAGAATGCGCCTCCTGCTCTTAATGCTCCCGATGGTAATGGAGGGAACGTCGGAGGTGATGGTAATGGGCCTCAGGCTGAGGCTAATGTGGGAGGTAATGGGGCTCAAGCGGGCCAAGGTCAGGCAGGTCCGGATGTGGCTCATTTGATTCAGACCATAGCCGGAGCTTTTCAGACAGCTTTGGCTGGTATGCAAGCTACAGCACCACCTTAGGGTGCGGGGACATGATTACCCCTAGAGAGGCTTCGTAATTTGGGGGCAGTTGAGTTTCGTGGGTTGTCTCCGGAAGGTTCGGAAGGGTGGCTTGAGAGCACTACACGCATCTTGGGTCAGATTGAGTGTTCGGATGCCCGTAAGTTGGGATGCATCGTCTCATTGCTTCAGGGAGACGCTTATACTTGGTGGACCACTGTTATTTCCGGTATGGCCGAGGCGTATATCACATGGGAGTTTTTCAGAAATGTCTTCAAGAGGAAGTACCTCGGGGTTCGGTACTTGGATGAAAAGAAAAGGGAGTTTATGGCTTTGGTTCAGGGCAATAGGACCGTGTCTGAGCATGAGATCCAGTTTGTGAGGTTGAGCCAGTACGCGCCAGAGTTGATTCCGGATGAGAATGAGCGATGTGAGTGTTTCAGATATGGGTTGACTACTGATGTGAAGACCTACATGTTGGCCTCTGACTACACTAAGTTCGATGTCTTGGTTTCTAGGGCCAAGGATATAGAGCAGAACCTAAGCTCTAGGGCACGTGCTGGTGGGTCTGATTCCGGAAAGAGACATGCGAACTGGGATAGAGATCATGCCAAGAGGCATAGAGATAGGAGGTACCAACCGGATACGAGACCTAGGGGTGGTAACCATGGTCAGGGCCGTCAGAGCCAAGGGGCCGTTGGACACATTCCGGAGTGCACTAGGTGCGGAAGACGCCACCCATGTGAGTGTATGGGTATGTTTGGGGCGTGTTGGAACTGTAGCTCCCGAGACCATTTGAGACGTGATTGCCCACACCCTGTTAGGGGAGGACCGGCTCCAGCGAGGGGTTTTGAGCATCAGAGAAGTCGCGGGCGCGGCCGCGAGAACTTCCAGCCGAGGAATGAGGGTCAGAAGAACTTGGCTCATGTTGTAGCAGTCCAGCCCGAGGGAGGAGGACCGGCTAGGGTGTACGCTCAGCGAGAGGCTGGGAATGACACTGATGTCATTGCAGGTAATTTCACATTACAGTCTTTGAGTTTGCTTTCTCTAATAGATTCGGGGTCAACACATTCGTATATTTTGGGTGAACATGCAAAGTCATTAGGATTACCTTATGATTGGCTAGAGGTAGGGGTAAATGTCACTAGCTCTTTTGGTGACACTGTGGTAGTTAGGAAAGTGTATAGGAGGTGTCCCTTGTTGATTCAGGGCCACGTATTTCCGGTCGACATGATGGAGCTACCCTTTTATGGCTTTGATGTGATTTTGGGCATGGATTGGCTTGTAGAGCATAGAGCTAGGGTTGACTTCGAGACTAAGAGGGTCTCTTTGAGGCTTACCGATGACTTTGAGGTTGTGGTAGTTGGGGAGAATGTCAAGTTTTTGTCAAATGTGGTTTCGGCTTTGGAAGCACAGAGGTTGTTGGGTTCAGGGTGCCAGGCTTACTTGGCTTACGTAATGAACCCGGATATGAGTGAGGTGAGACCTCAGGATATCAGGACTGTATGTGACTTTCCGAGTGTTTTTCCGGAAGAGCTACCAGGCTTGCCTCCAGATAGAGCCGTTGAATTTGCTATTGAGACATATTCTGATTCCGCACCAGTGTCGATTGCTCCGTATAGAATGGCTCCGAAAGAGTTGAAAGAGTTGAAGACACAGCTTCAGGAGTTGACTGACAGAGGCTTCATTAGGCCTAGTGTTTCCCCGTGGGGTGCTCCGGTTCTGTTTGTGAAAAAGAAGGATGGTAGCATGAGAATGTGTATAGACTACAGACAGTTGAATAAGGTGACAGTGAAAAACAAATATCCCTTGCCAAGGATAGATGACTTGCTAGACCAGTTGAGGGGTGCTTCCGTGTTTTCGAAGATTGACTTGAGGTCTGGATATTATCAGTTAAAGGTAAAGGATGTGGACATTCCGAAGACAGCCTTTCGTACACGTTATGGGCATTATGAGTTTTTGGTGATGCCTTTTGGGTTGACCAATGCTCCAGCAGCCTTCATGGATATGATGAACCGAGTGTTCCATAAGTTCTTGGACATGTTTGTGGTAGTGTTTATTGATGACATCCTAGTGTACTCTAGGACCGAAGAGGAGCACGATGAACATTTAAGGTTAGTGCTTCAGACCCTATTTGAGAATCAGTTGTATGCCAAGCTAAGTAAGTGTGAGTTTTGGATTAGGGAGGTGGTCTTCCTAGGTCACGTGATCTCAGCTAGTGGGATTAGTGTAGACCCCAAGAAGATTGAAGCCATTGTGAGTTGGAAGCAACCGAAATCAGTGACAGAAATTCGCAGTTTCCTAGGTTTGGCAGGGTACTATAGAAGGTTTGTTGAGGGGTTCTCAAGAATAGCGGCTCCGTTGACCAAGTTGCTACAGAAAAATGTTCCGTATGAATGGTCAGATGCAAGACAAGAAGCGTTTGAGAAATTGAAGAAAGCTTTGACCGAAGCTCCTATTTTGATTCAGCCTGAGCCGGGGAGAGAGTTTGTGATCTACAGTGATGCGTCCTACGTGGGGCTAGGTTGTGTGCTTATGCAAGATGGTAAGGTTGTGGCATATTCTTCGCGACAGTTGAAGGTCCACGAGAAGAATTACCCCACACATGACATAGAGTTGGCTGCAGTGGTGTTCGCGTTGAAAATTTGGAGACACCATCTTTATGGTGAGAAGTGCACCGTGTACACCGACCACAAGAGTTTGAAATACTTGATGTCCCAGAGGGAGTTGAATCTTAGGCAACGAAGGTGGTTAGAGCTTCTTAAGGACTATGCCCTTACCATAGAGTATCATCCGAGCAAGGAAAACGTGGTGGCTGATGCCTTGAGTAGGAAGGTGGTCGTTGAGTTGCGAGCAATGTTTGCAAAGTTGAGTGTGTCTACGGATGGTGGGTTGGTAGCCGAGCTTCAGGTTAAGCCATCATTGGTTCAGTTGATCCGTGAGAAGCAGTTGCGAGATGAGTCTTTGGCACCTCACGTGCAAGACATAGCCGAAGATAGGCCTACCGAGTATTGTTTTGGAGAGAACGGGATCCTATGTTTCAAGGATAGGATAGTGGTTCCGGAGGATTCCGAGTTGAGGCGCACGATCTTGAGTGAGGCTCACAATAGTCCTTTTGCTATGCATCCGGGTAGCACGAAGATGTATCGAGGATTGAAGGAAGAGTATTATTGGATTGGTCTGAAAAAGGATGTAGCTGAGTTCGTAAGTAGATGTATGGTTTGTCAGAGGGTCAAGGCTGAGCACCAGTTTCCCTCAGGGTTGTTGCAACCGTTGAAAATTCCAGAGTGGAAGTGGGAGCGTATCACTATGAACTTTGTGTCAGGACTTCCGTTGAATCCTTCGAAGAAAAATTCAGTATGGGTGATTGTAGATAGATTCACCAAGTGTGCTCACTTCATACCGGTTCATACTACCTATACATTAGACAAGTTGGTCGAATTGTATATTCGTGAGATTGTGAGACTACATGGGGTACCGAAGTCGATTGTGTCAGATCGAGATCCGAGGTTTACCTCTAGATTTTGGGAGTGTTTGCATCGAGCCTTGGGCACTTGGTTGAACTTCAGCACTTCGTATCATCCGCAGTCAGATGGGCAGTTTGAGAGGGTAATTCAGATATTGGAGGACATGTTGAGGTGTTGTATCATTGACTTTCAGGGGACATGGGAGAAACACCTACCATTAGTGGAGTTCGCATATAACAACAGCTTTCAGTCGAGCATTCAGATGGCTCCCTATGAGGCCTTGTATGGTAGGAAGTGTAGGACCCCGATTTGTTGGGCCGAGGCCGGACAGAAACTTGTGCCGATGCCCGAATTGCTTAAGGGAACCGCCGAGAAGGTGAAGTTGATATGTGATCGCTTGAAAGCGGCTTCAGATCGACAAAAGTCCTATGCTGACTTAAAAAGGAAGGAAGTAGAATACTCCGTGGGGGATAAAGTGTTTTTGAAAGTCTCACCTTGGAAAAAGATGATGAGGTTTGGGAGGAAAGGCAAGTTGAGCCCAAGGTACATAGGTCCTTATGAGATAGTTGAAAGAATTGGTCCGGTTGCATATAGATTGAGACTCCCAGTTGAGCTAGAGAAGATTCATGATGTATTTCACGTGTCGGTGCTTAGGAGGTATAGATCGGATCCGTCCCATGTTATGCCAGTGGAAGAAATAGAGTTAAATCCGGACTTGTCTTACAACGAGGAACCAGTTGAGATACTTGCTTCTGATAGCAAGGTATTGCGTGGCAAGGTTATAGAGTTGGTCAAAGTCTTATGGAGACATAGAGGTGTGGAGGAAGCCACGTGGGAGAGGAAAGCTGACATGCTTGAGCAGTTTTCGTATTTGTTTCCGTCAGGTAATTTCGGGGACGAAATTTCTTAAGTAGGGGAGAGTTGTAACACCCGGGTTTAGGGGTTAGGTGAAAATAATATTTTAATATTATTTGGGCTCGGGTTTGTAATTAAAATGATCCTTTTAAAATTCCGGGTTTCAAAATAAACATTTGAAATAGGACCAAATTGATTTAATTTCAAAACTGAAGAGCTATTTTAAAAACAATGGAATAGCCACTCATTAATGACCTTTTTGTAATTTACCCATTTTTCTAATTTAAACCCCATTAATTTCGGGTTTATCGGTATGCTTGTTATGTTGCTTATGTGATCATGCCTAAATATGTATGTTGTTGGCCTATGTATGCCTTATATTTGACTATCCTTTGTGAGGAGTTCTATGCTTGCTAAGTATGCACATTTTTGTGAAGTTGCATGAAGTCTTGAATTGAATGTTCTTCGTTAGAATAAATGCATCGCATGTTAAATCCCGATTGTGGTTTGACGTATGTATGTTTGTATGTGTTTAGGAGAGTCCAAAAATACATCTAGGGTTGTGTTTGAGGTCACCAAGTTGAAGAATGTGGAATTGCAGAGCAGGGCGTATCGATACGCCTAAGGGCCGTATCGATACGGCCTTGCCCAAATGCCACAGTTTATGCTTGGCGTACCGATACCCTAAGGGTATCGATACCCTCCAAAGTTACTGAAATTTGGAGATGTGGGATCGAGTAGTGCGTACCGATACAGGATTCTCGAGTATCGATACGGGTCTACTTCGTTGACCAAGAAGGGTTGACAGAGAAGGGCGTATCGATACGCTCAAGGGTTGTATCGATACGGTCTTCCCGGAGTTGACTCCTTGGGTTGACCTAGTCAGGGCGTATCGATACCCCTAGCTAGGGTACCGATATGGCCTTCCTTATAAGCTTAAAATGGACTGTTATGCATGGTCGTGGTTCGAATGTGTTTCCTTGAATGTTTTCCGCTGTTGTGAATCACTTAGGACCTAATATCCCTCTAGACAAGAATAAAAAAAATAAGGTTGCTAACCGAGGGGGAACCTTAACGGGTTTTCACTCGGTTTCCCCGTGTGGCCCATTCGGACCGGTCATCCGGCCAGATCGGGACGAGGGGTTACAACAAACCTTTATTTTAGCAAATCTTATTTATTCTGGATTTGTTCAGCCGAATAGAATATTGAGATTTCATCTGTGATGAATGGGTTGGTGGTGAAGACTCAAGCGAAGGGATTAAGATTAAAATCATTAATTATATTCTCTTTCTTTTCGACTTAATGAAATTCTCACCTCCTTAGCCTGTGATTTTTTTCTAAGATTTTTCATGTAAATCATAGTGTTTATTTTTTTTAAGATCATTTGTTTGTTCGTCATTATCATCTCAATAATTATAAACAGTTCTTATATAAAAATAACACAATTTGGAGGAATATATTTTGAAATGTAAAATAATATTTGTATGTCATAATTATAATGGTATATACACAGTTGATTTATTATTAGTGTTTAGAATTGTGTTTTTTTTAATATGCTAGTGTGCTTACAAGGTAGTATTTGTTCAAATTTTTTATCTCTTTAATAAGGCAATACAACGTGCACACATAATGCTCGAATCTGAATCACCTAAATAAAATATACCATCATTTACCATTGAGACCACCCACATGTTCAGAATTATGCATTATTAGTATCTCTCTATATATAATGTAAAATAATTATAATCGTTCTTATATAATAACAAGACAATTTGGAGGAATATATTTGGTTGGTTGATCATGTCATCTTTGTTCTCTCATTTCCCTTATGCCATAGGTTCTAGACCTACTAAAAACACCCCTTTCTTTTTTTAGTCTCCCCATTCCTTTCTCTCTAAGTAAAATTAGATTTGTCAAAAAAAAAAGAGTATGCATTATTACTATGGATTTATATCCAATACACTGACGGTGGAAAACTTTTAGTTTCCACAAGCGCCTTAGTTTTAGAGTTTAGGGACTTAGTTTATGGTGTATGGTTTATGAGTTTAAGAGTAGGGGTTTAGAATTTAGGATAATGGTTAGGATTTAGGGGTTATAGTTAGGGTTTAGGGTTTAGGTTTCAGTATAATATGTTGAGTATTTAAGTTTTAACCTATAAGCCCTAAATCCTAACCCTAAAACTTAAATTCTATTCACAATTCCTAAATTTTAAACTACTAAACCTAAACCCTACACCCTAAATTGAGTCCCTAAATCCTGTGAAAACTTTTAATTTCCACCTCTAGTGTATCAAATAATTATCCTACTACTATATCTATATATTACGAATATATATTTTTATGTAGTTTCATATTTGGGTGGAGGCAAGGGCGGAGCCAAAAATTTATTCAAGGGGTGTCATTTTTTCAACAATATTTAAGGGTAGCAAATTATTTATAAAAGGGTGTCGTTTTATTTATAAATAAATGTCATTTATAAATATTTTTAATTTTTTATATACAAATTATATATAAAAAATTCTAAAAATTCATGACACCCATCTTATAAGGTGGCTACGCCTGGGTGGAGGATGTATTTTCCTTTGAAAATATTAGCGTTGAATAAGTTCATTTGATTTGTTCAAGGATTTTACCATTTCGTATAATACATATATGACAACTTTCCGCCAATAACATATATTTCTGTTCTGTTCCAGGGGATTTCGCGAGAACGAATGGACTACAAGGAGGAGATTTCAGTGTATATATCCCAAAAAAATCCTCTACTTTTTTCTATCCTTTTTACGCCATTTTTCAAACCCTAACCTTAAATTTTAAAGGCTAAAAATATAATATACTCTAAATTTCTTAAACTATAATAATAAATTTCGACCTTAAACTTAAATTCTAACCCTAAGTTTTTAGTGCGAAGTATAAATAAAAATATCGAAAAGGGTAAAACATTTTTATTGTGTTATATAAGCATTTATTTCCTAATTTTTCCTACTTCCCCAGCTGCTGCAAAGATTGGTTCGTCATCGTTTACCTCGGCTCCAACACTACAATAAACAGTAAAGAAAAAGTAACCAAAAAGAAAAACAACAACAACAAAGAGAGTGCATGTATAAATAAGTACACACACCGACAAACCATTGCCACGTTTCCTTCATGCATGAAAACAGATGCGCAAATGGACAAATGGAGGGCTTTTGTTTATGTTGTTGGACATTACAATAAATGAGTTGAGGGTGGGATCGGTTACATAAGTTTCACGAAAAAAAAAAAAAACTTAAAAATTAAATTATAAATTTTAACTTTAAATTTTAAATCTTAAACTCTACCCTCTACACCTTAAAAAATACATTATACTCTAAATTCTTTATACACTACTCTAAATCTTAAACTCTAAACTTTAATATTAATATAGCGGCATGGTAATAGTACAAACAATTTTCCATCCCAATTTAACATTACTTTTGAAAAATACAGTGAAAAAGTGATTTTAAAAAATGTTTTTGAATTATTTTTTTTAAATAAATAAATATATATTAATATTTTGATGTATTTTTTACTTTTATTCTTTTTCAATATGTATATATACAATATAAACTACGTTGTTTGAAGTCGTAATATTTAAGAAAAGGGTAAAGTATGTCAGGTACCACCGAACAATACGGTGTGACCTATTTTTACCATCAACCTTTCAATTGGTCCAAACTTATCATCAAACTTTATATTTCGACTCGTTTATACAACTCTGTCGTTAAATCGTTAACTCCGTGATGACATGGACGCTGCACCAAAACGACGTCGTTTTGGTGCCGCTATTTTGATAATAAATGACCCAAAATGACGTCGTTTTGCTAGCGAAAATATGTAAAATTGTGCAATCAATGGGATTCAAACCTAGGACCATAAGCATCAAAGACAACTTCTTAACCACCAAGCCAACCTAATATCTTTGAATTAGTTTTAGCACAAATAATATATATTCACAACTATAGTTTGTCATATAAATATTATTTCTAATATAAAAATATTTAAATATTGGTATACATATATTAATACATAAATAATAAATTAAATGAAAATATATAAATATTTTTATATTATTAATAATATTAAATAGATAAATATATTATTATAAAAACTAAAAGACTATTTTTCAAAGCAAAAATTTGTTTAAAAAATCTAAAATTCGACAAAATCTTAATCCATAAACTCTAACCCTAAACTATAAACTTTAAACCCTAAAATTTTATTCATAAACAAATAATATTAAAATATATAAACAAATAATATATTATTATAAAAACTAAAATACCGATTTAAAAAATATAAAATTTTCAAAATTTACGAAAAGACCCAAAAATTCACCAAAATCTTAAAGTTTTGGGGTTTAGGGTTTAGGGTTTAAGATTTTGGTGAATTTTTGGTGATTTTCTTAAATTTTGAAAATTTTATATTTTTTAAATCAGTTTTGTAGTTTTTATAACAATATATTATTTGTTTATATATTTTAATATTATTTGTTTATGAATAAAATTTTAGGGTTTAAAGTTTATAGTTTAGGGTTAGGGTTTATGGCTTTAGGGATTAATATTTTGTCGAATTTTAGATTTTTTAAACAAATTTTGTTTTGAAAATTAGTCTTTTAGTTTTTATAATAATATATATATTTATTTATATATTTAATATTATTAATAATATAAAAATATTTATATATTTTCATTTAATTTATTATTTATGTATTAATATATGTATACCAATATTTGAATATTTTTATATTAGAAATAATATATTTATATGACAAACTACAGTTGGGAATATATATTATTTGTGCTAAAACTAATTTAAAGATATTAGGTTGGCTTGGTGGTTAAGAGGTTGTCTTTGATGCTTTAGGTCCTAGGTTTGAATCTCATTGAGTGCACAATTTTTATATATTTTCGCTAGCAAAACGACGTCATTTTGGGTCATTTATTATCAAAATAGCGGCACCAAAACGACGTCGTTTTGGTGCAGCGTCTATGTCAACACGGAGTTAACGATTTAACGGCATGGTGATATAAACGAGTTGAAAAATAAAGTTTGATGGTAAGTTTGGACCAATTGAAAGGTTGATGGTAAAAACAGGTCACACCCTATTGTTCGGTGGTACCTGACATACTTTACCCTTAAGAAAAATAACGGCATCATTTGTACGGCAACCACTCATAAATATATAATTTTTAATTAAAAATATCATATTTATTATATATTATTAATATTTAATATTTAACTGAATTAATTGATTTAACCGACTTAATTTATTATGTATTAAAAATAACATTTATATATGAATTTTTTAGGTTAAATCAATTTTAAAATTTAAAGACTAGAAAATGACTGTATTAGTGAAAAAATAATCTTAAAACATAAAAAATCGATTATATATATCATTCAAAATCGAATTGAATTAACCGAGGGCGTCAGGCCTTTTCAATTTAAACAGAGAAAAGCTCACTCTAAATTCTCTAATATAGGGATGGTCATGAGTCGGGTTTGGTTGGATTTTTGGTCGATTCGTACTTAGTTTGAAAATTTAATACGTCCAACTGAATCAGATTTGACCCAATACTTAATGAGATTCCATCTGACCCGAACTTGAATTTTAGAGTAAAAATTCGAACCCGACCTAACGTAAATAGAAAAAATTATTACTTTTTATTGTTTTTAAACAAAATATGGAGCTAATTGAAAAAATAAAAATAGAGAGATAACATTATAATAAGGGAAAACTACCTAAATAGTATCCAGCTATTGACGCGTTATCGTTTTGGTACCCCAATTTTTTTGGCAAAATGGTACCTCCACCGTTTAAAATTAACGGAAAATTAACGGAAAAGCTTATGTGTTTTTTTATTTTTTAATTTCTACGTCATTTATTATTTTTTAATGTTTTTATTTGTCTAACCAGAAGGTGACACGTGTCAATCATTGAGCTAGGCAGCCAATAGTGATTAGAGCTAAACAAAAAAATATTTAACTTAACTAAAGTTAACTGCCTCAAAATAAAACAAAATTGATACTATAAAGAATTGAACTAATATTTAAGTTAGAGTACACTACAACTAAACTAAATAAATAAATATTTATTTTTTTATAAAACTAATATTAAAATATTCTTAAAAAAATTAATTTTATAATCATTATTTGGCATAAAATATCAATTTTAAATTATTTATAATCGAATATTGTATTATATTTGATAATATAAAATATAAAATGATAAATTATTTTCCCATTTTGTTTGAAAATAATAAAAAACTAAAAAATAATTATGTATTTATTTTCATAATATCATATTAGCTAATATAAAAAATAAAATAATAAATTATTTTCTAGTTTTCTTGGAAATTAAAAAAATAAAATAAAATATTGTTTTTATAATATTATATTAGGTAAAGTAAAAATTAAAATAATAAATTTAAAAATAATGTATATTTTATTTTAAATAAAGGTTATAAATTTATTTTTTTAGAAATATTTTAATATTAATTTTATAACAAAAATAAATATTTATTTATTTAATTTAGTGGTAGGAAAATTTAGTTGTTAGTTCTGATGACATCAAAATAAATCATTGACTTAGTTTAATGGCTTTGCACAATATTCATTTTACAAGGAGTCTCAAGTTTGATTTTTTATAGTAACAATTTTGTTTTATTTTGAGACAGTAACTTTAGTTAAGTTAAATATTTTTTTGTTTGGCTTTAATAACTATTAGATTCTTGGCTTAATAGTTGAGCACTTAATCTTTTATGCATGATGTCTTTGGTTCAATTTCCACCCGTAGTAACGGAGGCCATTTTTATTTTGTTTGGTTTTGTTCAATCAATCCGAAGGTGATATGTGTCACCTTCGAGTTGGACAAATAAAAACATTAAAAAATAACAAATGACGTTGAAATTAAAAAATAAAAAATCCACGTAAGCTTTTTTATTTAATTTTTAACGGCGGAAATACCATTTTGAAAACGTAACATTAGGTATCATTTTGTTAAAAAAATAAATGGGTACCAACACGATAACGCACCTATAGCTGGGGTACTATTTAGGTTGTTTTCCCCTTATAATAATTAGGAAAACTACATATTTAGTACTTTAACAAAATAGTATCTAAAGTTACAATTGTCTTGTTTTGGTACCTCCACCGTTTAAAATCAACGAAAATGATGAGTGGCTTGGGTTAATAACAATTTTAATCCAAAACTTATACAAACTATCAATTTAGTCTAAAATTCTATCAATTTAAACATTATTTTAATTTTTGGATTAAAATTATAAATTCCTCATTTTTCTTATTTTCCAGTCGAACACTTTTTTAATTTTGGAGTTTAAAAAAACATGCCATGGATAATCCAAACTTTAGGATTTGAAGGTCAATGAGGGCTAATGTGGCGTCCATTGGAGGACTCAAACTTCACGATCGGGATACCGACGAGAATATGAGGGGTGGGAAAGGGAGACAAAATTATATCAAAATTAAGATATGTTTTAAATTGATGAATTTTAGACTAAATTGATAATATATAAGTGTTTTGGACTAAAACTATGATTATACCAAGCCACGTCATTGTAACATCTGGGTTTAGGGGTTAGGTGAAAATAATATTTTAATATTATCTTGGGTTCGATTCTATGATTTAAATAATGGTCCAGGCTTGGGTTTCGAAATTTATTTAATTAATGATAGACTAAAATTTTGGAATTAAAACCCCAAATGACCATGGAAAGCATGTTCTTGTGAATAACCAATTTCATTAAGGGCAAATGGGTCATTGGGCTTTTAACTTAAAACTAAATACACCAAAAACCCCATTTCTTCACTTTCTTCTTCTCCCTTCACTTTCAAAATCTCAGACAAACCTCCCCAAGCCTTGGAGCTACTGTTCCATCATCCTCCTTCTTCATTTCGACTCCGATTTTAAAGGTGAAGGTAAATTTGAACTCCCCTCACCTTCCTCTTCCTAAAAGTACAATTTATTTTAGTTTCCATGAAGTTTTTAGAGATGGGGGTTTTGAATGTTTTGATAAAAAAAAATGAAGACTTTATGTAGTTAAGGGGAGTATTTTGATCTAGTATGCTTAGTTATGGTATATAGGGATCAAATGATATAACATATATGAATTTCAAATGATTTGGGAAATTTTCGGAATTGGGTTTTGAGAGGGTTTTTGGAGGGTTTTAAAGTGGGTTTTGGGGTTGTTTAAGGTTGGTTCTTGAGGGCTGTAGGTAGTATGATATATGAGGATCATTTTGGATGAAATTGAGGCTTGTTTGGGTGCTTGAAATGGAAGAAATCAGTGGGTGAAAGAGGCTACTCGAAAATTCTGTTTTGTGACCTTGTTTGGGGTGTTAAATGCTTGTTAATGTTAATCCGGGTTGTTTCCGATGATGTGTTATTGATTCGAATGTTTTGGTTGTGTTTGAGATGATTAGAATTGAGCTTGGGCATCGGTGAAGCATCGGAAGTGAATCCGGAGAGTTGAAGGGTGTGGCTTGCTTGGTCTTGTGCGTGGAAGCTTAGGTGAGTGGTTGATTTTCTTGAATGATTTTAAATTAGTAGGTTCGAGTATGTGGACTAGGTTGGGCTTGGTAGACCCACCTAGAGTTAGGATTAGGGTGGTAGCCTAATCCTAAACTTGGTCTAAGCCTTTGGATGAACTCAATTGGATGATTGTATATGCCTTGTATGCCATGTGATATGAATGCTTATGTATATTGTTTTATACATGTGAATTGAGGCATGGGTTGTATGGCTTAAAGCATGCATGGTGATGGTTCATGGTTGTGTCCATGGTGAGTACGTGCTAAGCACGGAAATGATTGAAATGTGTGTTGTGGAATAAGTAAAATATTGGCACTAGTATACTTAAATACAAATGATCGATCATTAGGATGTTAGTGTGTACACATGAGTCAAAGTCGCGCGTGGCCTTGGTGGCGTTGAGTCACCAAGGAGGAGTACGGGTACGCCCGGAAATGATATCTAAATATAGTCGGTGATGAGTGGAATCCCATCGACGGGGCGTGAGGATGAGTGGAATCCCCTCCGCGAGACCGGTGATGAGTGGAATCCCACCGAGGTAATGTGGTTGTTGGATATGGGTTCCAACGAGTCTATCTGTGTATTTGAGTCATAACTAGGTGCCAATGTGGATTGATATGTGTATCAATGTGTTGGAATTTATGAGCTGTTTGGATGTTTATATGTGATTGCATGTATGGTAGTATTGAACTCCTAATTAAGGCATACGTGTAATATATTGCTCATGCATTTATACCTTGTGGACCTTGGTAAGTGAATATGGCTTTGGCTAGATCGTGCTCGGACCCTGCAATGTTGAGGTTTGTTTTTAGAGCTTACCCTCACTAAGCATCCTTGCTTATGCTCTCTTTGTTCAACATTGCAGATTCTTAGTTCGTGGGTTGCTCGGGCAAGAGGAGGGCCTCCAAGTGTGGTTTGGATTGAATTCACCAAGTATGGGTTTAAAATACTAGACATGTAATGGTCGAGCAATGGGATGTGTAATGTTTTGTGATTGTTCGTTGGTTGATAGGAGCATGTGTAGACTCCTTTATATACATTGCTTTTGTATGGTTGTGTTGCCATGATGAACGTTAAGTCATGTCTATTTACTTGCTTGAAGGTTAGCTTATGCTTTAAGAGTTTTACATGTGGTTGAATGTGGTTTGAATGAATGCATGATATGGATTGTTGCCCTTGTGTTATACATGTTTAAACCTTGTTGAAGCATGCTTGAATGGTTGCTATACCTTAGGATGTCTTGCCTTAATGTTATGTGGTGTCTTGGGGATGTTTTGGGGCATCCTTGTGCCTCAAAACAGCCCAGAAAAGTCTGCAGACAGGGGGCGTTTCGGAACGGGTCCCCCGTGTTCCGAAACGGCCCTGCGTATTTGGCCTGCCGTTTCGAAACGGATGAGGGGCGTTCCGGAACGTTTTCGCCACTGGAATTTTGAGAAATTGGCGAGATGAAGCCGTTCCGAAACGGGCCTTTGAAGTTCCGAAACGGTCAAATCTCGTTGACCACGAGATATTGACCGTCAAGGTCGTTCCGATACGGGTCTCCCCTGTTTCGGAACGGTCCCCTTGTGGTTGACCCAGGCCCGTTGACCAGGTCAGGGCGTTTCGGAACACCCTATAGGTGTTTCGAAACGGCCTGCTGAAAATGAAGAAAAATGGACTTTTTGTGTTTGTTTGGTCGGTGAATGATGCGTTGTTTGACTCTTCCGCTGCTGTGCTTCACATAGGAATTATAATTGCATCTAGATAAGACTAATGTTAAAAGAATTTTTCTGGGTCGTTAACCGAGGGGAAGCCTTAACGGGTTTCGCTTCGGTTTTCCCCGTGTGGCCCACTCGGACCGGTCATCCGACCAGACCGGGACGAGGGGGTTACAGTCATCATCTCCGTTAGCATTTAACGGCCGGGGTACCAAAATAGAACAAAAACGTAATATTAAGTACCATTTTGCCAAAAAGAATAGTTAGGGGACCAAAACAATAACACATACATAGTTGGGGTACTAAATATGTAGCTTTCCCTAATAATTGTTCTATTTTTATTAGACATAATAGGAAAATAATTGAAATATATATAAAATGATGGACATTGTAGCAATTATACCTAAATATTTAGAACAAAATTAAACTATTATATCGGGTAAGATATTTTCACCTTAACCTCAAACCCGACCTCATCCTAAGAAATTAGACACAAACTCGACCCAAACCAGAAAATTTCTTTTAAAAAAATCTGACCCTATAGAATCGAGTCGGGTCAGAACTAGATAAATATGAGTCAAATGGCCATCCCTACTCTAATCTCATATATCCATCACCGCCAACCTAAGCCAATCCTAATTTTTTTATATATAATTATTCGTATTTAATTGAATTAATTAATTTAAGGGTTATATTTTGATACACGGACGGTGTAAAAAATTTTACACAACCTTTTATATTTAAGCTATAAAATCTAAAACCTAAATCCTTAGTTCTAACCCATTAAAACATACACCTTAAACCATAAACCCAAAATTCTAACAATAAACCTTAAATTGTACACTCTACAACCTAAACCTCTAAACTCTAAACTACAATCGAAATCTCTAAACCCTAAAATTAAAAGACTAATAGTGTAAATTAAAACTACACAAACTTGTGTATCAAGTATTTTCATTAATTTATATCAAGAATTACAAATATTTATTAAGAAGATAACCTCGAATCTTTCTATTCATTTATAATACTAATATTCGAACTTTATTAAATTAGTATTCTCATACAATCAGTTTGAAAAATAAATTTAAAATCAAATTCTATATTGGAACTCCTATTATCTCATATAACAATCTTCCACACCATTTGCAGAAGAATCAAAGTCGTGATATCTTTTTATTGTGAAAAACATGCAGACAAATTAAAAGGAATGGAATTTGCTCATAAATGAAGAGACAGATCAAGCTTTTGATCTTTGCCCTTATAATCACCAATTCCAATTGATTGATCGTCACCCTGCCGAGCCAAGCCTCCATTGCACCGTATGCTCCTCTGCCAATTCAAGTAATAACTCCGCTCATCTTCGTCGAACTGAAAACGATTATTTCCGTTGCTCCCACCGGCGTAAACCACCGCATTGTCATCGAACCTGGTGGCACCGTTCGATAAATACCCGAAGTTAGCAGCGTGAGCTGCTACGTACATCGGAGACTGGAAAAGGCCAAGACGGTGACTCATCGGTACTGGTGGTGGTGCATAAAGATATGACGCAGAAGAAGAGGAGAAACTGCTGGGCGGTCCGTTTTCGGACGCACGTTTAGCCTTCCTGGCAGCAATCCGTTCCTTCTTGTGAGCATTTTGATGGCCTCCAAGTGCCTGTGAACTGTAAAACTTTCTGGAACAGAACAAACAAGAGAAAACTCTGGTTGCTGCTTGGCTTTCTCTACGATCATGTTCCATGTCTTGGGAGTGGAGTGTCGGAAGAAGAGGAATAAGAGTGATGTAATAAAAGAGGAGAGCAAGAGAAGTGGGAGTTGTGGTTCTGGGGAGTTGGGAAACGTGAAGACTGTGCATAATATAATCATTGAATGGAGCGCTGGTGCTGCTGCTGCTAGTGCTTGAGCTAGACTGTACATGGAGGAGTGTATGGGCTTGGGAACCGAAGAGATAAGTATGGAGCAAGTGTTTTCCCAGACGTTTCTGCATGCTGAGGCCTGGCCGAGTACGTTATTGGTGGGAATAAATGTTTTGGGGTTTGGAAAAAATGAAACCTTTTTTCCTCTTGGTAAAACTACTTATCAGGTCCCTCTGTTTTTGGAATTGAATCAAACTTCCTCCCTCATCATTAAATGGATCAATTTAATCCTTTTTATTCCAATAATTTGTTCAAATTAGTCCCTCTGTTATCAGGTGTATCTGTCTGATTCCTATGCTTATAAAAGATTTGATTTGTAGAACCATAAAAGCAACATTTGGTTTTAGAAAATATTTTTTTATTTTTAATCTTTTAAAAATTAAAAAACGTATTTGGTTAATAGGGATGAAAATTTGTTTTTAAAATGAAAATAGTAAAAATGTGTTTGATATCTATCTTTTCAAAATAGAAATAAAAAATAATTAATTAAAATAAAATATACATTGAAAAATATAACAATAATAATAATAAATAAAATATGAGTAAATAAACTAAAATTTTAAAAAGTGACATAAAAAGATTCGAACTCGGTTTAAAATAAATTTAAAATTAAAAAACTCTTATGTTTCATATTTTCCACTTTCCTAAAACATTTTCAATAGGGATGTCAATTTGATCCGAATCCGATCCGAATCCGATTTGATCCGAAAGAATTTATCCGATCCATATTCGATTGAAAAAAATCCAAATCCGAATCCGAGTAAAATGTCCGAGTCCTAATAGGAGATGGGTTGGATATGGATCATGCCAAGATCCGATCCGAATCCGATCCATATCCGAGTCCGAGTCAAAATATTTAGGACTTTTAACTCCTTAAAAACAAAATATCATGTATAATATTTACATTAAAACAAGTAGACAACATAAATAAAGTAAAAAGTTAAACTAAATACATTAAAAGAAACATAACTACATATATTTTTTAAACGTGAACATAAATGTATATATTAGGTAATTTGAAATAATAGTAAAAAGAAAATTAACTATATATATATATATATATATTAAAAGTGATAATAAAAATATAAATGTCTTAAGAATGTAAATTAAATAATAATAATATTTATTATGATTTATATATATTAATTAACCTTAATATAGTGTAATATATCTATTTATACCATATGCATGTATAAATAAATATGAAAAAAACAAATGTAAGATCAAGTCATAGATAAACAAACAATAAAATAAATACAATGGAGAAACAAATAAATGTAAATATCAATGAATTACTAAAAATTAAGAAAGTTAGTGAATGAAATAGTAAGTAATGTGCAATCGATAGATAAAGTTATGATATATTATGCTAAAATTATGAATTAAAATATAAAGTAAATTAAAAGCATAAACAATAAACACAAAAAATTAAATGTAGTCAACAAATAAGAGATAAAAATGAACAAGTGTAGAATTAAATAGCATAAATTAAATGCGTAAGAAATTAAATATATAAAATTATGGACCGATTTGCACTAAAATAAAATTATTAGAGGGTCAAAACACAATATACCCTAAAGATGCTAAAATTCGCGAATCTACCCCTCAGACTTGAGTCAAGACTAGGGATCCGAATCCAAAAACTCTGATCTAAATGTGGTTGAAACAAATCAGAATCTGATCCGAAAAAGTCCGATCCAAAAACAATCCGATCCAAATTCGTTTGAAAAAAATCCGAATCCAAATCCGAAAAAATATCCGAGTCCGATTGTAACGGATTCGGACTTGGATTTTATACAATCCGATCCAAATTCGATCCATTGCCATCCCTAATTTTCAATGAAAACAATAAAGACATCTATTTTATGTTTTCATATTTTCACTTATTTTTGTTTTGATTTTCTAAAAACCATTTTTTAAATTTACAACCAAACACATTTTCTTCACCGTTTTTCATTTTTCAAGAAAATAAAAATAAACTTCATTCTTTAGAACCAAAAGGACCCTCTCACTAAATGATAATTAATAATTTTTAAAGGCTTAGTATCAAAATAAGTGCTCAAGATATCTATTTTTTTTTGCCCCTTTTAGGTGTCCAAACTATCATTTTTTGGGTTAAAGTAGGTGTCTCAGTTGACCTTAAAATATGTAAAAAATGATAGTTTGAGCATAAAGGGGCAAAAAAAAGTTCAAGCACTAAAGGAAAAACCGAGATAATTTAGACATTTATTTTAATACTAAACATGTTTTAAACAATAAACATTAAATAAAAAATGACATTGTTTGATTATTTTCACTAGTACAATGACCGAGTTGATCAATTTAATGAAAAACGGACTGATATGAATAAATTCTTATGAAATAAATTAAATTAATCCATTAAATAATAAAAAGATTTAGTTGATTTCTTATAATAAGGTCATCTAGGTAGTAGTTTCATCATTTTTTGAGTTAATCATCGGTATCTGATTTATTGACCAACCAATCTAAATCGATTTTATAAAAGTCTAATATAAAAGCGATCTTTCTAACCTAATTTTCTTCATTCACGACGTTAAGATTCAAACTCCTAATCTCACTTAAGTTACCTATAAAGACACCCACATGGTTTGACTTGGTGGTAACATTAATGAAGGGGATTTGGTTTCTCAAAACCTATAAAGACACCCACATGGTGGAGTGTCAGAAAACTGAGGGATGAGAGATTGGAAGATGAGTATTGTGATATGTTGGATTGGGACCTAAAACCCAGTTCTGTACCCACTTGATGTCTGAAACTCAGTGGGTGGGTTGCCTTAATTATTCATGTTCAGCCTTTCTCTCTCTGCTTTAGCCTTTATGCATGCATATTGGCTCAACTGAGTCAGTGAGTGAACCAGTAGTGGTGCGGTTCTCCACCGCCAATCCCCTGCTGTTTGCCGCATTTCATCCATACCTACCTTTGCATTTCTCTGAACCCAATGCTCTTCCATTCAACTCCTCTACAATTTGGTCCCCCTCTATAATTGTGGTGATTGGTGATTGGTGATTGGTGAGTTTTAAAATCACATCTTTTTTCTGGTATCTTTCGTCTGTATTTTACTATTTATATTTAAAATTCAAATTTCTTTATTAGAGTATATTATACCTAGCACTCGTTAATATAAAATAACATTTTTACACTTAATCAAATGTCTTTTCTTCCACTAACAATGATTCGTTTAAGTTGTAAACAACTTGATATCGATTAAATAATTTTTGAACTAAAAATTTTGTGTATACAAAAATTTTTTAATGAGAGACTCACCAACTGAATTAGTCAGAGCAAAGCTCTGGAGAACCATGAGGGCAATAAAAAAATGTATTTCCTTCCACTTTTTATTACATTATTTTTGGTGTGGTATAGATAGAGGCACTAAAAGGATAGAAGATTTCTATTGTAATCGATGAACAAAATTTCTATGATGCTTTTTGGTGTCTTTTTTCATACTCTAACACTAAAAATTTAAATTTTAAGCCTAATTCTAAATTTTAAACCTCAAGCCTTAAACCCTAAAAAATAGGTCATGCCCTAATTCCTTAAATCCTAAAAAATAGGTCATGCCCTAATTTCTTAAACCCTAATCATAAGTCATACACCTAATTTTTTTAGTGTGAGGCAATAAATAGGGATAAAGGAATTCTATTCAAATCGACGAAGAAGCGTCCCCTGCCCTTTTTGGTGCATCTTTCCATACCTCAAAACTAAAAATTAAATTTTAAAATGTAAGTCTAAATTCTAAACTCTAAACCCTAAAAAATACACCATACTCATGATTTTCTAAACCCCAGTCATAGAATGTAGCCATAAACATTAATCTTAAATCTTAAACCTATTTTTTTAGTATGTAGCATAAATAGGAACACCATAATGGGTAGAAGATTTCTATTCAAATCGAGGAACTTAGGGTTTGGGCTTAAAATTTAACTTTTTAGTGTTGAGGCATGGGAAGGAACACCAAAAAGGGGCACCTGATTTTTTCCTCGATTTGAATAAAAATCATATACTCGTTTTTTTGTCCCCTTATTTTTATGCCCCATAATAAAAATATGCTTAGGGTTTATTATTATAAGGTTTAGGGTTAGGACTTATGATTAGAGTTTTAGAATTGAGAATAATGTATATTTTTAGATTTAGGGTTTATGGTTTAATATTTAGGATTTAGAGTTAAGACTTAAAATTTAACTTTTTAAGGTAACGCTTTGGAAAAAGACACCAAAACGGAACATACTCTATTTAAATAGAAAACTTTGCCCGTTTTTGATGTCTTTATTTCAATAGAAATCACATTTTTAAGAATAAACATTCATTTGAATTTGACGTTTAAGTTTTAACATCCATAACTCTTTATTTTAAACCATTCAACTCATTTGATTTGAAGATCAACTTCCAACATCTACAATCCTTTATCCTAAATTATCTTTGTCTTGGGTTAAAACAATGACGAATCGAGAATGTTGTGTTGTGTTGTTGGTTGAGATAACATTGAAAAACGAGGACAAAAATCACAATGTTTTGTGCTAAAATGGCTCAATTTGGATTTTTAGGGACTAAAATCAGAAAATTCCCATTTGTTTAAGGGTTAAAAATGATTGAACAAGACAAATTATATCATGTTAGTCATAATTCAAATCAATTAAAACCACCGATTTTACAATTTTTACACTTCATCAGTACAATCGAATTGTAACTTCTAAATATTTGCTTGTAAATTATGCCATTAACAAATACGAATGAAGATTCATATTTAAAAATAATATAAAAATATAAAACAATGTGAATTTTTTTAATTCGTTAGGACTATAAATAACATGATAAAGCGTTTATAATAATTTTTTTTTTCAAAAACGTTGTTCTACATTAGGTGATGTACTTGACAAATCCCTCTCTAATAGTGACTGTACCAATTTAACCCGTCTACTACTAAATGTATAAATTTAATCTCTTTTATTATAGAGATTAGTTCAAATAAGTCCCTACTATTAGATACATTGATTTAGCCTATGTATTAGTAAAATATCAAATAAGGTCGATTTTTTAAATTAATTTAACATTTACTCTATAAAGAATAACATCGTCGTACGTCAAACGATAAAAGAAATTATAAAAAATTAATTATGTTAAACAATAATTGTCATTTTTAAACTGTAAATATTAATTTTTTCAATCCATTGTAAAATTAATCTTGAAATAAAAAATTATGTTTTTATTAATTTATAATTTGAATCGATTTATTTAATTTTCTTTTTAAAAAGGCCCGGCCCGTCTAAAGTAGAGAACTGATGCGTCGTGATTTCTTAGGCCTAAAGCGAACCCAAAGTGGAAGTGGGCATTGGCCCAATTTGTTATCATTTCCTCTTTTAATTCGGATGTAGTTGAAGACAGCGAAGTGATGTCAGGAGGACGTGGACAAACAGACACCACCGAAAAGCAACCAGACATGGTGTAGGAATGACAGATGAGTATAATTTCGTGAATTCTACCCGCATCCATTTTAATTAGGACGGGAATGAATATAAGTTTAATGAGTAATGGGCGGGTGATGATGTAAAAAGTTATACCTGCCGCGGGTAGTGGGTAGGTGATGAATTTAAGACTTTACATGTTCAAGTAAAAGAATAAAGATGGAATATTCACACCCGCCCCGCCCGTTTGCAATACTTAATTGTCGTGTAATAAATAAATAAGTATAAAAACTTGTGGAAGAGGCAGATTTTAGTGCTGATAGCTGACACAATTAAAATCACTGCGGGCCATTTTCAGACAATTATTCCTATTTCCTAGTTCAACCCTATGAATCTCAGGTCTCAACCACGTCCACAATCACATTCAGGCTAAATTATCTAAATATACCCCTAAAAATATTTAATTGGATAATTAATCCTCTTCCAAAATTATTTAAATAAATGTACACTTTTCAGATCACGTAAGACATACTCACAAGTTTTGAATTTACATCCAGCAAAAAGTGAGTTTCATCTGATGTGGATGAACTTTTCTGATGTGGATGAACTTTTCTGATAACATTATTTTTAAAAATTAAAACGAAACTCACATCCTACTAAACACGAGTTTCACGAGAAATGAAACTTTTGTCATGTTCGCTTATAGCGAACAGGTAAGAAGTCACAAAATTAAATTCACCACGTTTAATTTACAGGTTACCCGCCTTTTACGGGGCTCGGGTTCCGAAAACTCGATTTGAACAAGACGTGAGTTCCATTTCTTGTAAAATTTCAGGCCACAAGGTACTCAAATTATATATATATATTTGTAAAATCTATGTTTGATTTTGATATAACAAATTATTTTAAGGACCATTTTACAAAAGTAAATAAATTTTTAAGTACTCAAAAGTCTCACTCAAAGTCAAAACTTAAACCCCAAAAATTTTAAGTGTTTCAAGCTAAACGTAACCAAATTGCCAGGCGTATCGATACGCCTTATAGCGTTTCGATACGAAATTTGGCTACTGGAATTTCAATTGAACACATCATTTCGATACGGCTCACCCCGTTTCGATAGGGTGTTGCGATACAAGCTTGCTCGTTTCGATACAACCTTCAACTTGGGTTTATACTTATGAGTTTCAGTACAGGGCTTAGGCGTACCGATCCTCAGTTCCGGTACGGCACGTAATCGTACCGATAAAGTTACATCCGTTTCGACACGCTTTTGTAAAAACAAGCTTTCCGTTTCGATACGCCCTTGAAGCGTACCAATACATTTTTCTCAAGACTTTTTCATCTAATTCTAGTGAGCAAAAATCGTATCGATACGACCTAGCCGTTTCGGTACGACCCCCATTTTACACTAAGACCATTTCGATACGCCTTCTCGTGTATCGATACACCCCTGCATTTACTCTTGCAACAGCTAGTTTCTATCTTACAGGTACCGATACGGCGCTCTCGTGTACCGATACGCCCTGCATCAGAAGTGCATTTATTGCGGAAAAAATAGTCTCCAACGATTCTATTTATGATCTCAGCTACCCAAACGTTTAGAAATCAATGAGGGGTATAAAAGCAAGACTCAAAAGCTACTGCAACAACTATTCATCGAGTGAGAAGCATTCAAACAAAAATACAATCTCTTTGAGCTTTTTAGAGTAAAACCCTTGTACCCAATTTGTGATTTTTCATTGTAATCTTTTATTTCAAGTTTAGGGAGAGTTCAGTTGTAATTGGGCAACATATAATCCTATTTGAGAGGTCAATTTAAGTTTGCCAACAATTTCTTGTAAAAGAGTGATCTTGATCAAGCTTTGGGTATAAAGCTTGATCGTTTTGTAACGATTTTCTCTTAAGCCTAGAAAAGAGGATGAATTCAGTAGTGAATTGTTTGAAATCCTTAGCGGGGAGTTAAGGTAGTGAATGTAGAGCTTGTTAGAAGCTTGAACCACTCTAAATCTTTTGTTCTTCATTTTTATCTTTCCAACTTGCCCCCTTCAATTTTTTAATTGCCAATTCACCCCCTCTTGGCCATCGATTGAATATATATATACATGCACACACACAAATCATACAATTTAAAGTAATTCGAAATGACAAAATCAAAATTTAGAACTTTAAAATACATAATGACCTAATTCAAACATAAAAGTTTAAATCTAAATTACAAAATCAAAAAAATATATTTTTTAAAAATACAACTAAAGATAAAACATAAAATCATATACTCATCTTCAGCATGAAATATTGAGAACGAGATTTTAGAAATTAGTGTAAAATATTCGAGAATGAAATATTTTAATTTTAACTAAAAAGCATAATAATCTAAACATAAAAATAAAGATAGATAAATGGATAAAATTCCGGTATAATTAAAAAAAGGGTAATGTTCACGAATAGTCCCTTTCGTTTGGTGTTTGTTCTAGTTTGGTCACCAGATTTCAAAACAGCGTATTGTGGTCCCTTACGTTAATAATGTGTTTTATTTTAGTCACTCTTCCGTCATTCTCCGTTAAAGGAGTAACGGACGGCTGACATGGAATTTTGAAAATTAAAAAATTCCACGTGTATAATACACGTGTATTATATTTATACACATGGCCATCCCCTCTCTTTCCCTCCGCTTCTCCATTCTTCTTTCCCTTTCTTTCGCCGCCTCTTCATCTCCCCCTTCTTCTTCTCCAATCTCCAATCACCACCATCAATCCCCAAAGCTACGCCGTCCGATTTGCTCTCGTTTAACCCTTTGGTCGCCGGTTAACCCTTTGGTCGCCGGTGAACTCAAATCCTGTTTCAAATTTCTCGTCCCGCTTAAAAGAGCTCCCACTTCAGTTCCGAGAAAATATTATAGTAAGATAAATACATCTATTGCTCTTTGCTTCTATGTTAATACATTCAACAACCGGCAGCTCCTTGTTTCGGGCATTGCTTTGATGTTATTTATCTCATTTATAGTTCATTCTTTTACCAACAGAGGTTTATTAATGATGAGGTTGAGCGAGTTAAAGGATTCCCAGTAGATACTATCGCACCTTTTCGAGAAAGATTGAAAATGATTGGCAGAGTGGCGAATTTGCCGGATCTTCATTTAAGCACAGCTGAGAAGAAGCTTATGAATGCTTATAATGAAAAGCCCGTCCTCAACACGAGTTTTTCTTGGTATTTCCCCCTTCTTTAGAACGAGATTATTCCATGATAAATACTATGTATCGGGTCAGTTTTATTGTTTACAATGCATATGATTCTGATGGACTGAAACTCTTTTCAGGGTGAGAACTACTTTGAGATCGACTTAGATTTGCATAGATTTAGCTACATCTCCAGAAAGGGTTTCGAGGCGTTTCAGGACAGATATAAGCTGTGTACGCTGGATTTTGGCTTGACAATTCAGGTGAATCTCTTGATTACCCAAGGCTGCTTTGTACGTTTCGAGATTTTTCTCGGACAATGCACTTGATATAATTGCAACTTCTGTACAGGGAAATAAACCAGAAGACTTACCGGAGAACATGTTATGCTGTTTACAGTTGAATCAGATCAACCACATCAATTACAGTCAAATGCAGTTATAGGCGAGAATTTGCAGAAACTGCAAAGTTGATGAAGAATACAAATAGATTTTGCAGTTATTTTCTTAAACATCACAGCCTCGATTTCGCCTTGTTTTCGAGTGACAAATAAGTCTTGCAAGTTGTATAAGATGTATCATTTCATTTTTCTGTACATATATTCAGATGAAAGGTTCTCACCAAGGTGAGCTAAATAAATAAAGGAATTACAATTTATATGCTTCTTGAACAATGCTTTCTTTGTTTGTTTGATGATTATGTAAGATCTGAACAAGACATTCATACCAAAATGATAAAATCCAGATGCTAGCTAATTTTGACGGTGAGACAGAACAATAATAACTAATACCATCTTCAGTATAATGTATGAAACTCCACAGCAAAAAGATCCAAATCCTCGGATATGCGTGTACATTGAGCATAACTCAACGTCTGTATATACAGTCATTAAAACGTAACTATTGATCTATTAAAGGCCTGGAACATCCCGAAAATAACTCTCTACGAGGAACATACCTTACAACTCTTCCGACAGTATCTGAAACCGTCTTCAGAACCAACCATATAAGTAGGGTTCTTCTCACACTCACCGGTTGAAGCCCAGATGGGGCAGTTCTCGTTTTCATCCACACAATCCCCATTTTCAGAATGTATCTTTGATACATCGAAAGACCTGACGTGGATCCACTTTGTTGCAGACCATTTCTCACCCTTTATCACTGGGCAGCTTCCATGCAAACTGTCGGAATCAGGTGTTGCATCAAGATGAAGACTGAAGAATAGCAAAGCATCGCCTTTTTGGGGTTTCACTGCAAGGACGACCGGTATAATAGTGTCAGATACTGAGGATTATAAAAATGGTCGATGATAATATGATTATATGGTTGGAATTTGAAACAAGATTTGAGTTCACCGGCGACCAAAGGGTTAACCGGCGACCAAAGGGTTAAACGAGAGCAAATCGGACGGCGTAGCTTTGGGGATTGATGGTGGTGATTGGAGATTGGAGAAGAAGAAGGGGGGAGATGAAGAGGCGGCGAAAGAAAGGGAAAGAAGAATGGAGAAGCGGAGGGAAAGAGAGGGGATGGCCATGTGTATAAATATAATACACGTGTATTATACACGTGGAATTTTTTAATTTTCAAAATTCCATGTCAGCCGTCCGTTACTCCTTTAACGGAGAATGACGGAAGAGTGACTAAAATAAAACACATTATTAACGTAAGGGACCACAATACGCTGTTTTGAAATCTGGTGACCAAACTAGAACAAACACCAAACGAAAGGGACTATTCGTGAACATTACCCTTAAAAAAATGTGGCCTGGACCTGACACATGATCTAAAGAAATTTAACGGGTCGGGTACTCGACCCAAAAGTTTTTTTAAAATGAAAAAAAGTTTCACATTTTATTTTTTCACTAGGTCAATAGGGCGGGTATCTCAGGTCAGATAATTTTGAACACCTACTAACAAGAAACATTAAGGTTGTATTAAGTCTATTCCATTAGTTTGTCAATTATCCAGTAGTGAAGTGACTGTGTCTGTCAATCTATCATATATGTTGATTACCATACTGATGGACAATAATATGGAGTGTAGTAAGTGGTCGAAGGGTGTGTCATGATGGTGCAATGTCGAACTTTTTAAATATGAATGGTTAAATTTATTGAATTATTTCGAATTAGACCAAACTAATATAAATGCATAAGTTTTGGGTGTTAAAAATGTTATTATACCAAGCCATTATTTTAAATTTTGTGACAAATTTAATTTTTATGACAAAATGACTTGTTTTAATTAGTAACTTATTTGTTCTTAGACCTATAATTAAGTGACCGGATTGTTACTGTTAGAAGAAAAGTGATATGTTTGTTCCTAAACATAAAACTGAGTGACTAAATTGTCACTTTTAGAAGAAAAGTGACTTATTTATTACTAAAACTATAACTAAGTGACCTCTAGTTTATTTTACCCTAAAGAGAAATATGCTTTATTTAAAAAAATTCAAAAAAATTGGGAGGGCGATCGAATGAAAGCGAAAGGAAAGCAAACTTTACCAAACTCCAAATACCAGAGCTCCACGTAAGATATAATATTATTATAGGAAAAAACCGTTGCAGTTACCTGGAACTGAAAAGTTAAAAGAAAATAATATTTTAACCAATCAGTATTTATATACTTATTTTATAACATTATTATTATTATTATTATTATTATTATTTTAACGCGAAGCTTAATTCTCGGCAACGTCAGCTCTCGCCGGCTCGAGAATCGAAATTGTCACCAGTTGCAGCCGTAAGCCTCGATCTCTTCTCAACCATTACTGATTTCTCATCTTTATCAATTTTTTTCTTCATTTTTTCTGCTTTCGTTTTCCCCCTGTTCTTTTCTTTTTGGTAATGTTTGTCTCTCTCGATCCAATCTAGAAAGTTTATCAGCTCAAGGACTGAACACATGGATTTTATAAAGCAGATTAATATTCAGGTACTGTTCTTCCCCCAATTTTGTCTAATTTCATCTTATTATAAATTTTTGATCGATATGCTACTGAATTTCAGTTCAAACTTTGCTGATTATGTATTTTTTATATATTTATTTTTCTTTTAGGTTTCGGTATACATAATCCTGAGCTACGATCATGAAAAATAAGATTTGTTTCTTTTGTTTTTCTGTTTAGATTGGTGTGCATATTCTTCGTTTGGATCTAAGGTGATCTGATTGATTCTGGAATCTGTAGAAGAGAGAGGCATTTTGTATGCTTAGAATTGTAGCTAATTTTTTGTAAAAGTAGAAGACATAAGTAAGTGTTGGATTTGATTGAGGTAGCCTTTGTATGCGTAGGGGAACGCTAGATTTTGACTGAGAGGTTGTGAAAGTTAGTTGGTAAGAGAATAGCTTGATTATGAATTATCAGTTTGTCGGTTGAAGTGGAAAAGAGTTGCTCAAGGAGCTAAGGTATTGTGTATGAAGTAAATAGACACAGGAGCTTGTTTGTGGAACATGATCAAGGAGGCGCCTGTCTATTATGATCCATTGATTCAGCAAGAATATGCATGTGTTGTTCCCTGTGCAAGAAAGAATGTAAATAATAATAATGACTCTGTACAGACAGGTGAGGAATTCGCCACGGAGTTTCTTAAGGAGTGTGTTGGCACAAGAGGGATTCGTGCTATACCAGACGCAGCTCAGATATATGAGACGGGAGTTAGGATCAATCAGAACCAGAACCAACAGCTGGTGTATGAGGACCTAGCCCAAATTCTTGGGTTGAAAAGAATGGATTCTGAGTGTGTTTCTGATTTTTCTGATGTTGCTTCCGTGCAAGAGTCTTGTAGAGGGAGTGAAAATGGGCATTGTGTTGAAAAATTAAGTAAATACCAGAAGGAAGATGGTGATATGGGACAATTGGAAAGGAAGGCTTTTGGTGAATTGAACTGTGATAGGAGCCATCTCAATGTTTTTGCACCATTTACCACAGCCACTTACATAAGTGACTCTCCTAGTTCCAGAAACTTAACTGGGCAGGGAGCTTCTGATGGATCTCAATCTGGGAAAATGAAACTTCTCTGTAGCTTTGGAGGAAAAATATTGCCCAGGCCTGGTGATGGCAAACTCAGATATGTTGGGGGAGAGACACGGATTGTTACCTTTCAGAAATGTCTTTCTTGGGATGAGCTTGTGAGGAAATCGCTAAATATTTTCAACCAACCTCATGCAATCAAGTACCAACTTCCAGGTGAAGATCTTGATGCCCTTATATCTGTTTCTTCTGATGAAGACCTTCAGAATCTGATAGAGGAATATAATGGGCTTGAAAAGCTTGAGGGTTCTCAAAGGCTGAGGATATTTTTGATTCCCTTGGGGGAGTCTGAAAGTGCATCTTCCCTTGAGGCTAGCACCATTCAGCAGAGCAATCCTGATTACCATTACATGGTAGCTGTCAATGGGGTAGTAGATCATAGTCCTAAAAACAATTCTGGTGGGCAGTGTTTACCCAACGAAGGAAGTCAACTAGGACCTGCTTTGGATTATAACCCTAGTTTTCGGAAATGTTGTCCGACTTCAATACTTCCTTTGGAGACTATAGGTTGTCTTAATGCCTTGCATCCATCTCAAGTTTTCCATGATTCCCAGTATACAACCAGATCCTCACTTGCATCTCCGCCTATTTCTCCACAACCTATCCGGCATGGAGATTCCAAGAGTGTTTGTGCACAAGCAGTTGGTGGTAACTCCAGCAATGAAAGCAACAGTTCCTTCGTTGCAGCTCACTTGAATCCTGAGAACTGTGGCATAGAAAATCCTAACTATAAGCAAGTTCAACAGGTTCCACATGCCTTGATGAATTGGAATCACCCTTACGTAAAAGTCGATGCCAGCCAAGCCTACCAAGCACAAGAAGGGCAGTCACAAAGCCCTGATCCCCGCAAAAATTCCGCGCCTCTTTCAGTTTTAACTAAAAATAATAGTGATTGTTATGGCGTGTTACGTGAGAGGCCTATCTCACTTACTGCTGACCCATTGAGCCTGTTGTTAGCTTCTGTTGATCCCATGGACTCTCACCCAGGCATGATTCATGCATTTTCAGATTCAAAGCTGCTGGAGCTTGGAGGAAGGTCCGATTACTGTTCACAAGAAGGAACTAGCCCATCTTCACCTTCAATTTTAGTGCAGGAAAGGTTGATGCAACAACAAGATAACATTGGTTTATTGAAGTCCAGGGCACAAAATGATTTGTCAGATAATGATCCTACATCAGAGTCAATACTGGATATGCTGATATTTTCTCCAAATTCTGAAGCTTCATGCAGGAATAAACCTACTCACAAGGGTGCTGGTGATAGTAATGACAAGTTCCAAACAGCTAAAATTAATTCAAGTAAATCCATTATCATGACTCATAATAATTGCGATGAATATGATACATGTTTAGATGCCAGTAACAGGTCTGGTAAAGTTGATCCAGTTTTGCATCAAGGCGGAAAGCTTTATGAGTGGATATCCCCTGACAGCAATATGGTATACAACAACAAATTGTCTAATGCAGACTGCAATCGAACTTTTGCTGTTGCTATTGATTCTTGGAAAGAAGACTCACAAGTCCCCCAGCCTTCATCCTTGGATATAATGGATAACATAAAGCATCCGCAGACCTTGGACAAACCCACATATGATACAATTGAATGTTGTGAATTCAGTGGGAAAGTAACTGCTGGACAAGGGAGCATTACTTTATGCACTGACAACCCAGAAGTCACATGCTTATTTCCAAAGACCATGGACGACTTAAGAGATAAGAGTTCAGTGGGTGATCTTATCTCTGTGTCATTGCATGGCCCAATGTTTCTTGAACCACAACAATTGCAGTGCGTTACAAGTCAAAAGGATACATCTAAAGAAGATATGCTGATGAGCTCAACCAATTTGCACCTATCTGCAGTTCATGTTGACTCTGGTCTGTGCTCAAACTTGCACAAGAATGACCTTCATTCTATGTTACAGAATCCAGCAAAGGATGCAGCTTCTAGGAGAGAGGTTTCTCTCATTGATGATGACATTAATTATCCCAATCAGAATGCTGGGACGATGGTCCACACAGGATCTGTGCATGGAAATTCAATTGTAGGAGAGTTTATATTTGCTCAGACAGAAACCTCAAGCATGAACCGATATCAAATCCTGCCAGACCCGTTAGTTATTTTGGATGATGTGATCACAAGTGTGCCTTCAGGGATTGAAGTTTCATCTGCAATTGCCCCACCTGTGGATGTGATTGGCAATGATACCGTATCTAATATTGCTACTGATTTGGTTGATATAATTCCAGAACCTGAGTCTGAGGTAAGATGAGTTAAAGATCATGTACAACTAACTTGTTTAGATGATAGTTAACTTAGGTAGCTTAATGATTTTGTCCATAGGATGCTGCAGCTGATGATCAGGACAAGGATGATCCCTTCAGTGATGCCAAAATAGCAGAAATGGAAGCCAGTATCTATGGTTTGCAGGTTCGGTACTGAGCTGATTTATACCTGTTTTCAATAAAAGTTTCTTGTATAATAATGGCCAGTTCATGCAGTCTAGTTCGGTGAAATATTTTACCGTTAAAATTTCAACGGCAAATATTAAGTTCCCCTGTTTGATAGTTGAGAAAGCATTCTTTTTTGTTTTATTTGAATAAGGTTGCATTTAGTTAATCTACATTGAATTTTTCATTATGTATATGATTATGGTATCCTCATGATTTCAAACATGGATAACATGCAAAGTAACATATGCATTAGTTTGTAATTCGATCTTATTTGTCCCGTTTTTTTTTTTTTTGTCTTTTCTCCATTTCCTTGCCTTGCCATGACTTTGCCTTCATGTATATTGGTAATTGTCTTTAAAATAAACTCGAATAGCTTTCCTCTCTCTTTTTCATTGAAAGTCATCAATATCTCTGTCTACTTTAAGCATGGTAACCAGACTAGTGGTTTAGTTAGAAGATTTGATTTTATGTCAACTTCTGGTCAAATTTTCTTTTGTAACCCAAAACTTTGGAACAAATTATCTGCCCCTTGTTAGTCCCTCTCCAGTTTAGCTTTACTCCTTGCTTGTAAAATTAGCTTCTGAAGGAAATTTAAACTTTTCTGATTCTGGTGGACAGATTATAAAAAATGCTGATCTCGAAGAACTGAGGGAGCTAGGATCTGGTACATATGGTACTGTTTATCATGGAAAATGGCGGGGAACAGATGTTGCTATAAAGAGAATAAAAAAGAGTTGCTTTTCTGGGAGATCATCAGAACAAGACCGACAGGTTGGTCTCTGGAGATATTTTTCTTTCTTTTACCCCCGTCTTTCCAGTTTGTGATCTTAAAAGTAGGAGAGTTGATATTGAATCTCATAAGAAGCTTCATAATGATTTAGGGTACAGATTTGAGGATATATGCTTGCATTAAACACTATATTGATTCATCTTGAAGCAATTTTGTGTTTGTTAATATTCATGACGCCTGTTTCCATTTGTGCTAGTTATTCTGTTCTACAAATTTCGGCTGTCAAAAATTCTAAAGAGGAAAAAATGGAATATAGTTTGCTGGTTAGATACTTTGGTAGTGCACTTGCATTCTGGGTTTCGGCCAAAAATCATAAAAAATGGGCTGTAAAATATTGGTATTTTTATTATGTCATGGAAGTCAAATTCGTGGGGGTAACCTTGCTCTTCTTCCCATTGGTCTATTTTCATTGCAATTGGAGATTCATAATCTGCTTTTGTTATTTTCATAAGCTTGTCAGTTCTTGAGTTAAACTTGTTTTTAGCAGCTATGATATTTATTGCAAGAAAAGTTTAGCTATAATATTTAAACTGTTATGCTAATCACATGTTTTTATCATGAAAGATTAGCCTGTGTTTTTTCATCATTGTTTCAAATTTTAAATAGAGTCTTGGGAGGAAAGTAGAAGATGGTTTCTTTTTTTTATCATTCAGGGTGGGATTTGGGGTTGATTAAGAAGTATTAGGATAACTGGCTTAAATGTGAAAGAAACAACTGAAACTATACAGAGAGATTTGAGTCGCCTAGGCATTTTGTAGTTGTAAGATCCTTCAACCAATTTTGTAGTAATGTTCTTCATAGCAGTTGGAGTTATTTGCATGCCCAAAGCTGATGAATGTTTGGCTGCACCAGATCCAAGACTTCTGGAGAGAAGCACAGATCCTCTCAAATCTGCATCATCCAAACGTGGTCGCATTTTATGGAGTAGTACCAGATGGAAGTGGAGGAACGTTGGCAACTGTAACTGAATATATGGTAAATGGATCACTTAGGAATGTCCTAATCAAGAAGGAAAGGTAATATAGGTTCAATCTCTCAATTTTATAGTCCTTCACTCATTAATAATGTACGTACTGCCGGTTTTGGATTTCTTATGCAGATCACTTGATCTTCACAAAAGGCTCATAATTGCCATGGGTGCAGCTTTTGGCATGGAATACTTGCATTCCAAAAACATTGTTCATTTTGATCTTAAATGTGACAACTTGCTTGTCAATCTAAGGGACCCACAACAACCAATATGCAAGGTACTCACTCAATATGTTAAAGACAAACACTGGTCTCGCGGGCATTTTGATTTCAAGGTGCCTTCCGTGACATTATAAAATCATAAATGACCAGAAAGAACAATTCTTAATTCTGGTCAACTCCAAAATCATTTTTAACCCAAGAAGAATGGTGATCATATGTATATAGAATAACCTTAAACCTGCATGTTCCCCTCGTTACTAGTCTATATGCTGTAGCTTATCATGTAAGGAACTAGGAAGGCTTATGTTGCTGAAAGGTTTTCATTGGCTCTTCAATTGAAGCATGGCTACCTCGTGTTGTTTCTGCAGATTGGAGATTTTGGATTATCAAGAATCAAGCACAATACTCTAGTTTCAGGAGGTGTGCGAGGAACCCTGCCATGGATGGCACCAGAACTGCTAAATGGTAGCAGCACCAAGGTTTCTGAAAAGGTCAGTAAAGCCATATTCTAGTGCATGTCTTGTCACAGTGAAGGGAAGAAGTACACATGAAAGCCAAAATTTATTATATTAATTTGACAGGTTGATGTGTTCTCATTTGGAATTTCAATGTGGGAAATCTTGACGGGAGAGGAGCCATATGCCGATATGCATTGCGGTGCCATCATTGGTAAGGTTTTGATTTACCAATATGCTAATATCCCTGGTTGTGAATGGAAAATATACATGCATGGAAAATTGATTGAGATGTTATGACATGATATTAGTTCCGCCGTGGAGGGCATACATATGCTAAACCGGTGCATCAATTTTTTCTTTTGGTATATATTTTCTTTCGAGCATGAGGATTTGCATGTGATTTTCCCTATTCTTTTCTATATATGATTTTTTTTCTTTTATTTCTGGTAAGTCTACAATTTAGAAAGTTACAAAAATCAAGACAAAGAGGCTGGAAGAAACTAATATACTACTTGATTTCAAAAAGGTTTCTCTGGAATTTTACTCATAAATTGAAGCCCTATCATAAACTGCATACGCTTAACCATCTTTCCTTTCCAGTTTTTCACTACCTGTCTGAAAAGAAAACAAAAACCTTTCTGCTTTTCACCAAAATATAGCTTTCTGTTTGATCACTGATTTATGATTGCAGGAGGGATCGTGAAGAACACTCTTCGACCTCCTATTCCAGAATGTTGCCACCCCGATTGGAGGAACCTAATGGAACAGTGCTGGTCTCCTGATCCTGAATCTAGACCATCATTTACCGAGATCACAAACAGGCTGCGATCCATGTCTATGTCGCTTAAGCCGAAGGGAGCTAGTAATCAGGCGAAACAGACAGGACCCTAAGGTTATGGTAGACTCATCATTATACGCTAGCACCTATTTTGTAATTAGGTACACCTGTAAATCTTAATATCTCCAACAGGTCCTTTGAGCATGTGCATAAGTAGAGTTTGATGATCAATAGCCAAAAGTTTTTCTCCCCTTTTCAACATTTGTTTATTCTTTTGTAACAGAGTAAATTCGGGCCATAGTAGTTGAGCCTGAGAGAGAGCATTTGTTGATCTTTCCGACTGGTTTACTACTGCTGATTTTGTTGAAAATAGCGTGTCTGTATATGCATACAATTCTAGCAAATTTCATTGTTAGTCTGAGACCGTAATCAAAGATTAAAGAATGGGATTGCGGATTCCGAAATCAAGTTCTCGATTCTGAAATTGCTTTGATCCATCTCCAGTTTTATTTCTTCTTTTTCGTTCATACTTTTTTTTGGATAAGTAATCTTTTGATTGCCCAAAACAGCAAAGTGCTGTTACAAGAAACAATATACACCTATACCCCTATACATGTATACCCCAATTAGCACATAACTGAAAGTTAGTGCTATCCTCAATATCTATACATTTCTTATGGAGTTTAATACAAACAACCTCTTTTTCAAACGAACAATAGCCTCAGGAGTTCTAGAAATCCCCCTGAAAAGCATGTAACCCCCTTAGCCCGGTGTAGTCGCAAGACCGAACCAAGTGTAGCTCACGGGGAAAATTGAAGAAAAACCCGTTAAGATTTTCCTTCGATTAGCAAACCCTACACAACATTTATTATTAACCTTTTGTCTTTTTCTAGAGTCTTCAAATTAATCCTACATGTTTATGCAAGCAACGATTACAACCTCGCCTCAATCGAACATTGATTTGAAGTTCAATTGGCCTTTACAGCGATTAGGAACCAAAACGCAAAGAAACAAAAATTTAGAACGATCTATAACTAACAAAACAGGCACCCGTTTCGGAACAGACCAAGCCTGTTTCGGAACTACCAATTCCAGTAGCAAAACGTACCGAAACAGGGCTCACCCGTTTCGAGACCAACATGCTTGGGATGATTCCCCTGGCTCAAATACAACAGAGGCGTATCGAAACGACCCCGGGTTTCGATACAAGACCGAAAATGGCCTTGGAGTCTCGGAACGACCTTTATGTGTTTCAGAACATATAGGCCAAATATGCATACCGTATCGGAATGGTAGCAGCTGTTTCGAAACACACACCAGAAACATACTCACAGCAGCATCTTTAAACACTCAAACATGATTCAAACAACATGCTAACATCATAAACAAACATTCTATAGGCAAAAGGTCCTAGCACAACCAACCACAACGCATTAAAACATACATTGAAAACTCTAAGCATATAAGAGAGACTTCAAGCATCCAACAAGATGAAACAATCACATGGAAGGCCAAACTTTAAACCAAACCATTAACCAACATATAAAGTTCACAAACAAGATTTAAAAGGCATCATAAACATGTCTCAACACATGGAGTCTCCAACACAAAACCTCCCAAAACATTAAGGTCTTATCCCATTACTAACATACTATTATTTGTTGAGTGGATCAATGGATTGATCAAAGCCAAGAGGGGGCGGTGAATTGGGTTTTTAAAATTTGTTGGAGAAAGTGGAATGACTAAAATTGAAGAACAAGGCAATTTACAGTGGTTCAAGTTTCAAATGAACTCTACATCCACTACCTTAGCTACCACTAAGGATTTTCCAACAATCTACTAATTGCTCTTCCCTTTTTCAAGGCTTAGGAGGTAACCTTTACAATACCAGTCAAATTTTTCTACCCAAAATTTGACCAAACCCTCACAAGGATACAAAGAAGAATTATAAGGCAAGTAGAATATCTCTCAATACAAATTTGTCCCTTTTGATACAAGCACTCAACCTAAATTGGAATACAAGATTGGAATTACACACAACACAATTTGAGATTTTACAAGAATGAGAAATTAGGCACTTTGAGCTTGGATTTTTGTAAAGATGTTTCTCTTGGATGCAATAGTTGTTGCCGGTCTTCAATAAGCTTGATTTTATACCTTCTCCATCAATTCTAACCGTTTGGATGGTTAGGGTATTGATTATAGCCGTTGGGACCTCTCTTTCCACCATAAATGCACTTCTGCAGCCTACCGTATCGGTACGCAGAGATCCGTATCGATACATGTCTCAAAACAGAAAGAGCCGTTGCACAATTACAAGAGGAGTGTATTGATACGCGTGTAGGCGTATCGATACGGGTTAGTGAAGTGTTTCGGTACGGGTAAGACTGTATCGATGCAATTATTCCCACAAAGCTCACTAGAAGATTCCGTTTTGATACGAGTAAGAGCGTATCGGTACGGGACAACCAACTCTTTAAAAGTCTGTTACCTAACAACTGACACCAACGGTCGAAAACATTTAAGGCTTCTGAATTTAAAATTCCATTAAATCCGTATCGATACGGGTGACACCGTATCGGTACGCCATTCAAACTTAGTGTGATTTTATAGAGAGAGCGTATCGATACAGATACAATTTGTTTCGATACCCTGTTTCGATACGGTAAGGGGCGTATCGAAACGAATTTCTCCAGTGGCCAAGTTTGTAAATAAGGTATCGACACGGCTAGGAGCGTATCGATACGCATATGCGATTTTCAATAGTTTGGCCTTGGAACACTTAGAAAATATTTTAGAGTTTGAGTTTTTTCAAACTAAAGTGAAGCCTTGTTGGTTTGAAACCTTTTGAGGGACTTAAAAATCTTTTTCAAGTTTTTCAATTTAATCCTTAAAATACTTTTTTATATCAAAATCAAACATAGGTTTTACAATCTCCCCCTTTTTGATATAACAAAACCAAAACTTGAAATTTTTTAAGCTTTTGAAAAACTTTAGAAAACAACTCCCCCTTAATATAGGCTAGGTAAAATTTAAGTGAGCTTGATCACTCTCCCCCTTTTTGTTAGATAAAAAATAAGAGACATAGATAGACATAGGCAAAAGGCACAAACAATAACCAAGCAACATATAATAGATAAACATTAAGTTCATAACAAAGGAAACATCAAAATAAAATCCAACTAACAATAATCAAAACATAGGTTTTAAACTTAATCCTAAAGAACATAATTCAAAGTGCATAAATAGAAATCCTAAATGACATGAATGGAATGCAAAGAAAATCTACTACTCTTCTCCATCGCCATCTTCATCGTCCTCTTCGTTGGCATCATCATTATTCCTCCTAGATTGACGCCACTAATCATGAAAAACGGTAAGAGAGATGTTCATCGAATTGTGTCCGCCTTCAAGAGAAGTGAGACGCGTCTCCACATTTTTCACGCGATCTTCAAGGCTTGTGAAGCGTGTGTCTATGGCGGCAAACCCTGAGTTCATGACTCGATCTATGGAAGTAATTCCCGTGCGTAAGCCCATGAATTATTCGTTGAGAAAGGTCAAAAGAGCATCCATGGAAGGTGGAGGAGGAGCTTGAGGAGCTTGACGATTGGCAATCTCTTCCGGAATCGCATCGCTAGGAAGCTCGAAGAGACGAAGCCAACTACCATTGAAGTAATGAAACTTTCCCCTTGAAAGAGATCTCTCATCAATGGGATTGGTGAGGGGTGTCAGGTAGTCGTGAGAGCAGTCAATCTCCTTTTGAGTGAAGAAATAGCTCAAGGCGGTGCCATATGTGAATGAAGTAACAAGAGTTGCATGGCGGTGTTGCACGAGATAGACAATCTCCGCAAACATGATGCGAGCAAGATTTGGTTGTTGTCTTTGGCAAAAGCACCAAATCCAAAAGTCATCAACTTGGCGGATGGTTGAATATTTCCCTCCCGAAGGCCTAAACCACCAAGTAATCATCAAGTGAAGGATTCGATCTTGAGCATTGAGAACCGTCACGGAACCCCCCAAGACATGGCCAAGAGATTTCTCATCTTCGATACCCTCATCCTCTAACTTAAAAACAACACAAAGAGATGGAACATCAACGGTAATCTTCTTGCCCATGAGATAGGAGTTAACGGCAACAATATTACCCGAGGGATCGACGACACACTTGGCATTAGCATAGAATATCAAAACCAAATTGCGAAAGAAAAAGCCTGGGATTTGTAGAAAATCCATAAATTTCCATTCTTGGAGCAAATATAAGTAGACAAATTTGAAGCGCTCCGAATTAAGAAAAGGAACGGAAATTACCCTCTCCGGTTGGATTTTGTAATTTTGAAAAAAACGAAAGTAATTGAGTTCCCCGGTGGTTCTAAAGCATCTTTGATAGATAAGGATCAAATTAGGGCGAGTACCATCTCCTAGATTGGATGCTTCACCGACTTCGCTAGTACGCGCTCTCTTTTTGGGTGCCATTGTCTAGAGAAATTGATCAAAATAATGTGTATGCATTAATTTTTCTCATTCAACTCATGTAAATCAATAATCAAGGTTTTTGAAAGAATTTTTTTTGAAAGGCAAATCAAAACAAAAAGGTTTGATAAAGTTTGTTTTTGAAAGAGCAAAACAAAACAAAAAGAGTTTAAAACAAAAATCACAAAGAAAAATAAAAAGAGGAAAATAATTTTATACCTTGATATTGATAAAGAGAGAAATGGTTGAAGAACTTGCACCAAATTGATGGAGATCTTTAAAAACTTTGCTTGATGTTGAAAAACCCTCAAGAGATTTTTAGTTTTGTGGTGAAAATATGAGGGATTGAGAGACTTTTTATAGAGTAAAAACGACTAGGGTTTTGAAATTTTAGTTTTAGTAAAAGTGAAACTCTTTTAATGCCATTAAGTAGCAGTCTGCGCGATCGAGTATCGATACGCCTAAGGGTGTATCGATACGGGGGTAAAATGGTAAATCCCTGGAAACGCGTGTCAAGGGACCGTATCGAAACAGATAGTATTCGTATCGAAACGTTCTCAACTCGTATCGAAACGAGTTTAACCGTATCGATACCCGTAAGAGAGAAAATACAGTCTGATCAACTAATGAAGTACTCATATCGATACGCATAAGGCCGTATCGATACCCTATGCCCAAAATGCATTTTTGGCTTTTAGAACAACCAAAGGCTCGACTTTAACGTCTCCTAAATGAATGCAATTGATGAATGAGCAAGTTTAAGCATGTTCTAACAGAAGCATACTCCCCTAGCTATAAGCAAGGTTTCTATCAAGATCAACAACACGTAAACATGCATTTTCACAAATTCAAGCAATTTTAACCTCAAAAGAGTCCTAAAGGGTCAAGATAGGCTAGTTAGACCTGGCTCTCTCATAAGATACCAAAAATGCTCTTTGTCTAGAGGTTTGGTAAAAATGTCCGCTAGTTGGTTCAAGGTGTCAACGTACTCTATAACAACATCTTCCTTAAGGACATGATCTCTAATGAAATGATGCCTTATTTCTATATGTTTGGTTCTAGAGTGTTGGATGAGATTTTTGGTTAGGCATATAGCACTAGTGTTATCACACTTAAGGGGTATGGATTCAACTTTAACTTCATAATCTAAGAGTTGTTGCTTCATCCAAAGGACTTGAGCACAACAACTCCCTAAGGATATGTACTCGGCTTCGGTGGTAGATAGAGCTACATTGTTTTGTTTCTTAGAGAACCAAGATATGAGCATACTACCTAAGAATTGGTAAGTTCCCGAAGTACTTTTCCTATCAATTTTACATCCCCCATATTCCGCATCCGAATAAGCATGAAGATTGAAGGTTGAGTCTTTAGGGTACCAAAGACCTAGACAAGGAGTATCTCTATGGTACCTAAAGATTCTTTTAACGACTATAAGGTGGGACTCTCTAAGACTAGCTTTAAACCTAGCACACAAGAAAACACTAAACAATATATCCGGTCTACTTGCGGTAAGATAAAGCAAAGATCCAACTCCAAGCCAAACTTCTTGAGCATATCTTTCACGTACTTTGCTTGATTGATGAAGGTGCCATCCTTCCTTTGCTTGATTTGGAGTCCCAAGAAGAATGAGAGCTCCCCATCATGCTCATCTCGAATTCACCTTGCATTAACTTAACAAACTCTTTGCAATGACACTCATTAGTAGATCCAAAAATGATATCATCAACATATATTTGCACTACTAAGATGTCATTTTTATATCTTTTTATGAAAAGTATAATGTCCACCTTACCTTTTTCAAAACCTTTTTCAATCAAAAAGTTTGAAAGCCTTTCATACCAAGCTCTAGGAGCTTGTTTTAAACCATAAAGTGCTTTGGTTAGCTTAAAAACATGATTTGGAAAGTTTGAATCTTCAAAACCCGGTGATTGTTCCACATACACTTCCTCATTTATAAAACTATTTAAAAATGCACTTTTCACATCCATTTGAAAAAGCTTGAAATTATGATAACATGCATATGCAAGCAACATCCTAATAGCCTTCATTCTAGCTACGGGTGCATAGGTTTCATCAAAATCTATTCCCTCTTCTTGAGTGTAACCTTGAGCAACTAATCTAGCTTTGTTTCTCACAATGTTACCACTCTCATCTAGTTTATTCCTAAATACCCATTTAGTTCCTATAGTAGATTGATTACTAGGCCTTTCAACTAATGTCCATACATTACTTCTCTCAAATTGATTTAACTCTTCTTGCATAGCCATAATCCAAAAATCATCTTTTAATGCTTCTTTAATGTTTTTAGGCTCAATGCATGAGATAAAAGCAACATGATTCATGAGTTTGAGAGAAGATCTAGTAGTTACCCCCTTGGATGGATCACCCAAGATTTCACCACCTTTGACATAGTTGTACTCCCTTGGGTAGCTCACTTCCTTTTCCTCAAGAGCTAAGTCCTTCAAGGCTTCAAGAGGTGGATCTTGTGCATCTTCTTCTTTAGTTGGAATCTCATCCTCCTTTGAAGTTTGTCCTCCATCAAAGGCATCAAGGATTCCTACATCATCATCATCACAAGATTCCTTCCTCAGAAGGAGGTTATCATCGAAAACAATATGAATAGACTCTTCTACTACTAAAGTTCCTTTTATTAAATACACGATAGACTTTAAAGTTCAAAGAGTATCCTAAGAAAATATCTTCATCACTTTTAGCATCAAATTTACCTAAGTTGTCTTTTCCATTATTTAAAACAAAACACTTGCAACCAAATGGATGAAAATAGCTAATGTTAGGTTCTTAGATTTTAAAATCTCATAAGGTGTTTTCTTTAAAATTGGCCTAATCATTACTCGATTTACAATGTAGCAAGCGATATTTGTGGCTTCCGCCCAAAAATATTTAGGTAAATTGTTTTCACAAAGCATGATTCTAGCCATTTCTTGTAAAGTCCTATTTTTCCTCTCAACTACCCCATTTTGTTGAGGAGTTCGAGGAGCCGAAAAATTGTGGTTAATGCCATTTTCATTTAAAAACTCTTCAAAACCTATATTTTGAAACTCAGTTCCATGATCACTTCTAATGTGAGAAATCTTAAGTTCAAGATCATTTTGAGTTAATTTTGAAAATGTGATGATTTTTTCTAAAGCCTCATCTTTTGTACCTAAGAATAGAACCCAAGCAAATCTAGAATAGTCATCAACAAGAACAAAAGCATACGATTTACCACCCAAGCTCATAGTTCTAATAGGCCCAAAAAGATCCATGTGCATCAATTGTAAACATCTACTAGTAGAGACATCATTAATGTAACACCCGGGTTTGGGGGTCGGGTGAAATAAATAAATGAAATAATGTTTTGGGTTTCGGTTTTATAATTAAAATAATAAAATATTATTTTGGGCTTCACATATTCAAAGCAAACCTTTTATGTTGGACCAAATTAAATTGAAACCCATTTTCCATGGAACTTGCCATTTCATTAATGGTAAATCTGTAAATAAATAAACTTTCAAACTTAAAGCCCCTTTTCACTAAAATGAGCCTTATCATCGTCTTCCTCATTTCCCCCTTTTCATTTTTACACGACAACTGAGCTCTCCTTTCACCTATTTACTATTCCATTCTCTTACAACTTCATCTTTGGAGCTTTTTGAAAGGTAAATATGTTTTTGACTTGGCCTTGCCCTTCTCTACATTTTGGTATCTTTAGATTTCATTAAAACTATGTATTTTTTGCATTTGGGTTTTTCAAAGTTTTAGGTCAAAGGTTGAAGCTTAATGATTCTTTATCAAAGCTTTTGATTTATTATGGTTAGGTACGTTGTTTATGAACCATAAGGTCCAACATATGTGAATTTTGAAGTGTTTTATAAAGATTTTCGTATTTGGGTTTTAATGGGGTTTTTGAAGGGTTTTAAGATGAGTTTTGGGTGTGTTTAATGTTGGAAATTGAAGGCTATTGGTTGTATGTTGGTTGAGGATTGTTTTAGAAGCTTTTAGAGGTGTTAAAAGTGTTTGAAACAAGAGTTTTGGATGTGGTTTATTGGCTGCTCGGGTTTGGGAGTTTTGGGGTTGTTCTTGGCTTGAGAATCATGTGTTTTATGCTTGAGTAGTGTTCCGGGTTTGCTACATTGATGTATGAATTGATTTGAGGTTGTTTTGATTGTGTTGAGTTGTTTAGAAGCAAGAGTTTGTGTTGGTGAAGCATCGAGAGTGAATCCGGAAGCTTGAAGGTCTTGGTTGCTTAGTTGTTGAGCTTGGAAGTGAAGGTGAGTGGTTAAACGTTTTAAATTGGCTTTTGAGTATTGGTTCAAGCATGTGGACTAGGTTGGGCTTGGTAGACCCACCTAGAGTTGGGATTAGAGTGATAGCCTAATCCCAAGCTTAATTAGAGACTTTGGTTGACCTTTAGTTGATGTGTATGCCTCTTGTTTACTTGTGCTTATGGTGTTATGTATAATGTGTTATACATGTATGTTGAGGCATGGTTGTGATGCATTGTTATATGCATGTGGATTGTGCATGATGGTAATCATGGTAAGTACGTGCTAAGCATAGAAGTGATATGAAATGACATTGTGGATTGTGTTTAATATTGGCACTAGTATGCTTGGGTACAAATGATCGATCATTAGGATGTTAGCGTGCACACGCGAGTCAAATGCGCGCGTGGTCTTGGTGATGGTAGTCATCAAGATAGAGCACGTGTTCGCCCGGAAAACCTTCTTATATATATGGTAGTCGATGATGAGTGTAATCCCATCGACGGGGCGTGAGGATGAGTGGAATCCCCTCCGCGTGAACGGTGATGAGTGTAATCCCACCGTAAGGTAATGGTTGTGTTGGACGTGAGTTCCAACGTGTTATCCGCGTATTCGAGTCATAGCTAGGTGCCAATATGAGATGATATGAATACCGATATGTGGTACTATGTGTTGCCAATGTGGATTGATATATGTGTTTACATATGATGTGGTTTGGACTTGTTGATCATGGCATAATATTGAATATATGTTCATGCATCATTTATACTTTTGGCTATTGTGGATCGAAGGTAAGATCATGCATTATTACCTTGGTTGTGCTCGTGCTTGGACCCTGCATTGTCAAGGTTTGTTTTAATGAGCTTACCCTCACTAAGCTTTATGCTTACGCTCTCTTTTGTTCGGCAATGCAGATCCGTAGTTCGTGGGTTGCTAGTGCAAGAAGGGGGCCTCCAAGTGTGCCTTGTGGTGCTATCTTAGCTATCAAGTATGGACATTTTAGTTAAAGGATGTAATAGTCAAGCAATGGGATATGTATTTGTTGCTTTGATGCTTTTGAAGTATGTTGGTGTTGTTTTTTTAGGAGCATGTTAGACTCCTTTAAATGCTTATGTTGTTTTGGGTTTTGGATGCCATGTTTGGATTGTAAACCATGTTTGAATTGCCTACCTGGAATGCCTAAGTGTATGCCTTGTTGAAGCTTGTTATCTAAATTGCCTTGTATGAACCTTATGTTTGGTTTGTTGGTGCTTGAGTGTATGGTTCTTATATGTTTGATGTGTTATGCATGCTGTAGATGCTTGGTTGCCTTTTAGTTGTTGCTTGATGTGTTTTTGGGACAACCTTGCACCAAAAACCAGCTAAAACCAATCTGCAGACTGAGGGCGTTTCGAAACGGTTGACCCCGTTTCGATCCGGTCCCTTTGTTACGGGCCAGGCGTTTCGGTATGCTAGGGGGCCGCTTCGATACATTTTTGCTACTGGAAATCTGAGAATTTGATGAGAAATTAACGTATCGAAACAGGCCTTAGCGTTTCGGAACGGCTTTCGTATCGTTGAGCACGAGAGGTTGACCGTTGAGGTCGTTTCGATACGGGCCACCCTTGTTTCGAAACGGTCTCATCGGGTTGACTTTGGCCAGTTGACCTAGTCAAGGCGTATCGAAACACCCTATAGGCGTTCCAATACGGCCTGCTGTACAAGAATAAAATGGGTTGTTTAATGTGGGCTGTTGTCTGTTTACCTCAACGTTTCTTCCGCTGTTGCTTTCCTCACATAGGGTTATTAATACATCTAGAAAAGATAATTTAAATGAAAAAGTTTTCCTTGGGTCGGTAACCGAAATGGAGCCTTAACGGGTTTCGCCTCGGTTATCCTCGTGTAGCCCACTCGGATCGGTCAAGCGTCCGGACCGAGACGAGGGGATTACACTTTTTGGTATCAGAGCCTAAGGTTTCCGAGACCTTGAATAGGTAAGTGAGGTGAGTTGTGTTTGTATGTTGAAAATGCACGGTGTTTGCTTGCCATGTAAGCATGTTTGCTTGTTTACCAAGTATGCCTTGTTGTATGCTGGTTTGAGCATGTATGTATGTTGTTTTGTTTGAATCATGTTGTGTAGAGTCCCATTGCTACTATTACATCGGAAAAAGGATTTTTAAAGTGAGGGAACATACTTGAGCCACTTGGAACCCTTGCCTTGCTAACCCTATCTTTTGTGCTTTCTTGTTGTTGTTGTAGTTGTTGTTTGTGAGCGCGATGTCGAGGCCTAGGGGTAGACCGAGGATGTTTCGTCAAGAACCTCGGGTTGCGGCTCCTGTTAATGAGCCGGTGGCTGGAGTAGAGGCTCATGTGGTAGAGCCTTCTACTGGGGTTAGAGCTCCTCCACCACCTCCACCACCACCACCTCCTCAGCCTGGAGTAGGAGGCGATGATGGAGCTGAGGGAGAGGGACCTCAGGTTGGCCAGGGTGGCCAAGGTCCTGCCGGAATAGATATGACTTCGCTTGTACAAGCTATAGCGGGAGCATTTCAAGCTGCAGTTGCCGGGGCTCAGGCTGCAGCACAACCTAGAGGTGATGATACTAGTTTACCGTTAGAGAGGCTCCGTAGCCTAGGGGCAGAAGAGTTTAGAGGGTATACACCTGAGAGATCCGAGTTGTGGTTGGAGAAGACAGTCCGCATCTTAGCTCAGATGGGTTGTGTGGGTGCTCGCAAGTTGAGCTGTGTGATTTCTTTGCTACAGGGTGATGCCTACACCTGGTGGGTCACCATTACTACTGGGGTTCCTGAGGCTGAGATTGGATGGGATTTCTTTGAGTCTGCTTTCCGGAAGAGGTACTTGGGGCCGAGATATCTTGATGAGAAGAAGCGAGAGTTCATGGCTCTTGTTCAGGGAGATGCTTCTGTGACTGACTACGAGATTCGTTTTGTTCGTTTGAGTCAGTACGCTCCAGAGTTGGTTCCTACTGAGAGGGACCGTTGTAACCGTTTCAGATATGGGCTTCATGAGGAAGTTAAGAGGTATACCTTAGCTTCAGATTACATTGATTTTGATGTCTTAGTTGCTAGGGCCAAGGACATTGAGCATAGCTTGGGGCTGACCAAGCGTTCAGGAGGATCTAGTTCTGGAAAGAGATATAATAACTTTGACCGTGGTGATGCCAAGAGGCATCGGGGTGGCAGACAGCAGTTTGACCACAGGCGTGGCGGTGGCCACCATGGTAGAGGCCACCAGGGCCAGAGAGCTGGAGGGCGTTTGCCCGAGTGCACACGTTGTGGGAGATAGCATTCTGGAGAGTGTTGGGGTAACTTCCATGCTGGTTGGAACTGTGGTTCGAGGGACCACTTCAGGAGGGAGTGTCCGCATTAGGCGACACAGGCGCCGAACATAGCACAGGCTCCTGCGAGAGCGATTGATTATCAGAGAGGCCGTGGGCGCGGTCGTGGCTATTTCCAGCCTCAGGCTAATGCTCCTAGGACAAATGCTCAGAGGAATCTTGCTCATGTTGTGGTAGTACAGCCAGAGGCAGGTGGGCCAGCGAGAGTTTATGCTCAGAGAGAGGCCAGGAACGACACTGATGTGATAGCAGGTAATTTTGAGTTACATTCTATGTCTTTGCTTTCTTTGGTTGATTCGGGTTCTACGCATTCCTACATTTTGAGTGAGCATGCACAGAAGTTAGATATACCTGTTGAGATCTTAGATGTAGGTATGCATGTGACTAGTTCCTTTGGTGAGACAGTTGTAGTTAGACGAATGTATAGGAGGTGTCCGCTGAAGATTCAGGGTCATGTGTTTCCCGTTGATATGATGGAGCTTCCATTTTATGGTTTTGATATTATTCTGGGTATGGACTGGTTAGTTGAGCATAGAGTTGGTGTAGACTTTGAGACGAAGAGAATTGCTTTGAAGCTTTCTGATGACTACGAGGTAGTAGTAGTAGGCGAGAACATTAAGTTCTTGTCGAATGTTGTATCAGCTTTAGAGGCTCATAGGTTGATGGATTCTGGATGTGGGGCTTACTTAGCATATGTGATGAATCCGAATATGAGCGAGGCTAGACCGAAGGACATCAGAACAGTTTGTGATTTTTCGGATGTGTTTCCTGAAGAGTTACCAGGTTTGCCTCCTGACAGAGATGTTGAGTTTGTGATTGAGACTGTTTCAGGGTCTACTCCAGTTTCTATTGCTCCGTATCGTATGGCTCCGAAAGAGTTGAAAGAATTGAAGAGTCAGCTTCAGGAGTTGTTAGACCGTGGTTTTATTAGGCCTAGTAGTTCACCTTAGGGTGCTCATGTGTTGTTTGTAAAGAAGAAAGATGGCAGTATGAGAATGTGTATTGACTACAGTCAGTTGAATCAGTTGACCGTGAAGAACAAGTATTCGTTGCCTCGCATAGATGATTTGTTTGATCAGTTGAGGGGTGCTTCAGTGTTCTCAAAGATAGACTTGAGATCAGGGTACTATCAGTTGAAAGTAAAAGAGTGTGATGTTCCGAAAACAACTTTTAGGACTAGATATGGTCACTATGAGTTCCTTGTGATGCCATTTGGGCTCACGAATGCACCTGCAACATTCATGGATATGATGAACAGAATTTTCAGAGATTATCTAGACCGTTTTGTAGTTGTTTTCATAGATGACATTCTTGTGTACTCTAGATCAGAAGAAGAGCATGATGAGCATTTGAGACTTGTTTTACAGAGATTGTTGAGTAACCAGTTGTATGCGAAGCTCAATAAATGTGAGTTTTGGATTCGAGAAGTTGTGTTTCTTGGCCATATTGTATCGGCTGAAGGTATCTATGTTGATTCGACGAAGATTGAGGCTATTGTTGAGTGGAAACAACCTAAGTCTGTGACTGAGATTAGGAGTTTCCTAGGATTAGCCGGCTACTATAGGAGATTTGTTGATGGTTTCTCTAGAGTAGCTGCTCCTTTGACTAAATTGTTGCAAAAGGGAGTTAAGTTCGAATGGTCAGATGCGAGACATAAGGCTTTTGAGAAATTGAAAGAAGCTTTGACAAATGCTCCAGTGTTGGTACAACCAGTTTCAGGTAAAGAATTTGTAATCTATAGTGATGCTTCCTACATAGGGTTAGGTTGTGTTTTGATGCAAGAAAGAAGAGTTGTTGCCTATGCTTCGAGACAGTTGAAAGTGCATGAGAAGAACTATCCTACTCACGGTATAGAGTTAGCTGCAGTTGTGTTTGCATTGAAGATTTGGCGTCACTACTTGTATGGTGAGAAGTGCATAGTTTACACCGATCATAAGAGCTTGAAGTATTTGATGACTCAGAGAGAGTTGAACTTGAGACAAAGAAGATGGCTTGAGTTGTTGAAAGATTATGATTTGACCATAGAATACCATCCGGGTAAGGCAAATGTAGTAGCCGATGCTTTGAGTAGAAAAGTTGCAGTTGAGTTGCGAGCTATGTTTGCTAGATTGAGTGTATCCAGTGATGGTGGTTTGATTATTGAGATGCAAGTGAAGCCTTCCTTGATTCAGTTGATTAGAGAGAAGGAGTTGCAAGATGTGTCTTTAGTTCCTCATGTTCAGGACATAGCCGAAGGTAGACCGACCGAGTATAGTTTTAGTAGTGAGAATGTGTTATGCTTCAGAGACAGAGTTGTAGTGCCAGAAGATGTTGAGTTGAGACGTCTGATTTTGAGCGAAGCACATTCGAGTCCTTTTTCTATGCATCCGGGTAGTACTAAGATGTACCGTGATTTGAAGAGCGATTACTTCTGGGTTGGTTTGAAGAAGGATGTAGCCGAGTATGTGAGCCGTTACATGGTTTGTCAGAGAGTGAAGGCAGAACATCAGGTTCCTTCAGGTTTGTTACAGCCTTTGAAGATTCCGGAATGGAAATGGGAGAGAATCACCATGGATTTTGTGTCGGGGTTACCGTTGTCTCCTTCGAAGAAGAATTCTGTTTGGGTGATAGTTGATAGATTCACTAAGTGTGCTCACTTCTTAGTAGTGAACACTACGGATTCTTTAGACAAGTTGGCGAATTTGTACATTCGTGAGATTGTGAGACTTCATGGAGTTCCGAAGTCTATTGTTTCAGATAGGGATCCGAGATTCACATCAAGGTTCTGAGGTTGTTTGCATAATGCTCTGGGTAGCCGTTTGCACTTCAGTACTTCTTATCATCCGCAGTCAGATGGACATTCAGAGCGAGTGATACAGATTTTAGAGGATATGCTTCGTTGTTGTGTGATTGACTTCCAAGGTTCTTGGGAGAAGCACTTGCCCTTAGTCGAGTTTGCTTACAACAATAGTTACCAGGCTAGTATACAGATGGCTCCCTATGAGGCTTTGTATGGTAGACGATGCAGGACTCCGATTTGTTGGGCTGAAACGGGTCAGGTGAAATAATGTAACACCCGAGTTTGGGGGTCGGGTGAAATAAATAAATGAAATAATGTTTCGGGTTTCAGTTTTATAATTAAAATAATAAAATATTATTTTAGGCTTCACATATTCAAAGCAAACCTTTTATGTTGGACCAAATTAAATTGAAACCCATTTTCCATGGAACTTGCCATTTCATTAATGGCAAATCTGTAAATAAATAAACTTTCAAACTTAAAGCCCCTTTTCACTAAAATGAGCCTTGTCATCTTCTTCCTCATTTCCCTCTTTTCATTTTTACACGACAAGTGAGCTCTCCTTTCACCTAGTTACTATTCCATTCTCTTACAACTTCATCTTTGGAGCTTTTTGAAATGTAAATATGTTTTTGACTTGGCCTTGCCCTCCTCTACATTTTGGTATCTTTAGATTTCATTAAAACTATGTATTTTTTGCATTTGGGTTTTTCAAAGTTTTAGGTCAAAGGTTGAAGCTTAATGATTCTTTATCAAAGCTTTTGATTTATTATGGTTAGGTACGTTGTTTATGAACCATAAGGTCCAACATATGTGAATTTTGAAGTGTTTTATAAAGATTTTCGTATTTGGGTTTTAATGGGGTTTTTGAAGGGTTTTAAGATGAGTTTTGGGTGTGTTTAATGTTGGAAATTGAAGGCTATTGGTTGTATGTTGGTTGAGGATTGTTTTAGAAGCTTTTAGAGGTGTTAAAAGTGTTTGAAACAAGAGTTTTGGATGTGGTTTATTGGCTGCTCGGGTTTGGGAGTTTTGGGGTTGTTCTTGGCTTGAGAATCATGTGTTTTATGCTTGAGTAGTGTTCCGGGTTTGCTACATTGATGTATGAATTGATTTGAGGTTGTTTTGATTGTGTTGAGTTGTTTAGAAGCAAGAGTTTGTGTTGGTGAAGCATCGAGAGTGAATCCGGAAGCTTGAAGGTCTTGGTTGCTTAGTTGTTGAGCTTGGAAGTGAAGGTGAGTGGTTAAACGTTTTAAATTGGCTTTTGAGTATTGGTTCAAGCATGTGGACTAGGTTGGGCTTGGTAGACCCACCTAGAGTTGGGATTAGAGTGATAGCCTAATCCCAAGCTTAATTAGAGACTTTGGTTGACCTTTAGTTGATGTGTATGCCTCTTGTTTACTTGTGCTTATGGTGTTATGTATAATGTGTTATACATGTATGTTGAGGCATGGTTGTGATGCATTGTTATATGCATGTGGATTGTGCATGATGGTAATCATGGTAAGTACGTGCTAAGCATAGAAGTGATATGAAATGACATTGTGGATTGTGTTTAATATTGGCACTAGTATGCTTGGGTACAAATGATCGATCATTAGGATGTTAGCGTGCACACGCGAGTCAAATGCGCGCGTGGTCTTGGTGATGGTAGTCATCAAGATAGAGCACGTGTTCGCCCGGAAAACCTTCTTATATATATGGTAGTCGATGATGAGTGTAATCCCATCGACGGGGCGTGAGGATGAGTGGAATCCCCTCCGCGTGAACGGTGATGAGTGTAATCCCACCGTAAGGTAATGGTTGTGTTGGACGTGAGTTCCAACGTGTTATCCGCGTATTCGAGTCATAGCTAGGTGCCAATATGAGATGATATGAATACCGATATGTGGTACTATGTGTTGCCAATGTGGATTGATATATGTGTTTACATATGATGTGGTTTGGACTTGTTGATCATGGCATAATATTGAATATATGTTCATGCATCATTTATACTTTTGGCTATTGTGGATCGAAGGTAAGATCATGCATTATTACCTTGGTTGTGCTCGTGCTTGGACCCTGCATTGTCAAGGTTTGTTTTAATGAGCTTACCCTCACTAAGCTTTATGCTTACGCTCTCTTTTGTTCGGCAATGCAGATCCGTAGTTCGTGGGTTGCTAGTGCAAGAAGGGGGCCTCCAAGTGTGCCTTGTGGTGCTATCTTAGCTATCAAGTATGGACATTTTAGTTAAAGGATGTAATAGTCAAGCAATGGGATATGTATTTGTTGCTTTGATGCTTTTGAAGTATGTTGGTGTTGTTTTTTTAGGAGCATGTTAGACTCCTTTAAATGCTTATGTTGTTTTGGGTTTTGGATGCCATGTTTGGATTGTAAACCATGTTTGAATTGCCTACCTGGAATGCCTAAGTGTATGCCTTGTTGAAGCTTGTTATCTAAATTGCCTTGTATGAACCTTATGTTTGGTTTGTTGGTGCTTGAGTGTATGGTTCTTATATGTTTGATGTGTTATGCATGCTGTAGATGCTTGGTTGCCTTTTAGTTGTTGCTTGATGTGTTTTTGGGACAACCTTGCACCAAAAACCAGCTAAAACCAATCTGCAGACTGAGGGCGTTTCGAAACGGTTGACCCCATTTCGATCCGGTCCCTTTGTTACGGGCCAGGCGTTTCGGTACGCTAGGGGGCCGTTTCGATACATTTTTGCTACTAGAAATCTGAGAATTTGACGAGAAATTAACGTATCGAAACGGGCCTTAGCATTTCGGAACGACATTCGTATCGTTGACCACGAGATGTTGACCGTTGAGGTCGTTTCGATACGGGCCACCCCTGTTTCAAAACGGTCTCATCGGGTTGACTTTCTCCAGTTGACCTAGTCAAGGCGTATCGAAACACCCTATGGGCGTTCCAATACGGCCTGCTGTACAAGAATAAAATGGGTTGTTTAATATGGGCTGTTGTCTGTTTACCTCAACGTTTCTTCCGCTGTTGCTTTCCTCACATAGGGTTATTAATACATCTAGAAAAGATAATTTAAATGAAAAAGTTTTCATTGGGTCGGTAACCGAAGTGGAGCCTTAACGGGTTTCGCCTCGGTTATCCCCGTATAGCCCACTCGGATCGGTCAAGCGTCCAGACCGGGACGAGGGGTTACAATTAATGGATTTAAAGGATGATCTATGTTGTTTACCCTTAGAGAAAGCATCACATATTTTATCATTTGAGAATTTAATCTTGGGTAAACCTCTAACTAGATTTAGGGAAACTAATTTTTTCTAAAACACTAATGCTAGCATGTCCTAGTTTCCCATGCCATAACTATGCATCATTTTCATTTTGTGCAACAAAACATGCATGAGATGAATGAATGTCTTCTAGATGCACCATATATATGTTACATATGCGATGACCAATGAGCATTATTTTATTAGATTTAATGTCAACAATTTTACAACGATTTTTATCAAATAAGACATTAAACCCTTTATCACACAATTGACTAATGCTCAATAAATTGTATTTTAGACCATCGACATACAAAACATTTTCAATAAGTATAGTAGAGTGATTACCTATGGAGCCAATACCTTCAATGTGGCCTTTGGAGTTGTCACCAAATGTCACTACTCCTCCATTTTTTGGCTTTAAATCCATGAATTGACTCTTGTCTCCGGTTATGTGCCTCGAGCATCCACTATCAAGGTACCATGAGTTTTGGCTTTGTGCTTTGGCCTTGTAGCAATGCTCCCCCTACAAATAAATAGATTAAACTTTGATTTTTGGTACCCAAATCATTTTGGGTCTACGAGTGTTAGCTCCCAAAAGCTTGGTTCCCTTAGGAATCCAAGGTGACATGACATCGACATTATTAGATTTGACAAGTTCCTTAGGAACCCATACACTTCTAATTCTTTTAGTTCTATTATGCCTATATGAGCCACTTTGTTTGTAGTTATAATTCTTTCTCTTAGGTTGGTTTGTTCTAGATGATTCACCTATTTCATTTTTCACATTACCAACACTTTTGAAAGACTTTTTGAGCTCATTAAGCTCATCTAACACCTTTTGGTGTTCAATGTTACATTGAGAAATAAGATTGTTTAAGTCTACATTTTCATTTTGAAAGAATTCAAGTTCATCTTATAAACCTGGGATCATTTTCTCAAATTTCAAGTTAGCTTGAGAAAGTAAGTCATTTTTAGCATTTAAATCGGAAATGATCTTTTTCTTTTTTAAAACGGACTCCTTATATTTCGCAACTAACTCATCGTATACCTCTTGTAACTCATCATAAGCATCTAGAAGTTCATCATAATTAAAATCAAAAGTAGATGAGTTAGAGGTTACCATAGAAGAATCCTTCTCAAGAGCAATGATGCAAAGGTTGGCCACTTAATGTTCCTCATCCTCGGATGACTCCTCATCACTCCAAGTAGCAAGCTTGGCTTTGAGCTTCTTCTTCTTCTTAAAACCATTATTCTTGAGTTGAGGGCAATCGGAACGTATGTGACCCAGCTTCTTGCACTCAAAGCAAATGATTTGATCCCTCTCTTCTTCTTTGCTTTTGTTCTTGAAGTCCATCTTTCTTTGAATTTTTCTCCCTCGGTTGGACTTCATGAACCGTGAGAATCGTTTGGCTATCATGGCCAATTCCTCAAGGTCTTCCTCCTCACTAGAAGAGCTCTCCTCTTGTAGAGAGGCCTTGAGAGCAACTCCTAGCTTCTTCTTCTTCTCTACCTCATGCTTCGCTATTCTTCTCTTTTCCTTCTTCTTCTCTACCTCATGCTTCGCTATTCTTCTCTTTTCCTTCTTCTTCTCTTCCTCTATTCCTTGCTTCATGATCTCGTGTGTAAGAAGAGACCCAACTAGCTATCAAGCTTCAAAGTTTTCAAATTCTTTGCTTCAATGATTGTCGTCCTCTTACCATCCCAAGACTCCGGGAGAGAGTATAGAAGCTTCCTCACTATCTTATCTTCGGGAATTACTTCACCAAATCCTTTAAGGCCATTCACGATGATCGAAAATCGATCAAACATCTTTGAGACACTCTCATCGGGGTCCATCTTAAAATTCTCATAGCTCAAGTTTAGCAACCCGATCTTCGTCTCTTTCACATCGCTAGTGCCCTCATAAGTCGTCTCCAAAGTGTCCCACACTTCATTTTCTCTTTCAATAGATGAAACCTTTGAGTAGATATCTGGACCAAGTGCACAAAATATGATATGCAGAGCTTTGTCATTGGCTTGCATCTTTCGTCTATCTTCCTTGGTCATCTCCGACTTTACTTTCGGAACTAGTCTTCCTTCATCGGTTCTCTTAACCGGAATGTAGGGGCCTTCTTCCACTACATCCCAAACCATGTAATCTGTTGACTTGATGAAGAGACGCATCCGATTCTTCCAATATGAGTAGTTGTCCCCATTGAAGAAGGGTGATTTAGTGGTTGATTGTGACTCATAGAGGTTGGAGGTTGAAGTAGATGCCATTGCTTGACTTTGGAATAGATCACACTCTCCTAGAAACTACTCTTGTTGTTGTTAATCCTTCAAAGAGGTAGGCTCTGATATCAATTGTTGAGTGGATCAATGGATTGATCAAAGCTAAGAGGGGGTGAATTGGGTTTTTAAAATTTGTTGGAGAAAGTGGAATGACTAAAATTGAAGAACAAGGCAATTTAGAGTAGTTCACGTTCCAAATGAACTCTACATCCACTACCTTAGCTACCACTAAGGATTTTCCAACAATCCACTAATTGTTCTTCCCTTTTTGAAGGTTTAGGAGGTAACCTTTACAATACCGGTCAAATTTTCTACCTAAAATTTGACCAAATCCTCACAAGGATACAAAGAAGAATTATAAGGCAAATAGAATATCTCTCAATACAAATTTGACCCTTTTGATACAAGCACTCAACCCAAATTGGAATACAAGATTGGAATTACACACAACACAATTTGGGATTTTACAAGAATGAGAAATTAGGCACTTTGAGCTTGGATTTTTGTAAAGATGTTTCTCTTGGATGCAATAGTTGTTGCTGGTCTTTAATAAGCTTGGTTTTATACTTTCTCCATCAATTCTAGCCGTTTGGGTGGCTAGGGTATTGATTATAGCCGTTGTGACCATCTCTTTCCACCATAAATGCACTTATGCAGCCTACCGTATCGGTACATGGGGATCCGTATCGATACATGTCTCAAAATAGAAAGAGCCGTTGCACAATTACAAGAGGAGCGTATCGATACGCGGGTAGGTGTACCAGTATGGGTTAGGGAAGTGTTTCGGCACGGGTAAGACCGTATCGATGCAATTATTCCCACAAAGCTCGCTAGAAGATTCCGTTTCGATACGGGTAAGAGCGTATCGGTACGGGACAACCAACTCTTTAAAAGTATGTTACCTAATTACTGACACAAACGGTCGAAAACATTTAAGGCTTCTGAATTTAAAATTCCATTAAATCCGTATCGATACGGGTGACACCGTATCGGTACGCCATTCAAACTTAGTGTGATTTTATAGAGAGAGCGTATCGATACAGATACAATCTGTTTCAATACCCTGTTTTGATACGGTAAGGGGCGTATCGAAACGGATTTCTCCAGTGGCCAGGTTTGTAAAAAAGGTATCGGTACGACTAGGAGCGTATCAATACGCATATGCGATTTGCAATAGTTTGACCTTGGAACACTTAGAAATATTTTAGAGTTTGAGTTTTTTTAAACTAAAGTGAAGTCTTGTTGGTTTGAAACCTTTTGAGGGACTTAAAAATCTTTTTCAAGTTTTTCAATTTAATCCTTAAAATACTTTGTTATCAAAATCAAACATAGGTTTTACATTATTTAATGCCAAAAACCATACTTGAGCAAAATATAAACTCTTGGACACCTCCAAGCTTCCTTGCTTCCTTAAATGGTCTACGGATCTGCATCGTTGGAGAAGAGAGCATAAGCAAGAATGCTTAGTGAGCGGTGCTCAAATCAACAACAAAAACAATGTAGTTTTTAAACCATTTTGCTTGTTTTTGAAAACAAAGTCATTTCACAAAAACAAACTCCCAACGTAACATGCTCAATTTATCACATGCTTGAACTACAAACCAAGGCATAAAATCCATTACCACATGGATCATAAATCTCAAAGTGTCATAACATACTCAACACAATAAAGGCATAAAAGAGCAATATGAGTCACATGAGTATATTGACATCTTAGTACTTTTACTCGCACATGCGGATAATGTTCGGTGGAATGCCCATCACCATAATCAAGACAACTAGACAAATTCTGGTAGAATGCCCATCACCGTACTCACAACGTCTAGCCAATATAAGCATCCGATGGAATGCCCATCACCGTACTCCTCCTTAGTGGAATCTAACATCACTAAGGCCATGCGCGAATTTTACCATTATAGTGCACTCTCATCCTATTGGTCGACCAATTATATCCGGTAATAAAAATCTCATCAGGTGTCAATATACCCATCAAGGCCAACACTTACCCACTGATTTGCAAGGCCACAAGCATAACATTTCTCATCCCATTTTCATATACATTTCCATGCTTAACATGTACTTAACAAAATATAACTCTTCATAACACAAACCAAAACATGGGGTTACATAATTCATCACCTTAACATCTCAACACATATGAAAACAACAAAAAATTCATCATTTACATCTAGAAATATTTAGGCTCAACAAAATCAAGGTAAAAAGGCCGAAAACAAAGGCGAAAACAACCAAACTTACTCTCAAGCTTAGATTGGCTTTTCAAGCTCAATATAAACCCCAAAATCTTGTCCTTAACCATGTTAAGGCTGTATAAAACAGTTCCACTCACCAGCACTACACAAATGCTAGCCGAACACCTAAATTAAGCTTTCAAATTGAGCGATATCGCGTCTGAAGTTCCCAAATCACTTCCCCCTACTTCTAATCAATCCAAAACAGAGTATTAGAATGATTTCAAGCTTCTAAACTTGCTGCAACTCAAAAACCCAGCATCTAGCAACAATCCCCCATCAATTCATATCTGAAAGCAACCGAAAACATCAATAAACCAACTCTAAACGAACTCCAGCTGAAACCCAACAAGATTATCATCAAAATCACATCTATTAACAACTAAAAACATCAACCCAAAGGCAAGAAACCATCAGTCATTAATTCTTCACAAAACCAACCCAAAAACTCAAGAACTTCAACTTTAAGCACTACCCACTCAACTAGTTTCGGGTTTTATATTACCAAACCATCATTTCAACATTGTTTAACACTAAAACATAGTTTACAAAACACATAAACCCAACAATAACAGAGCCCAACGAAAATCCCATCAATCACCTCTTTTTCAAAAAAAAAAAAGCATTGGGAACCAAGAAGAAACAATTGGGTTTTGGAAAGATTTCATTGATAACAAGTTTGATAAAGAGAAAATCAAAGTAAATTAGAGATTACCTTTGAAATCTTGAATGGAGAAGTTGTTTGGATGAAGGGAAAATGGATAAGAACTTATGAGAGAAAATAACGTGATATTTGTTTAAAGATGATAGTTTTTTCCTTCAAAATCCCTTTTTATTATTTAAAATCCCTTTTACCAAAACAATATTCACCTAAAATAATATGTCCCCTTTTTTCATCATTTAAAACCTTTAAAGTTATTTATTTAAAAATAATCCCGAAACTAGCCTAAACCGAACCACTAACCTGAACCAGTCTTAAACCAAATCCGGTTACCTTTCGGACCCTAACATCGTGGCGTTACAACTCTCCCCCACTTAAGAAATTTCGTCCTCAAAATTTACCTGGCGAAAAGAGATGCGGAAACTGTTTCTTCATGTCATCCTTTCGCTCCCAAGTGGCTTCCTCCACACCTCGTTGTCCCCACTTAACCTTGACCAACACAATGGTTCTACCACGCAGTACTTTGCTGTCCGAAGCCAAGATCTCGACTTGTTCTTCATCATAAGTCAAATCCGGATTCAATTCAATCTCTTCGACAGGCATAACATGTGACAGATCTGATCTATACCTCCGAAGCATCGAAACATGGAATACATCATGAATCTTCTCTAATTCGGATGACAATCTCAATATGTAAGCAACGAGACCAACTCGTTCAACTATCTCATAGGGACCAATGAATCTCGGACTCAACTTACCTTTCCTCCCAAATCTCATCACTTTCTTCCAAGGTGAAACTTTCAAGAACACTTTATCGCCCACGACATACTCTATTTCTCTACGTTTCAAATCTGCATATGACTTTTGTCGATCCGTGGCTGCCTTTAAACGATCACATATCAACTTCACTTTCTCAGTAGTACCCTTAAGCATATCTGACAAAGATAATAACTTGTGTCCCGCTTCGACACAACAAAAAGGTGTTCTACATTTTCTGCCATACAAAGCTTCATAAGGTGCCATCTGAATACTTGCTTGGTAGCTATTGTTATATGCAAACTCTACTAACGGTAGATTCTTCTCCCATGAACCCTGATAATCAATAATGCAACATCTTACCATGTCTTCTAAAACTTGTATGACTCTTTTTGGCTGACCATCAGTATGAGGATGATAAGAAGTGCTGAAACTCAACCGAGTACCCAAGACACTATGCAAACTCTCCTAAAATCTAGATGTGAACCTCGGATCTCTATTTGACACAATCGATTTAGGTACACCGTGTAATCTCACAATCTCACCGATGTACAAATTGGCCAACTTATCTAAAGTGTAAGTAGTATTAACAGCCACGAAATGTGCACTTTTTGTAAAAAGATCAAAAATTACCCAAACAGAATTCTTCTTAGAAGGTGTCAAAGGAAAACCTGATACGAAATCTATAGTAATTCTCTCCCACTTCGACTCGAGAATTCTCAACGGTTGCAACAACCCAAAAGGAAACTGATGTTCGGCCTTAACACGCTGGAAAACCATACACTTGTTCACAAATTCAGCAACATCTTTCTTCAAGCCAACCCAATAGTACTCATCTTTCAAACCGCGATATATCTTTGTACTCCTCGGATGCATGGAAAACGAACTACTATGGGCTTCGATCAGAATGGTACGCCTCAAATCAACATCATTCGGTACAACAACCTTATCCTTGAAGCATAGAACACCATCATCACTATAACAGAAATCTGTCGGTTTACCTTCCGCTATGTTTTGCATATGTGGTACCATCGTTCCATCTTGCAACTGCTTTTCTCTAATCAACTGAATCAACGAAGGTTTAATTTGCAATTTCGCCACTAGACCACCATCATGTGACAAACTTAGCCTAGCAAACATTGCTCGCAACTCAACTGTCACTTTCCTACTCAAAGCATCGACCATTACATTGGCTTTACCCGGATGGTACTCAATCGAAATATCATAATTTTTAAGCAATTCTACTCATCTACGTTGTCTAAGGTTCAACTCCCTTTGCGACATTAAATATTTCAAACTCTTATGATCCGTATAAACTGTACATTTCTCACCGTAGAGATAATGTCTCCAAACCTTCAAAGCAAACACCACTGCGGCCAAATATATGTTATGTGTAGGATAATTACGCTCATGAACCTTCAACTGCCTAGATGCATAGGCTACTACCCTTCCTTCTTGCATTAGCACACAACCTAAGCCGACATAAGACGCGTCACTATATATTACATACTTCTTCCCTGTCACAGGCTGAACCAAAACGAGAGCTTTCGTTAAAGCTTCTTTTAATTTCTCAAAAGCTTGTTGTCTTGCTTCGGTCCACTCGAAACGAACATCCTTTTGTAACAGATTTGTCAAAGGGGCAACAACTCTAGAGAATCCATCTACAAAACGTCGGTAATAACCTGCCAAGCCCAAAAAACTACGTATTTCTGTTACTTATTTTGGTTGCTTCCAATTCACAACAGCCTCAACCTTTTTAGGATCCACTCTGATTCCCTCGGCTGATACTATATGCCCCAAGAATACTACTTCCCTAATCCAAAATTCACACTTAGCTTAGCGTATAGTTGATTATCTAACAAGGTTTGTAACTGTAACACCCTGATTTAATTAATTAAAGTTATAAAATAAGGATGCAAAAAAGAAAGAATGAAAATGTGTGAATCTTGAATGAGGTTGATGGGGTTTGAACCCGCGACCTCACCTATTTCCTTCTAGGTGTTAAACCATTAAGCCAGGAGCTCATTTCTGTTAAGTGTTGCCTTGAGGTACTTTTGAATTAACTTTGAGGAATATAATAAATCTAATTTAATATCTGAATTAACCCTTCACCTACCGTTTTTTTTGTTTTACCATCGAAAGAGGGTGAGAAAGAGAGAGGTTTTTTACATCCGGCACCGACATCGATCTCTGTCACCGCCGCGCCGTACCATGCACCGTCGTCACCCCCATGACCGCCACCGTGCTCTGAGCTAAACCCTGGCCTCCACGCACGGAACTAATGTTTCGTTCACCGTAAAAACCTAGTTCTAGGCTCGTCGAATCGATGGTTTGAACCCTTTCGGTTCTCCGGCGATTACGGCTGCTATCGTCATCTGTTCGCCACGCCAAGGCCACCGTTGGACTCATTGTCCCAAGGCGAGCAAAACCCCTCTAAATGATCGTTGTTTCGACACCAGCGAGGGTCTTGTCGAAGCTTCATCACCTTTCGGTCGTTCTTGGGTAATATCAGGTAAATCCGGTGAGATTCTGACTTGTTTGCTGGATATTTTGGGTTGGTTTAACTTCGAGAGTGATGAGCTTTATTTTTCCGGCAGTTTTGGTGTCTTCTTGAGCCTCCGGCGACCATTTCCGGCTACCGGGCGACAAAGCATCATCGGTAGGGTAAGTGGGCTGGGCATAATGGCCCAATTCTTTTCGAATCAGTCCAAACCCAAATCGAGCCCATTAATTCGACCCGTGTCTGACATGACCCAAACCCGTATCCGACCCGAATCGATCCGACCCGACCCGTATCCGAGCCCAACCCGTCTACCAAGTCAACTCAGCCCGAGTAAGCTCAGTGAGTCAGTAAAGTTAGCTCAGTGAGTCAACTGAGTCAACTCAGTTGACCTCTGCCCGTTGACTGCTGACGTCAGTGTTGACCTGTTGACGTCAGCGTTGACTCTGACCCCGTTGATTGTTGACCTGTTGATGTCATCGTTGATGTAACCCCCCTCATCCCGGTCTGGCTGGATGACCGGTCCGAGTAGGCCACACGGGGAAAACCAAAGCGAAACCCGTTAAGGTTCCCCCTCGGTTAGCGACCCTATTTTTTTCTTTTCTTTCATTTTAATCTTGACTAGTGGAGTATTAAATCCTAAGTGATCGCAACAGCGGAAAACATCCATAAGAAAATCACATTCGAACCACAACCACACGTTAACAATCCATTTTAAGCTTACAGTGCAGGCCGTATCGGTACACCAACCAAGGGTATCGATACGCCCTGACCAGGTCAACCCAGATAGTCAACTCCGGGATGACCGTATCGATATAACTTTTGAGCGTAACGATACGCCCTTCTCGGTCAACACCTCTTGGTCAATGAAGTAAGACCGTATCGATACGTGTAAACCCTGTATCGATACGCCCTACACTTACCCACTTCTCAGGATTCCAGAGAGTTAGAAGGGTATCGGTACTCCCTGTGTATCGATACGCCCAACACAATCTGAATTCCAGAGAGTTGGGACCGTATCGATACACCCCCGTGTATCGATACGCCCAGCTAAAACTGTGGCCTTTGGGCAAGTCCGTATCGATACAACCCTTAGGCGTACCGATACGCCCTGCACTGCAATTCCACAATTTTCAACTGGGAGACCTCAAACACGACTCTAGATGCATTTTTGGACTCCCCTAAGCTCATACAACATTTATACAACATACCACAACCAAGGGAAGCAATCAAGATAAATGGCAAGGGATCCATTCATGGCATTCGTACAAAAGGGCAATTTTAGCATATATGGACACACATAAGAGCTCAAAAGGCCAAAAGGCACAAGTTAACACATACGAGGTTTGCACCCACCAACAAGGCAACCTAAACACCTAAAAGGCATGCCATCACACACAAACATTCATCAAGGCATATCATGCTTTACAACCCAAAGTCAACTCATAAACATTAAACACATATATGAGTCATACATCGCTCATACAAAACACACTCTTGCCACATTGCTAAACTACTATGTAATTGCTAAATCGTACTTGAGCAACAAAAACTTGGAAAACCCCTTTCGCCTTGCTCCAAGCTAACACCACGCTAATGATCTGCATTGTTGAAAATTGAGAGCGTAAGCTAGAAGCTTAGTGAGGATGCTCTAAAATCGAAAACATCAACAATGCAGGGTCCAAGCATGCAAATCCTAATCTCACATACAACTTACATAAATAATCAACGAGTCGACCTAGCTAGTCTTTCAAGAGTCATAATATGGCATCATACATCATACTAAGCTCAAACATCATATATCAATATCATACATCACAATTATAAGAACAAGTTCAATTGGCCACTATTAGTTTACCCGGATGTGCAGATTTAACCTCAACAACAACATTACCTCGGTGGGATTACACTCATCACCGGACCTTGCATGGGCGGGATTCCACTCATCACCACATGCCCTACGGATGGGATTCCACTCATCATCCCGTAGAATATATATATATAAGCTTCCGGTGGAATATTACATCACCGTACTCCTCCTTGATGACTCAACGCCATTAAGGCCACGTACGTTTTGACTCAATTTGTGTGCACACTAATCCTAATGATCGATCATTTACACCCGGTAAGTTAATTAGTGCCAATTTCATTTACCACATCACACATCCATCATTCATGTCTCAAACTCATTATATATACATAGCAAGGCATACATATACAACCAATCCACACTTCACAATAACAAGTAGGCAATGGCATGAATAGCATAATAGAATTCAAGGAGTTAAGTTACCAATTTAACTCTTACATAGGAAAGGCCTACCAAGCACATTCCCACACATACACTACACACACTTGAACCAACTTTAAAACACATTCAAAGTTACTCACCACCCTTCCTTAGCAACCAAAGCAAGCTTCCTATATGCCCGGATTCGGTCCCGATGCTCCACCAAAGTTTCCTCTTGTTTCTAGTCAAACAAAACACATCCATTACTTCATAATTCAATGCTAAAACTCAGTCATCAACTCAACCCTTAAGCACAAGTCAAACCTCAATAATTTCCAATCCAAACAAGCACCCAAAAGTCCATTTTCGTGCTCCCTCAAAACCTAGTTGAAAACTATATTCTCAAACACCCAGATGACACCCAAATGGTCCCAAAACATATTCCTAACATCCCTAAACCATCAGCCCTTCAAATTAATCCTAAAACTCACCAAAAACCAAGTTTTAGACACTTTAAACATGGCCACCAAGACCCATTTCGGGTTTTCACCCAAAGTTACCCATTTTAACACATTATATGTATTTTAAGGTGGCTAAATCAAAACCCAACCTAATATTTCAAAACAAGTTGAAAAACTCAATAAAAATCCATTCTTTCATTAAGCCCTAAATTTCCAAAAGTTGATAGTTTTAAAATCTACAACCATGTAAAGGTAGGGGATGAAGAGGAGAGTGTAGAAATGTAATTACCTTTGAAAATGACCTTGGGATGAATAAGTAATCTAATGGAATAGTAATTTTGAGGTTTGGGGAGGGTTTAGGGGTTTTCAACGTTGGGGGAAAGAAATGGGGAGGAAGACCATTTTTTTTGTTCTTTTTAACTTTCAAAAAGGTTGTCTACTTTTAAATTATTTTGGGTTAAATCACCAAAGTGGTCCCTCCTTTTTATTTTAAGTCTCAATTAGGTCAAGCCTAGGCCAAATTAATTAAAATTAATTTTTATCGACTCGGACCTACGAACCTGACTAACTCCTAACCCCAAAACAAAGGTGTTACAGTTGACTTTGACCGTTGACTAAAAAGTCAACTTTTCTGAAAACTCCTATTTATGTTTTTCGACGTCTCGAGTCTGTTTTTAAGCCCGTTTCACAAAATTCAACATGTGAATTACCCCCTTCCCTTGAATCTTCCTCCACAATTCCAGTTTTAGAAAATTTACCAGTGTAGGAGGTGGTAACCTCTTTAATTTTCCAAATCTGAGTAGACTTTTCTATAGGTTTAATTACCTCCGTGCAGGTTTTACTCAAATGCCCAAAAGTATGACATCATGTGCAACTCGGTGGCATCCAAGGCATTACATCCCACATGAACCACAAATTTATCCCTCATGATTACATTAAAAAGCTTAGGGATCTGCCTACTAGCTTCCATCTCAATACACACCTTTGCAAATTCTAACCTCTCTCTGGCACTAGTGATTGAATCCATATAGAGAGGCATCTCTAAGGCACTTGCAATATAGCTCAAACCCTTCCTAGAGTACAATTTTAGAGGAACATTGTAAGTTTAGACCCAAACAAGCATCTTACGCAAATCAAATTCGAGTTTCTGTAAGTTCGATTCTCATTTTCTAAGAACCAATGGCTTGTTTTGAATATGCCACGGTCCATTCTTCAGTATTCAATCTTTAGTAGTAGCATTAGTGAAGGAAAAAACATAGAGATTTAATCCGGCGAGACTAACTTTGACAGCGGAACTTTTCCCCCAAGAAGCTCGACAATCTTCTAGAGAAAGGAGAAATTAGGCACATTCCCAATGAATTGACCCACCAACGCATATTGCCAGTCAAGAATTTCCTCATCAAACACCGTCGATGGTGGTTCAACAACCGGCGTTTTCTCCGCAAACGTCGATGGAAAGAACTCTAAAGTATACTCTTCCACATCCGCAAACAGACGCATCCAGTCGACGGTTACAACAGAAATCGCATTAGGCCCGCTAACGTGCACCTAAAGAAAACCGTTATCATGTACCATAGAAAATATTGTTTTCCAAAATAGGAGGTAAATGCAAGCAATGAGAATTGAACCCACACCTAAGAGTAAGAAAATTTTAAGCCCCAACCGCTGAGCTAACACCACTTATAATATATAAACCACTAAATTAAGTCAATTTTTTCATTCTCTTAACTCACATTTTAGTGTGCGTGTGAATATTCAGCTTCTCAACTTAAAATTACTGTCTAATCTGTCTGCTTCTAATCCCCAACTTACATAATCGAGCATATGTGTTCTTGTACACCGTTTTGATTTTCTTCCTTCTTTTTTAATATACAAAGGAAGCAAAAAGAACTAAAAAGAGAATAATTTACTATTAATTGGATCGAACTTCAGTTTTGCAGACATCTATTACTTGAGGAGTTGGATATACTAATTTTTTTTCCATGACGAGAATCTGTTCTTTGTCTGCCTTATATATTCTCCAATTAATATGATGAATATTGTGATGTCCAATCCACCCCATCTCCCCCCGACAATAAACATATTCCCATAACAAGGAAACACCAAGACTTTGTAGATCATGTTCTGTTTGTTGTTATGCAAGAACATCTTTAATAGGCTACACTCACTAGCAGAACTGATTTCCCATCGATAACACGGTTCCTCGAAAGCGGTGCTCCGATGCCGAACTCGAACGGAAACGACCCCAAGTCAAGTGCAGCCATGAACATTGTTTCTTGCTAGTTCAAAACGAACGTGGCCAGGCATTCCACCTCAGAATCCCATGCAATGAGGGAATAAGAAAAGCAAGCACATTCTACACAATTCCAATGGAATCTATGGCCACCTTTTACGCCATGGACACCACAGTGCAACGTGGTTTCGATGAATCCGACTGTTATACATGGCTTGAATCGTTGCTCTACCGGGAGAGGGAATTGGATAACTACAGACTCAGAATGTAAGGCCCTCCTCGTACATATGCATATTGTCACGAGACCATTATCTTTTTCTCAAAAGACATATACTAGATGTTGTTGTTATATATATTTATAGTGTTTATATTGTTTTGGACAGTTGTGGTGCTGGAGCTATGAGGGTGATTTGGAGGGAGAAGCTTAAATTTGCAGGGGATGAAGATGTGAAACAAATACTCCATAGCTACAGCTTTTCTTTTCTTTTCTTTTTTTAGTTGGACAAAGATATTTCATGTATTAGATGTAACATTAATGTTAAGGATATCTGAAGTGTTCGAGTTTAACGCCCAGAAGCTAATGAAGACCGGTCTACACTATGACATTTTAATCCATTTACATGAAAGTTGTGTTTATTTTCTTTCAAAAAAAGAATGTCTGTCTGTCTGTATGTTTGTCTCTATGTCGATAACTATCAATATCAATTATTTATGGGACTTACCTAATTCGTCAAAACCTCATTTACTTTGCGTGTAAAATAATTTATACATAAAATGTCATTCTCAAACAATGACTCCAAAATAAAAGAAAATATCTTCCAATAGTAGAAAAAAAATCATCTTTTTCAGTACCTCTTTTTATATATACCCTAACACTAAAAAGTTAAATTTTAAATATAAACTTTAAATTTTAAATTATAAAATAAAATTTACCCCTAATTTTTTAAACTCTAACCTTAAACTCAACTTTTTAGTATCAGAACACCAAAAAATGATAAAAGATTTATATTCAGAAAAAAATATTAGAGCTTTGAATTCCGAAGCGTCCAAAATCATTTATAACGAAGCCCAATTCATTTTAGCCCACTTTTGGCAACAGCTCCCCTTAAGAGTTAAGAGCAAGATCTGAAATATAAAATGAAAGTTAAAAAAACTTGGGGTGAGAGAGGCTCGAACTCTCGACCTCAGGATCACTCTTATGCTATGAGACCTACGCGCTAGCCAACTGCACCACCACCCCAGTGTTGATGTCGTACAGATTTTAGTATATCTTCTCACTAAATAAGTTGCGTCCAACCTCAACAACATGGCCTACAATTTAACTCGTGTACAGTCCGACAATAACATTACCATCAATGGAGTTGCATAAGAATTATATAGATTGATTCATTCTTTTCAAGATCAAATGGTGGAATGTGCGGCTTCATCGTAATGTGATCATCCGACATACGCCTTGGCATTGCGACTTAAATAGAAACGACGGAATCTTAGGCTATTGGGCCATTTGTGCTCACCCATACAATCTTAGCTATAGGGGTTCATTTAGCTAGTCATATATTCAAGTCTTGAGTGTCCAGTTCTTCACACTAATGCTGAATGGTACCCTCAATTCCCATTTAAGCACAAGGACGTGTTAACCACTTGCTAATTGATTGTGTTAAAGATAATATTTATAATCACATTGTTGATCATTGATTGGTCACCGCTGATTTCGCACGTCGGTCGAATTTCTTAAAATGGTGGGAACATGGACAATGGAAAATGACAGGCACAGAGACTACATTAATACTTTTGAAAAAGACCAATGCAAAAGGATTAGTATATTTCAGAAGATCATCTCTGTGCCCTACAATCTTTACATGATAATAATAATCTCTCCTGCTGAAAAACTTGTTGTTATTACATTAAACAATTCAAGGCGTTCACAACTTTCTATAATGCAAAGCTTTCGTACTCCGAAACCGCGGGTTAGGCTTACTTAAGAGATCTGTCTCTAGGTTCTTCATGAAAGAAGAAAAAGACAATTAGTGGTGAAAACTTTTTATGTGCTATCCTTATTGCAGAATCATCAAATTTGTTAGCTATTATTGTATTCTGTGTTCTGTTTTTTCTTTCTTTCTTTGGACCACACTGCTCTTGGCCGCTCTCTGATTGTTTTTTTTTTTTTTTTTTAACTTTGGCCTGTTGAAAGGAACTTTTCATGAATTTTTAGTTAGGCAGCTGTATCTTCTGATCTTTGGTCGATTCCGATCATAATGGTGTGTCGTTATTCTCGTATCGATGTATGTTATCGTTAACGCAGGCTCTACAAGTGACTGCATGAGGCCAATTAGTCTGATTTCATGAGTTGTTTGGTCTGAAATGGATTTGGTTGATTTCATTTTGCTGATGAAAAAACAAGTTACTGCAGTACTAAATCAGGAGTTAGTGTTGTTGCACTTTCATCTACTTCTGTGGCACGTTTTTATATCTTAAAAAATAAAACCCCTATTAAATTATGTTTTGGTTTTATGTTGTTTATCAATAAAGTTGTTCAGTTAATATGTCAAATAAAAATTAGGAGTTAGTGTTTTGAGGAGAAAAAAATGAAAAGCTTTTCTAAAGATAAAGGCACCTGATTCTCTTAAAGATTTCATCATTTTGATTGTGAAGGATCAAGTTATTTGAATTATTGTGAATGATTTTAGTGCTAAAGTAGAAGGGTCTATTTGTAAATGTTTGTCATGTTATTTGTCATCCTCTGGAAATTGCATAAGCTATACTTTTCAAACTTGCATGACTTGTCTATATCATTTCTCTTGTTACATACATGCATGCATGCATGCATACATACATAGGCTTGTTGCTGGAAAAATGAAGACTGCTGTCTGATATTTCTTCCCAGGACATGAATGGGATCTCCTTATATGGATTTAATTGCTACCACCACAGAAAAAGTTCAAGGACCACAATCTACCATCAATCATACATCAAACATCAAGCATAAATGTAACAAACACGAGAAAATCGCAGACGATTTTAAATGTTAAAATTCGAACTTCAAACCTACATTGAACTTAACCTGTAGAGTACGGTTTATGAAAAAGAAGGCAAGAGTGAAAAATGGGTTTCAGAATCTCAATTAAAAGCTCTGGGTTTCAAATTTAATTTAGTTTCAGTAAAGTGCATGGTAGACCATTGTTTTCAAATTAAATTCATTGTGCAGAAAGCTGCAATTATATAATAACACTTTAGAAGAAAAGGCTGCCAAAGATAAGGTTGATGAGCAGTGGGATTCAAATCCCAGACCAGTTTTGAGTTAGGGTTTTGGTCTTTTACTCAATTATGGATGGTTCCAAATCCAATCAACCCTAAATGATACAAATATTAATACATCCTTTAACCTACATACTTGGCCATATATACATAATGCATGGGATTTAACTCTTTAGTCTTTTCGCGTGTTTATGTTAAGCATGCTCGATCTCACGTCATCGACAATGTCAATCGACCTATACTCAATCGTCTGTAAATGATTATCTTAAAGTTTGAAGGCATAATTATATGGCAATTGGGAGCTTGATTAAATGATTTGAGATGATGGTGCATCAGTCGGTTTAAAGTCTTAAAAAAGGAGAGAAATCGAACCATGTTCCTTTTAGTTATACCCTATATCTGTGCCTTGAAAGATGCATTGACCAAAATATATGCTTGTTTCATAATTGACCAAAGTATACCTAATAATCAACTCATTAACTAACTAATCCGGATCAGGTATTGTAGAGACTCATTACAAGGCGATCCTTCCAACCCAATTTGATGTTTTTCACCAGTTCAAGCACATGAAAAGTTGAACTCAAAACATGCCGTTGGTCCCTAAATGCCCCCGGTCCTAGTGTCACGATCGTGTGACTCTCACGGACATACCAGAGTTGATCTTGTGATATAAATGTTCATATCATTTTCAACTTACAACAATCTTTTTTGGATAAAATTTCGAGTCTCGATGCGAGAAGTGTACAATATATATCTTGTAGATTAAATCACAAAAATTAGAGAGGAAAAACTCGAAAGAATCTTGTAGAAGATTAGGGTTTTCTTGTAGAGAAACATTGATGATTTTGATAAAAGGTGGGTGACCCTACAGCTGGTCTTGTTGTTGGGTTCAGCAGGTAAGGTAAACTAAAGCAAATGTTTATCAAGCATTCAAAAGCATGAGTTCATACTTTGCTATAAGGCTTACATTAATTGGAAAAAAGCAAAAGCATCTCACCTGAAAAAAGGAACAAATAAATTGTGATGAAAGCCATTTCACCAACTAAAATTGCTAATGCGTCAAATTCGCGTTGGTGTGTCATCATTGACCGAGTCAAGTTCGAATTTTAGATAAAAAGTGTTAATATTATTTAATAGGTTATATTTTGATACATAAGCTGTGTAAAAATATATTACATAACATTTCGTATTTAAAATTTAAAATTTAAAACTTACTTAAGTATAAATTAGTATAATATTCATGTATATTCTTAACCATTTGCTAATGTATACATATATTGTAGACAAAACAATTTGAACTCAGGTCTTTTAAGACGAATGTTATCCGTTTTTCTAATGAAAGTATAGTTGAGTTCAACTAGTTGATCCTAATTCATAATACAAGAACAAGTTGATTTTGATTTATGCTACATATTACTTTTAATTACTAGAGTGAGATCCCAGCTCACGCAAGGGGATTTTTAATTTTTTAATTTACTTAATGAAAATTATGTTTAATTAATTTATGAAAATTATATATTTTTTAATAGTCTAAAGGTGATTACAAGGTAGTATCTGTTTATATATATTTTTAACCCTTTGACAATACACATACATCTTGTAGACAAAACAATTTGAACTCGTGTCTTCTAAGATAAACATCATCTACATTTCCACTACGACAGTTGTTAAGTTCCTTGTGATGAATATTTGATACATTAGTTTATTGAATTATACAAACTATCAGTATATCAAATATTTTAAAAAATAAATTATATGAACAAACACTACATTATAATCACCTTAAGATTATTAAAAAAAAAATACGTGTATAAAATATATTTTTTCATTTTGTGTGGGTATATACTATGGGTAAGTGCATGAGGAGATTGACAGTTTTTTTTGGTGTTGTTGTAATAAATATATTATTTCGCATCTTTTCATACGAATAGTATTGGCTTTATGAATTGACATATGATTCATTGATTCTCCTCCATCTCCTTCGTTGATTGTGAGCATGGGTTCCAAATCCGCATGGCCTCCAATACTTTTCGCCATGCCCACACCCTTTTTATTCGGGGTTTAAGGTGTTTATTAGAGTGAGTTCAATTATTAATTCTTTTACGTTCTGTTAGTTCATATAAAGGATAAATGCTAATCGCAAATTTTAAAACTGTTCCCACGCACTTTTGATGTAAAAGAATCGATACGTTTTATCTTCGACTAATCACTAAAAAAGAAAACAATTTTGCATGCCCACACCCTTTTATGGTCTTGATTTTAAGGTTTTGATCTACTTTTCTTGTTTACATTTGATTTTGATATCGGATTAATATTTTTTTTTTGAAAATTCTATTTTACTTCTACCTAGAGGGGAGGAGGAAAATCTAGCTGAAGGCTATGCTCCTGAGGGGTCTTGAACCCGAGACCTAAGGGGAAAGAAATGGAGCAGGTGAGCGTGCTATTAGTATGTAAGTGTAAGGCCTTTGAGACTGTTAGCGGTTGACCTAAGTTTTAATTGGTAATATTTAACTGAGATACTATTAATTTTACTAGTTGAAGATTATTCGATTATTAAATATATTTAATATAATAGATATTCATTAATAGTAGGGAGATTTATTGAAGAAATATTTTTGGTGATTAGTTTTTCTGGTAATCAAGTAACACGTCCTATAAGTAGAGAGTCTGGTTTAGCCTTTATAATTAAGAGAGTTGAGTATGCCTATAAACGAATCGATCGAACACGAACGAGGGTATGTTCACGTTCGTTCATTTAATTTTAACCGAACAAATGAACGAATACGAACAACTAAACGGACATAATTGTTTGTTCGTGTTCGTTTGTTAAGGAATGTACTTGTTTGTGTTCGTTCATGTTCGTTCGTTAAAATGATAAACGAACATAAACAAACGAACATATATGAATAAATTTAAAATATAATCCTTTTGTTATGAAAAATAATAAATATATGTGAATAAATTTAAACGAACATAAACGAACGAATGAACGTTTACGAACGTAAATGAACGAACGAGCCATTTGTTCATGTTTGTTCATTTAATCAAACAAACAGAAAATCATGTTCATGTTCGTTCATTTAATAAATAAACAAACTTTCCGTCAAACAGTCCACTGAATATTTGATTTATTTACGGCACTAGAGTTGAGAGAGATGTGGTCCTTTTGTGATTTTTATGCGAGATAGTTTATAACTTTTTTCATGCAACAGTTCCATGTCGTAAGGATGGTTTATAGCCAGGCGCGGAGCCATAAATTTATTTAAGGTGAGTTATTTTTAATAGTATTTAAAAAGAATTAATTATTAAGATTAAAGTTAAATAATTTCCTTCTGCTCTTGTGGCACGCTTTTCCCTCTGCTCTTGTGGCACGTTCCTTTCTTTTCAAATCTCTTTTCTTCTTGACTCTTGTCAAATTTTTTCTCTCTGTGAGTGTATGATGGCTAATGTGAGTGAAGATCTGGCGAATCTGTCGATTGATGCCGGTGAGGATGACGGTCTTCAGTTTGAGGCCGCTGACACAGAATCCAGGCCGTCGTTTGAGCATTGCTTTGTTGGTAGATTTCTCACATCGAGCATCATTAATATCCTGGCTATGAAATCGACGTTGGCAAATGTTTGGAGGCCGGTCGGTGGTATCGCCATTTCTGATATTGGGGACAACAGATTCCTGTTTAGATTCTTTAATGTTGTTGATGCGAATCGTGTGGATAGGGGTGGGCCTTGGTATTTCAATAATCATTTGCTTATCATGCATCGTCTGGGGATGGCGGATGATCCATCTGTGGTTCCGTTATTTTTTGTGTCTTATTGGATCCTAGTCCATGATGTTCCACATGGTTTTATTTCTGAGAAGGTGGCCAGTTCGATTGGGAACTTTATTGGGAGTTTCTTAAAGTATGATTCGGCTGCTGTGGCCTTGGGTCATAGGCGTATCATGAGAATTCGGGTTCGGATTGACTGTCGTCTTCCCCTGAAAAGAAGGAAGAAATTGATTTTGAGTGGTGGGAAGGAACATTATATTCGATTCGAGTACGAGAAGTTAACTTTATTCTGTTTTATCTGTGGTCTCCTTGGACACAGGGAAAGTTTTTGTCCTTTGCGAGTCGTTAAAGGTGATGATGAGATCAGTTTTGGCTGGGACATTTCGTTAAGAGCTCCGTCCCGTCGTTCTACTCCGGTGGCCAGTCCGTGGTTGAGGGATGAGCCTGTTAATCAGGCTTATTTTTCGGGATTAATTTCTAATTCCCAGAATTTCGGCACAATTAATCCGGGGAATCATATCTTATCTACTGGCGCAATTAAAGGACACCTGAATTTGAATCACATTAATACAGATAACTTGAATTCCGTTAATTCTCCCCTGGGCCAGTTTATTTCTGGGCCGTCTAATTCTGCTGGGCCTTTAATGGACTCACATATGGCGGTTGATGGGGAAGATTCAGCTTTGGAAACGGTTGAGGGCTCTAAGCGTCCACGGGTTCAGCCCACCCCACCAGGATTTTCCAATTCCTCGGATTTGAATGGTGTTTTTTCGTCTTCATCGGCAGGCCTACCTACAAAGGCCGGCCGGTCACAATGAAAACCCTTAGCTGGAATGTCCGCGACTTGGGGAAGCTGCGGGTTGTTCAACGCCTCAGGAACAAACTGAGGGATGTTCGACCCGACATTGTGTTTCTGTTGGAAACTAAGTTATCAAGTACAAGAATGGTGGAAGCTCGTCGTAGATGTGGTTTTCCATGTGGTTTTGATGTAAGTTCGATTGGTTCCTGTGGTGGTTTATCTCTGGCTTAGAGGAACAATATTTCAGTTTCAGTTATTAGTTGTTCTAATTTTCATATTGATGCATTGGTTAAGGAGAATGAGTCGAGTTGTGAATGGAGGTTGACGGGGTTCTATGGCAATCCTGTTGAGCGGTTGAGGGGTGAGAGTTGGGACTTATTACGGAATTTGAGTGCAGATCAGAGTCGTCCTTGGTTAGTTGTTGGCGATTTTAATGAAATCTTGCTATCATCAGAGAAAAGGGGAGGACGGATTCGATCTGATAGAAGTATGGAGGCTTTCTGACGTGCCCTTGAGGACTGTGAATTGGAGGATTTGGGTTTTTCTGGTAACTGGTACACGTGGGAAAAAGGACGATTGTCATCGAATGTAATTCGGGAACGGTTAGATAGAGGAGTTGCTAATCCTTTATGGAGGGATGCCTTTCCTGATTTTTCCATTGAGCATCTTTCCCACACAATTTCCGATCACTGTCCATTATTGGTTTCGTTGAACTTGCAAGATGAGGGCAATTTGTTGGGCAATGGCCGAGCATTCAAATTTAGTGCTGATTGGACGCTGGATGATGAGTGCGAATCGTTGATTAAGAATTTTTGGGAGGAATCTAATCTACCCCTTCCCCAAAAATTGACGGAGTTGGGAATTAAACTATCCGAATGGTCGCGGGGGAGAAAGCTTAATAGCCGCAAACGTTCCCGTGAATTGAAGGATAAACTTAAGTTATTGACTGACAGAGACCCGGGTGATGAAACTTTGACTGAGATCTTGGATGTCAAACTTGCGTTGAATCTTGAGGCTGACAAAGAAGAACTCTAATGGGAGCAACGGGCTCAAGTTAATTGGCTACGACATGGTGATCGCAACACGTCCTTTCATAAATGGGCCTCTGTTCATAAAAGGAAGAATACTATAAGTAAGCTGATGAACGATGATGGGGTCTGGATCTCTGAGGACACTGAGATGGTAGAGTTGGCTGCTTCGTATTTTCAGAAACTATTTATTAGTTTTGATATTGTGGACGACAGGAGGATACTGGATTGTGTACAACCGGTTATCACAGGGGAGATGAATATGAGACTAACTTCTTCTTTTAATAGAGAGGAAATTGATGCTGCTTTAAGAAGTATGGCCCCATTAAAGGCATCGGGGTTTGATGGGTACCCGACACTTTTTTATCAACGCTATTGGAGCATTGTAGGTGATGAGGTATCGGCTTTTTGTCTTCATATTTTAAATAATAATGGTGACCTTACCTCAATCAATACAGCCAATATTGTATTACTTCCGAAGGTAGCATGTCCTACGTCCATGGCCCAATTCCGTCCGATTAGCTTATGCAATGTCTTATATAAGATTATTGCAAAAGCTATTGTGCACCGCATCGCGCCACTGCTTAGTGTGTGTATAGATGATACGCAAGGGGCTTTTGTCGCAGGGACACACATCACAGATAATATTTTAATTGCGTATGAAGTTCTACATGCTCTGAAAATGCGAAAGGGAGGTAGACGGGGTTCCTTTGCTCTTAAGTTGGATATGAGTAAGGCTTATGATAGGGTAGAGTGGAGGTTTGTTCAAAATATGATGGTCAAACTGGGCTTAGATATGAATTGGGTTTCTCTGGTTATGCGTTGTGTGTCAATCGTTTCATATCAAGTAATTTTAAATGACAATATCAGTACTAGCTTCAGCCCAACGAGAGGGTTACGGCAAGGTGACCCGTTAAGCCCGTATCTCTTTTTATTCTGTGCCCAAGGTTTATCGGCCCTTTTGAATGAAGCAAAGGCGAATAAGCAGATAGCTGGGGTGAAAGTGGGCCGATAGGGGGTCACTCTAACCTACTTATTTTTTGCGGACGATTGTATTTTGTTCGGGGATGCATCATCTATGGGAGCGCAAGTAACCCAGGATTTGCTTCTGTCTTATGAGAGGGCGTCAGGACAAAAGGTGAATTTTGATAAATCCCTCATTTACTTTAGTAGTAATGTTTCCCCGGAAGTGAAGGGTATGGTAGGAGGTCTACTAGGTGTTCGAATTTCTAAAAATCCAGAAAAGTATTTAGGACTGCCAACAATGATAGGCCGGAATAAACGAGAGGCCTTTGCGAACCTTAAAGACAAAACAAACGTGCGGGTGGACTGTTGGAGCAATCGGTTTCTGTCGATGGGTGGAAAAGAGGTATTTATTAAATCTATACTTCAAGCTATTCCTGTCTATGCAATGCAATGCTTCCTTTTCCTTTAACGTTGTGCTCTGACTTGGAGGCTATTTTAAATAAATTCTGGTGGTGTAATAGTGGATCAAAAAAGGGTATCCATTGGTTACGATGGGTTGATCTTTGTGGCTCTAAAGAAATGGGTGGACTGGGCTTTAGAAATTTGGCTAAGTTTAATATTGCTATCTTAGCAAAACAAGGTTGGTCTCTTTTGACAAACCCGGATAGTCTCCTATCGAAGGTGTTTCGAGGACGGTACTACCCTAATGAATCATTTATGTATGCTAATTTGGGCTCGAATCCTTCGTATGCTTGGAAGAGCATTTGGGCCTCTCGTGGACTTCTAGAAAAAGGTATTGGGTGGATCATAGGAGATGGCAAATCAGTTAACATCTGGAATGACTCGTGGGTTCCTAGGTTGCCCGATGGTCGTATAGTGGTAGACTCTATCTCGACACAATTCACTTTGGTATCTGACCTTATTGATGATCAGGGGTTATGGAAAGAAGAGGAGATTCGTATGTTATTTAGCCCTAACCAAGCTGAGATCAAATTTTAAAGATTCCTTTGGCTAGTGTCCCTACTCCAGATATATATTCATGGCGGCATGATAGCTCGGGTATCTACAGTGTGAAGAGTGGTTACAAAATGCTTATGGGTTCAGAGTTTTATCCTCAGGCAGAGTTATCAGAATTGCAGAGGTGGAAGAAGAGTGTTTTTAGTAAAATCTGGGCTTGCTCTATTCCAGCCAAGATTAAAGTCACCTGCTGGAGGTTTATGAAAAATTACATTCCTACAAATGTAAATCTATCTATTCGAAGAATATCTGTCTCTACAAATTGTTTGTTGTGTGATAGTGGGCAGGAATCTGTGCAACATATCTTAGAATGTAGGTTCTTTTTGCAGGTGCTAAACATTCTACACTGCAACCTTATCCATATTTCAGGGGAACAACAATGGTTACAGTGGTTGGCTAATCTATTCGAATCCCTATCCGCGGAAAAAGTGAAGTTATTTCTAGTGGCTATTTGGGCCATTTGGGGTTATCGCAATAAAAAACTACACGAGAATGCTAATCAAAGACCAGAGGACGTTGCTAACTTCATCATCCAGTACATCAGAGAGGCGGATGAGGCGTATATCATCAATAATGCTAAGCCGAAACCGAGAAAAAATCAGTGGGTACCACCTCCTACGGATTGTGTTAAGACTAATTTTGGTGCTAGTTATCAATCTAATACAGGGATAACAAGTATTGGAATTATCATCTGTAACGATAATGGGTTAATAATGGGTGCGGGATCTTACCCAAACCTGAAATCTTTAAACCCATATATGGCGGAGGCTTTAGCATGCCGACAAGCGTTACGGTTGACCCATGAGCTAGGGTTCCGGCGAGCGGTGGTGGAAGGGGACTCTCTGCAGGTCATCAAAAAGTTAATAGATGGTTCAATTGATAGATCCCCATCGAGCTCCATAATTCAAGAAATTAAAATTTTACAGGGGAGTTTCGATTACTTATCTTTCAAGCACACACCGAGGGATTTCAATTTGTCGGCTCATCTGTTGGCTAGGGAGGGACGTCACTGTAATAACCCTCGTATTTGGATTGAGGAGGCTCTGGTGGCGGTTGAAGCGGCGGCTCGCGAGGATCGGCGTCGTTTGGGGCTTTCCTGTTAGGTTCTCTCTTTGCATGCGTCGGAAATCTACATTTTTCTTCTCCGACCGTTTTTTTCACCATACATCTGCACGAATTGTTCCGATCTTGCTCTTTTCACCAGAGTCAGAGCTCAGATGGTGGTTGCTGAACTTAGGTGGCTTTCTTCCCCGGGCTAGAATAACCTTTGGTTTCGTTTTTTGCGAGTTTTTCAATTTGGGGTTTTTTTGTTCTGTCGTTTGAGCTTTCCTTTTTCTTTGCAAGTGTGTTGTCTTTTATTTTTTCAGTTTGTGTTGTAACCGGGGGGTTTTTAATGGTTCAGCATTTATAATAAAAAAAATTAATTATTTATAAAAATGTGTCGATTATATACATTTTAATTTTTTTATATACAAATTATATAAAAAAATAAAATTTTCAAAAAAATTGGTGTTGAGATTCAATGATTGAAGGTTTCAATTGTAGGCGAAAATTTCAAGGAATTTTTCAAATATAGGTGTGCGTGGAAGTTGTTCGAGGTTGAAGGAAAAAGTTTCAATTGAATTTGTGTTGAGATAGAGATTACTAAATATTGATTCAAATTCTAATTAATAATATTATTGATATTTTAAATAATTTTATTGGTTGAAGAGTATTTGATTATCAAGTATATTTTTTATTAGTCTTTATTTGTTTTATCCACGTTGTATTTCATTTATTTTTATTTTCGTTGGACTCTATGATCTTTAATACTGAAGTTTTCAATAAATGAACTTACTTAAGGTATGTTTGAACACTAGTGTAATTATTATCCTAGTAATTACACGTGAGTGTAACTACAAAAAATTATATTTCTCTAGATAAAATTTGACTAATAGAATGTAACTACCTTGTAATTCTTTAGGCCAGTTTTTGTCATATAAATTGTAATTTCACAGTTTAAACTTTAAAATAATATTTGTTATTAGTGGCGGATTCAAAAATTATTTTCAGAGTGGCCACAAGTTAAAATATTTTTTAGAGTGAGCACAAATCATAAAAATTTTAAAATTTCAGAGTATAGGCCCACCCTAACTTATACATAGATTCGCCGATGTTTGTTATAAAAGTAATAATTATACCAATCCTCACCCTCTCCCCTTAAGAATTGAAGAGTATTTGAAACCTTCGGTTAACTCGCACCTAAGAAAAATCGATCTATGAGGTTAGCAACAAGCTTTCAAGGAGCCTTTGATTCAATAAGGAGGGATAACTATTAGGGATATACGCAGGATTTTAGGTTAGTGGCAGATTTATAAATTCTGAGATGTGCGAAAATAAATTTTCAATAGCAAATACATAATAAATTTTAAAATATTTCTAAATTATATAAAAATTTTAAATTTTTAAGGAGTCGATCGCCCCTCCAACCACTCTCAGTCTATCCCGATAGCTATTATAATTGATATGATATTATCTTCTCGTGTGAATTAGGTCATAAAATCTTTATGGAATAATAAAATAAATAAACAAAAACGAGAGGTGGCGAGACAAAAAGCAGAAGGGGCCCATGCAGCACCCACCAAGGGAGACATGCAATACCAGCCTCTGCAGTAAGCCGAGAGAATTCAAGTATTCAACCTCTCTCTCTCTCTCTCTCTCTCTCTCTCAACTCCATTGGGGAGACACTAAATTAAAGGAAACCGAATTAGATGCTTTGCTTTCCGTGTGGCCCTTTCTCCTTTCCCCCTCATATTACATTATTTATATATATATATATTTGTGTATGTACACGTTTTTTTTTTTTTTGATTTAGACCCACAACTCCTTCGATGGTGTTGGCCATCACTCTCTCTTGTATATATTTGTTGATGAACCATTTAGGACAAAGGTTATTCTGACGGTTTATCCTTCTGATTCGACGAAGAATCATTGTAGATGACGATAAGAATTGATAATTCCGAGCTGGAATGAGGCCATAAGCCTTAGATAGTGGGGGTTAAAGAGAGAAAGTAAAATTAGTTTGGAAATGTTATGATCTTTTTTTGTCGGTCCCTTATTGAGGTATTTAAAGAGGGAGAGCTGACATCCTTTAATAACAATTGTCGAGTCTAATTTTAATAGATTAACGTCTATTAACTTTCTAGTCTTAGGAGTAGGTTTGTGTGTCATACAGTGGATTTGACTGATGAGACAAACGAAATTAATTGTGGTCTTATCAGGATGAGTGTCATTCCGAGAGTATAAAGAGGTAAGTTCTGAATGGTATTTCGTGACTTTTTAAGGAAATTTCCAAAGAACCCAACTTTAGAACATTCAAAACAAAAAGATTTTAAGACAAAAATTATCTTTTAAGACGTTAGAAGACCTTTATTACGAAATGAATTCTAAAGAATGTAACCATACCACACTATTCATCACTCTTCCATGGAAGAATGGAAGGTATCAAATATCAATGTGTATTTAGTTGATGAATACAAAAAGTGTGTGTGTTCACGCGCCAAAAAAGGAGGTAAACCATAGTCGTAATGAGAGGGTAAGAAAATCATAAGCATATTATTTTCCCCTACAAAGGGTTGAGCAAGTCAAAGGAGAGATTTCTTCAGGGAAGCGGCCAAGCCACATCCCTCCACTCCCATTTCTTTCTATTTTGTTTTCTTCATCTCTTTTCAAGATTCTTTAATTTATTTGATTTGCTCTATTAGTCTCCAATCCAAGTTTCGTTTTCAAACCCGTTTTAGCTTTTCCTTTTTCCTTTTGAAATAAACATATGTTTAATCTATCTTTGTCATACTCGATTCAGATTAATTAAATAATAGATTATATATCAATAATTATACATACAATTTAATTATATTTTAATTTTAGTTGTATGTAACAATTAGTCAAATGATGATTCATCAAAAGAAAATTAAACTTGATTGTATATCCAAGCTCTTAAGATTTTATATAAATCTTTAAAAAGGTATATGTGTGAAATTATAAAATGTTAATGATGCAAAACTAAATCATCAATATAAAGTAAAAAATATTTTTAATAAACAAAAATATATCTAAATTATATAAAAAATTAAAAAATTTATAGATACGACCACACCTCTTAAGTCCCTACCTGCTTGTTAGAGCAGTATAGTCATGTTGATGATAACAAAAAAATGCATCATACACGTTAAAAAACTATATGAAAAATTAGAATAAAAATCTCATGCACTTTTCAGTGTTATTTTCTATGTTCCAACGCTAAAAGATTAAATTTTAGACTGTTGAGTAGATTGAATGATCGAAATGAACGAAGAGGGGGTGAATTGGATTTTTAAAGGTTTAGGTGGTGGAAACTACAAATTAAAAAGATAGACAAGGAATTTTAGAGTGGTTCAAATTCCAAATGAACTCTACATCCACTACCTTAGATTCACTAAGGATTTGCAACAATTCCACTAATTGCTCTTCCCCTTTTCTAGGCTAAAGAGGTAACTCTTATAATTTTCGGTTAAATTTTCTACCCAAAATTTACCCCAATCCTCACACAAGTAAAACAAAGAATTTGTTGGCTAAGAAAGTATCTCTCAATACAAATTGTAGCTCAATTACAAGCACTCAACCCAATTGAAAATGATAAGAATGAAAAATACAATTGGGGTTTCTAGACAATATTGGGATTTTGACACAAATGCTTGGATTTGATGTTTGGATGTTTGCTTTTGGATCAGTAGTTGTTGCTGGAGCTTTTAAAGGTCCCTTTTATACCTTCTCGTTGATTTCTAGTCGTTGTGGTTGTTGCATTCATCAATAGAGCCGTTGGGGTGTTATCTCACCTCCATAAATGCAGTATGCAACCAACCGTTTCGAAACGCCCGACCCTGTTTCGAAACAGACCAAAATAGAAAGAGTCGTTGGGGTGCATTAAAGAGCCCGTATCGAAACGGTCTGACATGTTTCGATACGCTAAGAGCCGTTTCGAAACTTGTTTCGAAACACTTTTGCCACTGTCAAGGGTCATATCGAAACGGCTTGAAATCGTTTCGATACGCCTTAACGGTTTGTTAAAAATCAGTTAAAAACTTGCAACAGTCATATTTTTCAAATCAAATGAAGAACCGTTTCGAAACACTGAATATCGTTTCGATACGGTTTCTCTATGTTCTAAAGCCGTTTCGAAACTTGTTTCAAAACACGGGTTGGCAGTGTTGAAATCGTTTCGATACCTGTTTCGAAACATAGGTTGACAGTTTCAAAACGCCTTAGGCCGTTTGGAAACAGGGACACGAAAATCATTGTTTTGGCTTTAAGAACACTTAGAAAATATTTGGAAAACTTAGTTTTTAACTTAGGCATATTCTTTAAATCATATAGGGATGTTTGAGGACTTAAAAATTCGTTTTCACATTTTCAATTTAGTCCTTAGGTTCTTTAGTTATATCAAAATTAAAATATCGGTTTCACATATACTCCAACTCAAAATTTTAAATTATAAACCCTTAAAAATACACTTTGCCCCTAATTTCTTAAACACAATCATAAGCCTTAATCTTAAACTCTAAACTTATTTTTTTAAATGGGGCGTAAGTAAAGGCGCAAAAAAAAAGTAGATGAATATTGCTATTTGAAAAATTAAGCTTTAAATAATAATAATAATAATAATCAACGAGTTGGTCTAAGTGGTAAGCAGCTTGGTATCGCCTAAGTAAGTCTCAAGTTTGAGGCCATGTGTATGTAAAAAATTCCCGCTGGGAGACACACAACAAAGCTAGGTGTGCGACACAGGCTGATTCAGATTAGTCAGGACAAACCCGATAAAAACCCTAAGGAACCGGGAGAGTAACCAAATAATAATAATAATAATAGTGTGAGGGCTAATTGGTGAATTCACTCCCAGGTAGCAACACTTTATGATATAAAAACTTGCATGTCAAGTTGGATTCCCCGTTTTCTTTAATTTTGGTACCTCAACAAATGTGTATCCAATTCCAAAACTCACTTTCCATTCTCTTCTGCTAAAAACTTTCCTTCCTTTTCCTTTCTTCCTTTTTCTTTTGAAATTCGCCTTCCCCCATCTCTAGCCTTGCTGCTGGTTCATGGATATTGAACCCTTGTGGGATCTTGGGGGGTGGTTTTTTCTTTTCATCGCTTGCATGGCAGCACCCAAAACACAATCCACACTCGCCGCCGCCGCCGCCGAGTCCCACTCTTTCCTCCTCCTCCTCGCCCTTTCCTTGTTCACTTTCCTCCTCCTGCTCAACCCTACTACCACAAACCACCACCCCATGAACTCACCCAATGTCACCCCATCAATCCCTTTCAAAAGGCTTCTCTTACACGCCTCCTCCAAACCATCAACGCCAACCCCTTCTTCCATGAGTTTTCATCCCACGCCTACTTCCACATCGTCGTCGCGTAGAGAGTTCGGAGCCGGAGCTCACGAAGTTCCGAGCGGACCAAACCCTATTTCCAACAGGTGATGAAAACTGCAAACGGGGTGAAGGTTGAAGATGATGGAGTAGTCTTTGGAGGGAGAGAATTGAAGCTTTATCGTTAACTTGTTTTGGCGTATCTTTATGAGTACTGGTTTTAGTTTCGCCATTAATATACTGCTTGTCCTTTCTGTGATGAGTTTGTTTTGTTTTAGCTTGGTTTTTTTGAACTAGAAATGTAAAGATACTCTATATTCTTCTTCATGTTTCGTATATAGACGATGATCTTGCTATGATTTATATTTTTTGCTTTTTTATTTCTTATATGATGTTTTTTTTATATTTTTTATTATTATTTATGTTCGGATTTCATGATTGTATTAGATCTGTGTAACAGTAAGAAGAACAAGTTTTGTTTTGTTCTCTTTTTGGTCTGAAGAAAAGAAATAATCCGAGAAAGTCGAGATGTTAAAGACTTAAGTCATGATTTGATAATTATAACCGTGTCAATTTCCTGTTGTTGATTGACCATTACATTATCTAATTATCAACCTATAATTTAATATAAAATAAATTATATACTAATTTTTTTAATGTTGGGTATAGAAAGCAGTACCGAAAAGTGATAAAAAAAATTATTAATAAGGTTAGGGTTGGATAGGTTCCGGAAAATATTTGCTTTTAATTTTTTCATAAATCGAATTAAATATCACATATAATTGAATCAATTTGAATTTTATGAATTCAGATTCATTCAGCAATTTGTCTAATTGTGCTTTCTTAAATTGTGAATTGAAAATATAAGTGAATCGAATATACTTAAGTAATAATTTAAGTCAAACTAAATCGAATTAAGTAAAATCAAATCAAACACTATGGTTAAAATTGATTTTCGGGTTTTTTCAACCATACAGTATAATTGATAAAATTTAGTTGTTTAGTTGTCCCATTAATAAAGCAAAAGACAACTCCCAACTAGTAAAATAATAATAAAATCAGAAAATTATCTATGCCTACCAGATGAATAGAGCCTTAACAAGCTTACAAGATTTGGGAACAATAGTATTCATTCGGCTTAAATAAAAAATAAGTGCTTAAATTATACATCTTTTAAATTTTAAATGCTTAAAGTATATTTTTGTTAAAAATAAGTATTTAAAGTGTACACCGTTACAATTATAAGTGCCTAAAATATTTTTTTACACCGTTATAATTTTAAACATCTAAAGTTAAAAAGAAATATAGTTTGTACCGTTACTTTTCATTTAAGTATATTCATTATACATAGGGTCAATCCAAGTTTTTAGTACATTTTGTTCTTTTATAGACAAGAGAACCATCGAATTTAGAAGTGAATTAATTAAATTATATTTGGAGTTTTTTATAAAAAAATAATCATGAAAGTGGATGTAGAGGTGGCAAACGGTCGTTCGGGTCGGGTCCGGTTTGGGTGAAGTTCGGTTTTGACTAGATTCGGTTTCAGTTCAGTTCGAGTCAGATTTAGTATAGTTCAGATTTAATTTGGGTCGGGGCGAGTCGGGTCACATCAGTTCAGTTGCTTTTTGGGTCAATTGATATCTAGTCGGTTCAAGATTGGTTCAATATGAGATCGATATGTTTCAGTCGACTTTTTAGGTCGGATCTGTATTTTTACACCCATATTGACATTATAAAACCAGTATATTTGACTTTTTGGTGAGTTGTGCAACAGTTCACATTAAATTTTTCTTTATTTTTGGTTGCCTTCTGTTCAGTTGAAAATCGATTCGGGTTCGTTCAGTTTGGTTGAAAATCAATTTGGGTCTATATCGGTTCAACTAAAAAATAGGTCGATTTCAGTTCAATTCGAGGGTTTTCGGATTTTAAATTATGTTCGGATCGATATCAAATCTCGGATCGAGTAAAATCAATTCGAGTATCAGCTTAGGTACTCTGGATTTACCTAAAAAACGACGAAAAAAGAGCTATACGTTAATGGGTTTATTACACTTGGCCCAAAATGAAAATGACCCGGCCCTTCTACTTTTACCCATGAACCCGGGCGGCTAACAGATAAACATGGTATTGGCCTATTGGGTACGTGAGTGTGAGTGTGTGTGAGTGTGAAAGAATTCCATCTATCAACATTCTGGTTGTTAAATTTCTCATTTCATATTTTGGTGGTGAAAAAAAAATTACTTTTAGTTTTAAGATTTAAATATTCAATTTAAGGTATAAATTTTAAGATTTAGATTTTTTATTTATTAACATTATGATTTCAAGTTAAATTATTCATTTCATACACCGACGGAAAAAAATAATGTATAAGCGTTTGAATTTTAAGATTTGGAGATTCAATTTAAGATGTAGCATCTAAGGATTTAGAATTTATGAGTAGTAGTTAGAATTTAAGGTATATAGTTTAAAACCTAAATCTCTAACTATATTACCCTAAACACTAAATTCTAACCATTGCCTTAAATTTTAAACTCCTAAACTTAAATGTTTAAACTTTAAACCTTGACTTGAATCATTAAACCCAAAAATTAAAACACTTGTGAAAATATTTATTCCACCTGTATATTGAATTTAAGTCCTAAATAGAAAATATAATACCGAATATATAAACAAAACGTTAAATAATAAATGTACATTTTTAACATTATAACATTATATATAAAAAATATATATACATTTAATTGAAGTAGGATTCATACTAACACTAGTGGCGAAAGCGAAAAGTTTCCACAAGCGGCTTAACTTTAGTGTTTATTTGTTTGTGTTTAGGGGTTTAAATTTTAGTGTTTGTGGTTAGAATTTAGGGTTAGGATTAGAATTTAATGTTTAGAACTTACAAAGCCTAAATTTTAGCCTTAAACCTTAAATTATATCCACAACCCCTAAATTTTAAACCCTAAACCTAAACTTTTAAACTCTAAACTTTAAATTAAATCTTTAAACTCTAAAACTAAGGCTCATATTGAAACTTTCTGTTTTTATCGTCAGAGTATGAAATAATTACACATTGAAGAGAAAAACTTCAATACACTGGTTGTGTAATCTAAAGTTTACACAAGCCTTTTAGTTTTAGGGGTTAGAAGTTTAGATTAAGGTTTAAAGTTTAGAGTTTAATATTTAGAGTGTGAGGTTTAATTTTTTTAGAGTTTAAGTTTAGTAATTTAGAATTTAGGTTTATATTATAAATATGCAGGTTTGTGTATAATAAATTTTACACTGCCAGTATATCAAAATTAAACCCTTGAAGTAGTACTCGCACATATTTCTACATCTTTTTTGACACAATATTTTTATATTATTTTTTGACAAATCCTATGGGAAGGAAGATGTGTTCCTAGTGAGTCTCGAACCCATGACCTAAGGAGAATGAAAAAATAAAGATGAACAACTTGATCAATCGGGCAAATATACTTACTCAATAATTTTATATCTTTTCAAAAATCAACTAAAGAATATTTCAAATTAAAACAGATTATTATATAGTGTTTTCTTGTAACTATCTACTTTACATAAATGAATGTATGTTCTACAACTACAACTGAGAGATAAATAATAGGGTAAAGTACACAGACCGTCACTAAACTTTGGTAAAAAAATGGTAATTAAATTTTTAAAAATCACAAAATGACAATTAAACTTTATGTTTTATAACAAAATGGTAACTAGACGTTAAATCTCGTTAAGTGTCTGTTATAAAATTTGGTATAATAACACATTTAGTCTTTCATATTTATACATGCAATCAATTTAGTCCTAATTCGAAATAATTCACTAAATTTAGCCCTCGTTATTTATGCATTCTTTCAATTTGGTCCTTAAAGCAAAATTCGAAAGTATGATAACATGATAAATAATTACAATTAAATTTTTATAGGAACTCGAAAACTCGACTCAATTCGAATCGAAAAAAATTCAAATAAAGTTTGAGTTGTAAAATATGACGCGTCAACTCGAATAACTCGAAATTTTTTGACTCGACTCGATCGAACGTTCATCTCTATCTTAAGATATGACGCGTCAACTCGAATAACTCGAATATTTTAAATCATTTTTTCTTTTAAATCTAATATTTTTAAAAATAGAATATTTAATATTTTCATATTTAAATCATATTGATTATTTAATAACAACTTTAAATATTCGATTTAATTTAAAAATATTCGATTTAAAAGAAAAAATATTCAAATATTTAATTAAATTTTTATAGGAACTCGAAAACTCGAATCGAATCGAAAAAGTTTTAAATAAAGTTTGAGTTGTAAAATATGATGCGTCAACTCGAATAACTCGAAAATTTTAACTCGACTCGATCGAACGCTCACCTCTATCTTAAAATATGACACACCAACTCGAATAACTCAAAATATTCGAATATTTTAAATCATTTTTTCTTTTAAATCGAATATTTTTTAAAACAAAATATTTAATATTTTCATATTTAAATCACATCGAATAGTTAATAACTACTTTAAAAATATTTGATTCAAAAGAAAAAATTTTGATTTAAAATATTTGAGTATTTAATTAAATTTTTATAGGAACTTGAAAACTCGACTCGAATCGAAAAAATTTCAAATAAAGTTTGAGTTGTAAAATATGAAGCGTCAACTCGAATAACTCGAAATTTTTTGACTGGACTCGATCGAAAGCTCACATCTATCTTAAGATATGACGCGTTAACTTGAATAACTCAAAATATTCGAATATTTTAAATCATTTTTTTCTTTTAAATCACATCAAATATTTAATAATTACTTTAAATATTCGATTTAATTTAAAAATATTTGATTTACAAGAAAAAAAATTGACTTAAAATATTCGAATATTTAAAGTGGTTATTAAATATTCAAATATTTAAAAGAAAAATATTTAAAGTAGTTCTTAAATATTCGAATATTTTAAATCAATTTTTTCTTTTAAATCAAATATTTTTAAATTAAATTGAATATTTAAAGTAGTTATTAAATATTCGATGTGATTTACATATGAAAATATTAAATATTCTATTTTAAAAATATTCAATTTAAAAGAAAAAAATGATTTAAAATATTCTAATATTTCAAGTTATTCGAGTTGACGCGTCATATTTTACAACTCAAAATTTATTTGAAAATTTTCGATTCGAGTCAAGTCGAGTTTTCGAGTTCCTATAAAAATTTAATTGTAATTATTTATCATGTTATCATACTTTGGAACTTTGCTTGAAGGACCAAACTGAAAGAACGTGTAAATAACGAGAGCTAAATTTAGTGAATTGTTTCGAATTAGGACTAAATTGATTAAATGAATAAATATGATGTGCTAAATGTGTTATTATACCAAATTTTATAACAGACACTTATCGAGATTTAACCATTTTATTATAAAACATAAAGTTTGATTGCTATTTTGTGATTTTTGAAAGTTTGATTACCATTTTGTTTTTTTACCAAAGTTCAGTGACTGTCTGTATACTCTACATATATTATTTAGGGTAAACTATGCCAGGTACCACCAAACTATTGAGGGTAATTCGTTTTTACCACCAATCTTTCAATTGGTCCAAATTTGCCACCAAACATTATATTACTCGACTCGTTTATACCACCCCACCGTTAACTCCATAACGTCGTGATGACTTGGATGCTAGACCAAAACGATGTCGTTTTGGTGCCACTATTTTGATACTAAATTGCCCAAATGGCACTGTTTTGCTAGAGGAATATATGAAAAATTATGCATTCAATGGGATTTGAACCTAGAATCTTTAAAATCAAAGGCAACCTCTGTAGAGCGTTTAGGCGTTCTCTAAATATGAGTGCAAGTGCACACTCCTGTCAAGTTATAGTATATAAGATATCGTCTCCCACAGGGATTGGACAGCTCAAACTCGAATTGTGATTCCTGCACAAGGGAATTTAAATGCACAAATAAGTTCAGTTTGTAAAAGAATTAAAAATAAATAAACACAAGTAAATGATAGAGAAGAGATCAGATTGATAGGCTGGGTCAGATTATGATGCTTCCTAGTGTGAAGCTGCGTTGAATAGGATAAGTTGTTCTGTGCTGCCAGACTTTAATGCCTCGGTGGGAGATGGCAAATTGGCTGCTGTGACGCTTTCGCAGCCTCGACAGTGGAATAGATGTGTGTCTCGGCGGTAAACTCGGTAGTACTTCAAGGCTCGACAGAACGCTTCGAAAGTGATCATGCTTATGTCTAAGTCAGAATGCTGTTGATGCCCACTACAGATAATATCAGTCGCGGCGTGAATCGTGCAAAGACAACAATGTTTGGTTCGTTCTCTTTTAGCCGCCTTAAACCCTAACCTAGGTCTAGGCTAGATTGATCAACACTTAATTAAGGTGAGGACCGTACTTACTCATTTTGTGAGTTCCACTCTCTCGATACCGAACAAATGCATAGTAAACAATTAATCTTTCTCCTTAATTGAAAACTATGAAGAACATGGAATAAGCAAACATTGAAGTTTTATTGCAAAAAACAAACTTAATTCCTAAAGAACCGTTCTCACACTAGTTTACAACATAACCCAAACCAAAAGAGAAATTTAGAACATAATTGACGGTAAGAAAACCTAAACTATGCCTAAGGGAAAACCTAATTTGTTCTAAGATGTAAAAATACATTGAGTATATATAGGCATTATCTAGGTCAAGTACTCCTTGGAGTAGAAGTCTTCAAAGTAGCTTTTGCATTAAATGCAACCTTCAATTCTGACTTCTTTGAGTTGAATGTGGACTTCTTCTCGTTGCCTTGCTTCGCAAGTTATCTTGATTTCCACCTTCGGCGGCTCTGTCCACTGCTACATGCATCAGAAAATTGAGTGGATGACATCGTTAGAATAAGCGTTTTCTGCTCTACAGATCGCACTCCAGTTCTCCAATTCCTCAGGTTGCTGCCCTGGGCGGCGGGTATGGCAGCGGTTGTCTTTGTCTGGAACTGCATCAGTACAACTCCCTGGTCTGCTGCCTCAGCATTAGCTCCTCTGGTCTGTCCTCCTCCTGATCATTCTTCTCTTCTACTGCCGCGGCGGGTTCCCCTGCACCCTGCTATCACGTCGGGTTCTGGCGACACCTTGTTGTTACGACGGGTTCTGGCGGCACCTTGCTATCGCAGCGGGTTTCGGCAGCACCTTGTTGTCACGGCGAGTTCCGGCGGCACTTTGCTGTCGCAACAGGTTCTGGCGGCACCATGCTGTTGTGGCGGGTTCTGGCAGCACCCTGTTGTCGCGGCAGGTTCTGACGGCACCCTGCTGTCGCGGCGGGTTCTGACGGCACCCTGCTGTCGCGGCGGGTTCCGGCGGCACCTTGTTGTCGCGGCAGGCTCCGGCGGCACCTTGCTGTTGCGGTAGTTTTCGGATGGGCAATTTTCTTGTATGCACCAAAATACATACCAAAACAACACCTTTTCCACAAAATACACTAAAATATGTAATCAAGCTTAATGGTGAAGGAAATTATGCGAATATGCATTAATGCCTAATTATGTAACTAAAATGTGCCTAAGTCTAACAAAAATATGAGTAAAAAGGGTAAATAAAATAAGACTTTTAGACACTTTACACACCCCCAAACTCAAAGTATTGCTTGTCCTCAAGCAATGCAATCCTAAACATACTTTCCCTTGCACTAATTAGAAAGAATAACATGTTTTAAACTTGATTTAGCACCTCATGGTCGTGACACCTATCATTAGATTAGTGAGAGGAGAATAACATGAATTACCTCAGAAGTAGACTATAATGCTAGTGCAGTGTGTGCAGAAACTATGTACAAGCTGAATCTGAAGAATATTCTAAGTAAACAAACATGCTGTCAAGGTAATGTAAGGTTGCTGCCGAGACAGCGTAGTTAAGCACATTTATTTAATCACGACAATAAGAGCTTCAGCTCATCACAACTACTCTTTAGGTCTGAAATTAAGATAGGAGCAAACTACAAAACCCCAAACCCATTGAGCAGAGTCATCCCGTGAAGACTTTCATTCACTCATGCTAATTTGTCCATCACTTCAAGGATTTTCAGATTCATAGACTTTATAGTAGTTGAGTGTCCTTGCACATGATTCTTCCTAGAGCCGGTTTCGGGCACCTCTAGGGAAAGACTTCATAAAAAATTTCTTTCATGTCGTGGCAGTGCTTTTCTTTTTCTATTTGTTGCATGTCGCGACAGCTTCCTGCAACTAGTGTAAAAATTTTGCAAATAATTCAAGCATACAATGTTTACCAGAAATTCTTAACAAATTCAGCAAGTAACATTAGTGTTTTTAATTTTTGGAATTTATAGAAAATTTCTAAGTTTACTTCATGTTTTTCCCCAAAATTAAGTTCTTTTCATTATGGTGCGAAAAATTTAAGATCGGCTATCCTATCATAGGCACAAGTTCTAACAAAAAATTTTCTTTCTTGATTAATTTTAGAAGCAAGTACATTATGCAACCTATATGCTCTAATTATACCTAAACAATGATGAGTGCTAAACCCCCCCCCCCCCCAAACTCGAGAGGAGCATTGTCCTCAATGCATGAGAAAAATAAATGAGTTAGTCGGAAAGGTCGTCACCTTGCATGATGAATTTCCTTCGAGCCATGTTTGCTTGTGTGGTTATCGATTGTGTGTATCTGCTAGTCAAACCATGTGCAGTCGTTACCTTGGCAACCCTGGGCAGTTGTAGTTGCAGTTTTCGTGGCGTCGATCTAGGTTGCCAGGGCGGGTGATGGCGGGTAAGTATTTCAGCAGGAAATATGGGGAACTGGACTGCACTGTCAAGGAACATCCCTAGTGTATTGCATAAATCGAAGTTGCTGCCTTTCCATCCTATTGAGCTGGTTTCGGAGATGATGGAGGAGTATTGCTGGTATTGGGGTCTGTTTGGCAGCTTCAGCACTGCCGAGCGGCGGGAGCTGGGCGGCAGCATCAGTACTACCGGGTGGCAAACTGTCATCGATGATGTTGCTCGACTGCCTCTATCGGAATTCTCTGGAAGTCTGGTTGGTTACTGGTTGTGGCCATTGATAGGTTGTGAGACGGTTGAATTTTATTTGCAAGACGAATAATAATAATAATAATAATAATAATAATAATAATAATAATAATAATAATAATAATAATAATAATAATAATACGGAAAGAAATAAAAACTGAAAATTTAAAAATTCTAAGTCTATGAAAGCATAAAAATATGGAAGATAAAAATAAAAATCATGTTACTCTAGGAGTGCATTGGTATGCATCTCCTAAAGTAGCTACTCTCTTATCGAGAGGTTCGTTTCCGATACTTCTTATAATCCACACGCACTCTCCATCGAGTGATTATTCTCATGGTGGAGGAGTCCTTCTTCCTCGTTCCCTTGTAGTCCTTGTGAACCTTCCTCCTTGTTTTTATTCCTGAAGGCATGAACATGTGATTAGGAAAAATTATATCACTATATAACCATGTACTTACCTCATTTTTGTCAAAGTTCATTATGGTGGAAAGTTGCTTTTGTTGCCGCGGCAGCTACTACGACAACCAGTTGTTGCGATAGTCTTCTGTCATGATGTTGTCAAGGGAAAACTCAATTTTTGGAAAAGCTTCATGACTCCCAACACCGTTTTCTTTATGCTCTTCGAAAATCTCCATTAGTAGAGATTTCGATGGCTTTAAATCTGCCAGCATCAACTCCTCTCGATATATATAGTCCATAGTTGTCGCGGCTTCTGTCGAGGCGGACATCGTTGTCGAGGCTTCTGTCGTGGCGGGACTATTTACCGAAGCATGTGATGTTGTCGTGGCATCATCAGTTCCTTTGTCGGCCTCACTAGGTGTTGTTGTGGCATTGCTTTGTTGAGTCACTATCCTTTCACTACTCAGTTCATCTTCAGGGCAGGGTTCTAGGTAGCTGCCAAAATAGTTGTCAATCTTGTTGTCCGAGCATTGTTTTTCATCCTCTTGGCTTGGAGGTTCTAATTGTTCCTCACACATCAGAGATCCTTCTTCGCGTTGCTCTTCGTCCTCTTGTCCTGGGACATCAGTATCCCTCAGACTTAATTGTTAAGGATCACTAGTTGCCGAGGCAGAAGTTGCTGAGACATCGTGTTCAGGTTCATCCATGGCATTAATAAGGACTGAATTGCTCAGAAGTGCATCCATGTTAGCGATGTTGGCGTACATAGCAGCTGATACTTTTTGGGTTAGTGCAAGTAAAGTTTGAAGTGTGTCCTCCAGGGATTTTGATTGCTCTTGCGGGTGATTACATTACCAGGGCATGTCGATTTCTGTAGCAAAATTGTTATGGTTAAAATTTTTTGAGATTTTTGATCATACCATGAAAAATCTTGATGTTGTGGCGGCAACTACGACTGCGGCATCAGCTGTCCCTGTTGCTGCTGCGGCGGCATCTGCTGTTCATATTCAGGCAACCATTCCTGTATGGTTTTCCTCGACATGTCCGTTGAAAAATGTTGAGGGCAACTTTCGAATGCATGATTGCCTTCACAAAATGCGCAAGAACTTTCCCAAATATTGTTGCCCTTAACTCGTGGGGCACCTGAATAAGCAGTTTCCCACATAATTTTTTTTTCATTTTTTTTCAACTGAAATTAAATGCAAATAGAACTAAGAGTGCAAAAAAATTAAAACGAATTTTGCTGTTACCAATCCCCAGCAATGGCGCCAAAAACTTGTAGAACGTTTAGGTGTTCTCTAAATATGAGCACAAGTGCACACTCCTGTCAAGTTATAGTATATAAGATATCGTCTCCCACAGGGATTAGACAGCTCAAACTCGAATTGTGATTCCTGCACAAGGGAATTTAACTGCACAAATAAGTTCATTTTGTAAAAGAATTAAAAATAAATAAACACAAGTAAATGATAGAGAAGAGATAATATTGATAGGATGAGTCAGATTATGCTGCTCCCTAGTGTGAAACTGCGTTGAATAGGATAAGTTGTTCTGCGCTGCCAGACTTTGCTGCCTCGACGGAAGATGGCAGATTGGCTGTTGTGACGCTTTTGCTGCCTCGGCAGTGGAACGGATGTGTGTCTCGGCGGAAAACTCGGCAGTACTTCAAGGCTCGGCAGAACGCTTCGAAAGTGATCTCGCTTATGTCTAAGTCAAAATATTGTTGATGCTCACTGCAGATAATATCAGTCGCGACGTGAATCGTGCAAAGACAACAATGTTTGGTCCGTTCTCTTTTAGCCGCCTTAAACCCTAACCTATGTCTAGGCTGGATTGATCAACACTTGATTAAGGTGAGGACCATACTTACTCATTTTGTGAGTTCGGCTCTCTCGATACCGAACAAATGGATTGTAAACAATTAATCTTTTGCCTTAATTGAAAACTATGAAGAACATGGAATAAGAAGACCTTGAATTTTTATTGCAAAAACAAACTTAATTCCTAAAGAACCGTCCTCACACTAGTTTACAACATAACCCAAACCCAAAGAAGAATTTAGAACATAATTAACGGCAAGAAAACCTAAACTATGCCTAAGGGAAAACCTAAGTTGCTCTAAGATGTAAAAATACATTGAGTGTATATATATATATATGCATTAGCTACGTCAAGTCCTCCTTGGAGTAGAAGTTTTCAAAGTAGCTTTTGCATTAAATGCATCCTTTAATTCTGACTTCTTTGAGTTGAATGTGAACTTCTTCTCGTTGCCTTGCTCCGAAAGTTATCTTGATTTCCTCCTTCGGAGACTCTGTCCACTGCTACAGGCATCAAAAAATTGAGTGGATGGCATCATTAGAATCAGCATTTTCTGCTCTACAGATCACACTCTAGATCTCCAATTCCTCAGGTTGCTGCCCTAGGCGGCGGGTATGGCGGCGGCTATCTCTGTCTGGAACTATATCAGTACAACTCTCTGGTTTACTGCCTCAGTATTAGCTCCTCTGATCTGTCCCCCTCCTGATCATTCTTCTCTCCTGTTGCCGCGACGGGTTCCGGCGGCACCCTGCTGACACGGCAGGTTCCGGCGGCACCATGCTGTCGCGGCGAGTTCCAGCGGCACCTTGCTGTCGCGGCGGGTTCTGGCGGCACCTTGTGTCACGGCGGGTTCCGGCGGCACCTTGCTGTCGCGGTGGGTTCTGGCGGCACCTTACTGCTGCGGCGGGTTTCGGCGGGTAATTTTCCTGCATGCACCGAAATACATACCAAAACATCATCTTTTCCACAAAATACACTGAAATATGTAATTAAGCTTAATGGTGAAGGAAATTATGCAAATATGCATTAATGCCTAATTATGTAACTAAAATGTGCATAAGTCTAACAATAATATGAGTAAAAAGGGTAAATAAAATAAGACTTTTAGACACTTTACAACCTCTTAACCACTAAGCAAACTCAATATGTCTAATTTATTTCTAACACAAATAATATATGTTCTAAACTGCATTTGATATTAATTCAATTTATTTTATTTTATAAATAATATTACTCTATATAAATAATATAAATATATTATAAAATAATATTAATATAAATATGATAATATATTAATATATATATATAACTAATAAATAAAATATTCATATTAAATAAAAAATTATATTATCATTAATGTTAAATATATAAATAATATATTATTATAAAAACTAAAAAACTAATTTTCACAACCCAAAATTCCAAAATTTACAAAAAGCCCGAAAATCCACCAAAACATTAAATTATGACCTATATACCCTAAAACCCAAAATCATAATTCCTAAACCCTAAAATCATAAACCAATTAGTAGCCAAAATGGATGGGTTTGAGGTTTAAGCTTTAGGGTTTTAGTGAGTTTTTGGGTTTTTTTTTGTAACTTTTTGAAATTTTAGATTTTTTTAAATTATTTCTAATTTTTACAATAATATATTATTTGTTTATATATTTTAATATTATTTGTTTATGAATAAACTTTTAGGGTTTAAGGTTTATAGTTTAGGATTAGGGTTTAAGTTTTTGTTGGATTTTGGATTTTTTTGAAAATTTTGGGGTTTTGAAAATTAGTCTTTTAATTTTTATAATAATATATTTATATATTTCATATTATTTATAATATATTTATATTATTTATATAGAGTAATGTTATTTATATGATAAACTACAGTTTCGATTAAATATTGCTTGGTCTAGAAACAAAATATAGATGTTAAGCTGGCTTAGTGGTTAGGAGGTTACCTTTGATTTTGAAGTTTCCATGTTCAAATCCCATTGAGTGCATGATTTTTCAAATTTTCCTCTAGCAAAACGACGCCATTTTGGGCAATTTAGTATCAAAATAGCGGCACCAAAATGACGTCGTTTTGGTCTAGCATCCAAGTCATCATGGCGTTAAGGAGTTAACGGCGCGGTGGTATAAACGAGTCAAAAAATAAATTTTGGTGGCAAATTTGGACCAATTGAAAGGTTGGTGGTAAAAACGGTGTGCGGGTCACACCCAATAGTTTAATGGTACTTGACATAGTTTTTTCCTCTTTTTGATTTTTAGGGTTTTGCCCTGATTAATTTGAACCGACCCGCGTTGCACACCTAACTTGGGTGGGTGAGTCACTAGCTGGGATTTTTTTGCATGCACAATGTAACACCCGTGTTTTGGGGTTGGGAGTTAGACGTGTGTGTTTGGTTCGAGTCGTCAAAACCGGTTTAATTTAATTAGACCTTAGTTTTAATTTAAATGAGATCAAAATGTAATGACAATCTTGTAATTAAGTTGAAACAAGGAAGACAACATTTTTGAATCAAAAAGAAAAACAAAAAAAAAATTATCTTCTTCCCCCCTTTTTGCTTTTCACGTTGGAAAGAAACCAAACCCTCCCAAAACCCCAATCTACTATTCCATCGATTTTCTCCACCAATTCAAGAGCTTTTTCGAAGGTAATTTCATATTTGAGTTCTCCTCATCATCCCAAGTATTTCCATGGTTTTAGATTTCAAAACCATCACCATTTGTGTTTTTCAAGTTAGATGAAAGTTTGGATTTTTAATGGGGTTTTCACTTGCTTTTGGTTTGTTGAGTTGGATTTTGAGTTAGTCTCACCTAAATACACCTAATATCTTAAAATGGGAGGATTTTGGGAAAAATCCCGAAGTGGATCTTTGGGGCATTTTTCAAAGTGTCAAAACTAAAATTTTTGATGTGTTTTTGTGTTGGGTTGAAGGGCTGATGGTATAGGGTTGTTGGGAAGGTGTTTTGGAAGCCTTTAGATGTCATTTGGGTGTTGGAAATTGTGGTTTTAAGCTGAGTTTTTAGGGAGCACGAAAATGTGGGTTTTGTGGTTAGTTTGGGTTTGAAATTGTGAAGTTTTGGCTTGTAGTTGTGAGTTGGGTTTGTGGCTGAGTTTATCATTGATCCGGTTGAGTAACACTTGTCTTTTGACTTGGTTAGAAGCAAGAGGAAACATCGGAGAAGGATCGGGATCGGTTCCGGAAATTGTGGAGGCTTGACTATCTTTGCTTGGTTTGCTAAGGAAGGGTGATGAGTGAAACTTTTATATTTGATTAAAATGGTTCAAGTGTGTATGGATGAGGTTTAGGGATGTGCTTGGTAGGCCATTCCTAGATAGAAGTTAAATTGGTAGTTTAGCTTCTCGTGTATAAATAGCTTTAAATGTTTATGCCAATTCTATTCTTGTGAATCATGATTTGGCTATGTATGTATATGCAATGATGTGTGTGATGATGGATGTGTGTTATAAATGATGGTTGATACGATGTGGTTTAAAAGTAATTGACACTAGTTAACTTACCGGGTATAAATGATCGATCATTAGGATTAGTGTGCACACGGTTGAGTCAAATTCGCGCGTGGCCTTGATGGCGTTAAGTCATCAAGGAGGAGTACGGTGATGTAATATTCCACCGGAAATTATTTATATTATACGTGATGATGAGTGGAATCCCATCCATGCAAGGTCCGGTGATGAGTGTAATCCCACCGAGGTAATGTTGTTGTTGAGAGTGAATCTGCATATCCGAGTAAACTAATAGTGGCTAATGTACTTGCTCTTGTGGTTATTATGTTGAGATATTTGTTTTATAATGTTGAGCTTAATATGAAGTAAGATGCCATATTTATGACTCTTGTGATGCTAGCTAGTTTGCTATGTTGATTGCCTAAGTAGGTTGTGTGTGTGATGCTAAGGATTATATACTTGAACCCTGCATTGTTGTTGTTCTTGTTTTAGAGCATCCTCACTAAGCTTCTAGCTTACGCTTTCATTTTCGAAAATGCAGATCAGTAGCGTGGAGTTAGCAAGGAGCAAGGCGAATGGACATTCCAAGCTTGTAGTTGCTCAAGTATGGTTTAGTAAATAAAGTAGTAGTTTAGCAATGGGGCTACTATGTGTTTGTATGAGCGTTGTATGACTCATAGATGTTGATTGTTATTCATGCTATGTTTGGATTTGTAAACTATGTTATGTTGGATGAATGCTTGTGTTGATGAGGCTATACTTTGGATGTTATGTGTGTTTGTGAGCATGTACGCCTATATGTAAAGACATGTGCCCTTTTGGCTTAAGTTCTTAAGCATACTTTGAATGATCTTTTAAATGGATGCCTTATCTTATACCTTGTGTGATTTGAGTACGTCTTGTAATAGGATGCATGCCTCTAGAGTGTATTTGTAAGTTATGTATGCTTCTTGGGGTTGTTAGGGGCTTTCGGGATCCTTTGGAGATGCTTAAAACTGATTTTGGGAAATTACAGACAGCAGGTGTTTCGAAATGGGTAGCCATGTTTCGAAACGGGTGTGGTTCCAAGGCCCCGTATTGAAACATGTTTCGATACGTTTTGGCTACTGTGAGCCCCTGTTTCGAAACCAGTTTCGAAACACTTTGGCTACTGGAATTGCTTGTTTCGAAACGGCTAGGCAAGATGAGACCTTGTTCCGAAACGGGGTGGATGTGTTTCGAAACGGGTGTCTGGCTTTTAAAACTGGAGCCTGTGTTTCAAAACGGGCCTTGACTGTTTCGAAACACCGGCCTGTATTTGGGCTTTTTGACATCTCAAAGGGGTTTCGAGGGTTGGGCTTAAGCCATGTTTGTTGTTGGGCTCCCTGTGGGCCTTGTTCTCCGCTGTTGTGATCACTTAGAAATTAATTATGCCTATAGACAAGATGTAAAATAATTGAAAAAAGTTTAGGGTTGCTAACCGAGGTGGAACCTTAACGGGTTTCACATCGGTTTTCCCCGTGTAGCCCACTCGGACTGGTCAGTCAGCCAGACCGGGACGAGAGGATTACATTTGTTGGTACCAGAGCCTGAGGTTACCGAGACCTCGGGCAGGTAAGTGAGGTAAGTTTGATGTGTTAAGCAATTGTTATGCCTCGGTGTATGCTATGCTATGTATTCTTGTTGTTTGATCGTTCATATGGTGTTTGGAAGCATGATTGTTGTGTTTGGTGTAGTGTCGAGTTCCCATTGCTACTATTACTTAATTTGAAAAAGGTTTTGTAAAGGAAAGTACATGAGCACAGTTGGACCCTTGCCTTTACTAACTTAATCCTTATATGTTTGTTTGTTGTAGTTATTATCTTGCTAGCTGTAACATGAGACCACGAGGGAGGCCTAGGATGGTTCAACCGGAACCGCGGGCACAAGCTCTGGGAGTTGAGCAGATTGGTGGGGCGCAGGCTCCTCAACCTCCTCTACCTCCTCCTCATCAAGAGGGAGGCGAGGCGGGAGCCGAGGGCGTAGAACCACAAGTTGGCCAAGGACTGCCGGAATAGATTTAGCTCCTCTAGTTCAGGCAATAGTCGGGGCTTTCCAGGCTGTAGTGGTTGGGGGTCAGACAGTGGCTCAACCCTTGGGAGAGGGTACTGGTTTGCCATTGAAGAGACTCCACAGTTTGGGAGGTAAAGAGTTTAGAGGGTCGACAGCGGAGAGGTCTGAGATGTGGTTAGAGAAGACCGTCCGTATTCTGGCACATATGGGATGTACCGGGGGACGCAAGCTAGGGTGTGTTATATCTCTGCTTTAGGGTGATGCCTACACTTGGTGGGTCACCATCACCACGGGTATGGAAGAGGCTGAGATCACTTGGGAGTTCTTCGAGTCAGCTTTCCGTAAGAAATATCTGGGTCCTCGATATCTCGATGAGAAGAAGAGGGAATTTATGGCTTTGCTTCAGGGGAGTATGACTGTGACAGACTATGAGATCATATTTTTCAGGCTGAGTCAGTATACGTCTGAGCTTGTTCCTACTGAAGTGGAACGTTGTAACCGTTTTCGCTATGGGTTGAATGAAGAGATCAAGAGGTACACTTTAGCTTCTGACTACACAGATTTTGATGTCTTGGTCGCTAGGGCCAAGGACTTGGAGCACAGTTTGGGCTTGACCAAACGATATGGTGGTTCTAGTTCTGGGAAGAGATCTAGTGACTTTGATAGAGGTGATGCCAAGAGGCATCGGGACAACATGCATCACTATGACTATAGACGTGGTGGAGGTAACCACGGTAGGGGCCAACAGGGCCAGAGGGCTGGTGGGAGGTTGCCCACGTGTGCTAGTTGCGGGAGGAATCACACCGGTGAGTGTTGGGGGAATTTCCACTCTTGTTGGGGTTGTGGAGCTAGGGATCATATTAGGCGTGATTGTCCACATCAGGTAGGGCAGGCACCAGCTCAGGCTCCTGCTAGAGCCAATGACTTTCAAAGAGGCCGCGGGCGCGGTAGAGGTAACTTCCAGCCGAGAAATGATGGCCAGAGGAACATAGCACATGTAGTTGCAGTCCAGCTAGAGGGCGGAGGCCAGGCCAGAGTTTACGCTCAGCGTGGGGATCAGCATGACACAGATGTGATTGCAGGTAACTCTCGATACAGTCTTTGGGTTTGCTTTCTTTGATTGACTCCGGGTCTACACATTCTTATATACTGAGTGATCATGCAAAGTTTTTGAAATCGCCTTATGAAATATTAGAGGTAGGAGTTAGTGTTACTAGTTCCTTCGGGGATACGATAATAGTTAGTAGGATGTACAGAAGATGTCCGCTTATGGTTCAGGGACATGTGTTTCCAGTGGATATGATGGAGCTACCATTTTATGGCTTTGATGTGATTCTGGGTATGGACTGGCTCACTGAGCATAGAGCTAGGATAGACTTTGAGACTAAGAGGATTTCTTTGAGACTCACAGATGATTATGAGATAATAGTGGTGGGTGAGAATGTGAAGTTCCTATCAAATGTAATTTCAGTTCTAGAGGCTAAGAGGTTAGTTGAGATGGGTTGCGAAGCATATTTGGCCTATGTGATGAATCCAAACATGAGTGAGGTTAGACCTTAAGACATCCGAACAGTGTGTGACTTTCCTAGTGTGTTTCCGGAAGAGTTGTCGGGTTTACCACCTGATAGAGAGGTAGAGTTTGTTATAGAGACTTATTCAGATTCAGCTCCTATTTCGATTGCTCCGTATCATATGGCACCGAATGAACTGAAAGAGTTGAAGACTCGGTTGCAAGAGTTGACAGATAGAGGCTTTATTCGACCGAGTTCTTCGCCTTGGGGTGCTCCAGTTTTGTTTGTAAAGAAGAAAGATGGAAGCATGAGAATGTGTATAGATTACAGACAGTTGAATCAGTTAACAGTAAAGAACAAGTATCCATTGCCGAGAATTGATTATTTGTTTGACCAGTTGAGAGGGGCATCAGTCTTTTCGAAGATTGACTTGAGATCAGGTTACTATCAGCTAAAGGTAAGAGAGGTTGATGTACCAAAGACAGCCTTTAGGACTAGATATGGTCACTATGAGTTTTTAGTCATGCCTTTTGGGTTGACTAACGCACCGGCTGCTTTCATGGATATGATGAATAGAATATTCCATCAGTACCTAGATCAGTTTGTAGTTGTCTTCATAGATGACATCTTGGTGTATTCGCATACCGAGGAAGACCACGACCGACACTTGAGGTTAGTTTTGCAGACTTTGCTAGATAATCAGTTGTATGCGAAGTTGAGCAAGTGTGAGTTTTGGATCCGAGAGGTAGTCTTCCTAGGGCATGTAGTGTCAACCGATGGGATTAGAGTTGATCCGAAGAAAATAGAGGCCATTGTTGAGTGGAAGCAACCGAAGTCAGTAACAGAGATTTGTAGCTTTCTAGGCTTAGCCGGATATTATAGAAGATTCGTAGAAGGTTTCTCGAAGTTAGCCGCTCCATTGACACAGTTGCTTCAGAAGAGTGTTCAGTTTGAGTGGTCAGATGCAAGACAGAGAGCCTTTGAGAAGTTGAAAGAATCTTTGACACAAGCACCGATTTTGATTCAGTCAGAGTCAGGGAAAGACTATGTAGTTTACAGTGATGCTTCCTATGTAGGCCTAGGTTGTGTTCTCATGCAAGACAAGAGAGTAGTGGCTTATGCCTCAAGACAATTGAAGACTCACGAGCGTAACTATTCGACCCATGACATAGAGCTAGCTGCAGTTGTGTTTGCTCTGAAGATTTGGAGACATTATTTGTACGGTGAGAAATGCACAGTGTACACAGATCACAAGAGTTTGAAGTACATCATGACCCAGCAAGATTTGAATCTCAGACAGCTTAGGTGGTTAGAGTTGCTAAAAGACTATGATCTTACGATTGAGTACCATCCGGGTAAGGCCAATGTAGTGGCTGATGCTTTGAGTAGAAAGGTAGTTGTAGATTTGAGAGCCATGTTTGCTAGATTGAGCTTGTCCGAGGATGGTGGCTTGGTGGCCGAGCTTCAGGTTAGACCTACTCTAGGTTAGTTGATTAGGGAGAAGCAGTTCTTAGATAGATCTTTGGCACCTCACGTGCAAGACGTAGTCGAGGGTAGACCTTCATATTACAGTTTCAGTGCCGATGGGGTCTTGTGTTTCAGAAATAGGATAGTTGTGCCAGAAAACAGTGACTTGAGATGTACGATCTTGACTGAAGCGCACAATAGTTAGTTTGCTATGCATCCTAGAAGTACGAAGATGTACCGAGATTTGAAGAATGAGTACTTTTGGGTTGGTTTGAAGAGAGATGTAGCCGACTTCGTGAGTAAGTGTATGGTGTGTTAGAGAGTGAAGGCGGGACATCAGGTTCCCTCAAGTTTGTTGCAACCGTTGAGAATTCCAGAATGGAAATGGGAGAATATCACCATAGATTTTGTTTCGGGTTTGCCTTTGACTCCTACGAAGAAGAACTCAGTTTGGGTTATAGTAGATCGTTTCACGAAGTGTGCTCACTTCTTAGCAATCAATACGACTTATACCTTAGATAGATTGGTCGATCTGTACAATGGGGAGATTGTTAGACTGCATGGTGTGCCGAAGTCTATTGTGTCTGATAGAGATCCGAGGTTTACAGCTCGATTTTGGGAGTGTCTGCATACAACTTTGGGTCCCCCGTTTGAATTTCAGCACGTCTTATCATCCTCAGTCAGATGGTCAGTCAGAGTGAGTTATACAGATTCTAGAGGATATGTTGCGTTGTTGCATCATTGAATTCCAGGGTACATGGGAGAAGCATTTGCCTCTAGTTGAGTTTTGCTTACAATAATAGTTTTCAGTCGAGCATTCAGATGGGTCCGTATGAGGCCTTGTATGGTAGAAAGTGTAGAACTTCAGTTTGTTGGTCTGAAGTGGGACAAAAGTTGTTACCCATGCCAGATTTGCTTAAAGGGACAACCGATAAAGTGAAATTGATTTGCGATCGCTTAAAGGCAGCTTTGGATAAGCAGAAGTCCTATGCCGACTTGAAGAGGAAGGAAGTTGAGTTTTCAGTGGGTGAGAAGGTGTTCTTAAAGGTGTCTCCGTGGAATAAAGTAATGAGATTTGGCCAAAAACGGAAGTTGAGTCCGAGGTACATAGGACCGTATGAGATTGTGAAGAGGGTTGGTCCAGTCGCTTATCAGTTGCGTTTGCCATCCGAGCTAGAGAAGATACACGATATGTTTCATGTTTCGATGCTCCATAAGTATAGGTCAGATCCATCACATGTTATGCCTATAGAAGAGATTGAATTGAATCCAGATTTGACTTATAAAGAAGAACCAGTTGAGATCTTAGCTTCTGACAAGTAAGGTGTTGCGGGGTAGATCGATTGAGTTAGTAAAAGTGTGGTGGCAACGTCGAGGGGTGGACGAGGCCACTTGGGAGAGGAAGGAGGATATGGAAAGACAATTTCCTTATCTCTTTTAGTCAGGTAATTTCGGGGACGGAATTCCTTAAGTGGGAAGAGTTGTAACACTCGTGTTTTGGGGTTGGGAGTTAGACGTGTGTGTTTGGTTCGAGTCGTCAACTCCCGATTTAATATAATTAGACCTTAGTTTTAATTTAAATGAGATCAAAATTTAAGTAATGACAATCTTGTAATTAAGTTGAAACAAGGAAGACAACCTTTTTGAATAAAAAAGAAAAACAAAAAAAGTTATCTTCTTCCCCTCTTTTTGCTTTTCATGTCGGAAAGAAACCAAACCCTCC